>QJPP01002393.1:0-66502 GCA_003996215.1 Jaltomata sinuosa
AGACCGATAGCTGAAGAAGTGCAAATTATTACCACGGATCTGCCAGAATACCCAGTTCTTCAGACACAATTTCAGAGGTACCAACTTGAGTGGATGAGCTCACCTCCGGGATTCTATTATCCAGAACTGGTCCGGGAATTCTATGCCAACTATTTGGCACTGTTGGAGAGCAAATGTGAGAAAGGAAAAGGGGTTAAATCAGCACCAAGGCAGGACAGGGTTCCGGTTCGGGGTAAACAAGTAAACATCTCCCGAGAGACGATTAACAGAGTCCTCTTCGGCCCTGAATACATTCCTCCACCTGATATGCTGGAGTTTCATGACAAGATTTCCAACACATACTCGCAGAGACCATGGTTAGCACGGACATTGACTGATGGCTCACCATCTTGGCTAACTCAGAGGGGACGGATATCAAAGCAATCACTAAGCTTCGTAGCAAAGTTCTGGTGGGCTGTTGTGCGGTACAGGCTCTTTCCTTTAGGTGGAGATGCTAATCTGGATGAGGGAAGAGCCATCCTTGTGGCAAGTTTGATAGCCGGGTACATCATCAATTTTGGAATGATAATTGCAAACGAGATGCGGACCAGGGCCATGAAAACTACTTCTTCTTTGCCGTTCCCGTGTTTGGTTACTGAGTTATGCAGGCGTGCGGAGGTACCGATATTGGATGGTATTGATGATCAAGTTACAGCGTCATCCAAGCAAAATATTGACAAATCAAAGGATGACACTAAGTTTGACATGAGGATTCATAAGCCTCAGATTTTTGAGGAACCAACCACAACCACCTCCGAGACGACCGACACTCCATCAGGCACAGAGATGCCACTTGCGGTGTTTGATCCGAAGACTTCACAAACAACTAGAGCTACTGCCGAAAGCTCTGGCACTGCAGCAAGGCCTCCTCTACCACCGGAATATCACATGAATCCCCGAAATTTTGCTAAAATGGTGCAGAAGCAGAAACAGATGGATAAACAAATTGCCGCTTGGACGGACTTGTTCAAGCCCACCATTGATGAAGCAATACGGAAGGCTCTGAAGCCATTTGAGGGGCTGCGTGCAAGGGTCGATGCTATGGAAACCCGGATGGAGGCAAGGCTAAATGAAATGAGCATTCCGGACCTTGCAAGATTTGATGTGGAACTGAAGAAGGTAAAGGATGAAATCACCGCCCTCAAGCAAGAAAAAGCGCCTTATGATGAGACTTCGGATTTCGTGGACTTGGAAGAAGAAACCACGATACTGGATTTGATGGGTCGGCCACTGAGAATTAATGAACCCCAAGCAGGTGAAAGTGGGGTAAAGAAGTCAAAAAAGAGAAAGCACAGAAAGAAATCAGCCGAGGAGGACGAGTTAGAGGTTGCAACGCAGCAGTCGGTGGTAGACGAGCAGCTGCGATAGGAAAGAGTGCGTGCCCAAGCAGGTGGGGCATCATCCAGTGCAGTACCGGAGTCTGGAGAGACTCCAGATATTGATGAGCTGAGTATGCCGGCCGAAACCGGCGTCACTGTTCCACATCCCGAAGCCTAGGCTTCATAGGTACCCCTATTCCTTTGTTCTGTATATCTGCTTCGATGAGCATTGAGGACAATGCTAGAGTCATTTGTTGGGGGTAGGGGTATTACCACCGAAGGTTTTTATTGTCGTGTTTCTTTTCCTTCGGTGTGCTATCTAGTAGAACCGGCATGTTTAGGTTGTTTTTGCTTTTATTATTGGGTGATGTTGTAGCAAGCATGGCTGTGAATGGTTAAAATAAAAAGGAGCCCCCTCCGAAAAAGTTGTTTTTTTGTACTTGTGTGTGGAAAATTAACTGTTATGGATCCTTGAGTGTCTTTGTATGCATGTGCGAAGAACGATCTTGTTTAGGCTGAACTGTTGTTTCAATGATTGGTAGTGGTATGGTTTCCTGATGCGAAGTGTGTGTGAGCTTTTTGTTGAAATTCTTACTCTGTGCATGCATCTAGAACTTGCCCGGTCTATTTTGTTGAAGTTGGAAGCTAGTTGCTTAGGAAAGGATCACATGCCCTTTTTGCGTGTAGTCCACTTATCCCAAAAGACCGCCCATATGTAAATAATCCCTTTGACCCCTGTTTGAGCCTTGATTGACCCCGTTCTTTCTATACCCTATCACCGTCCCTTTTTAATCTTAGAATCCCTATTTTTTCCCCAGTCCCCCTTTGGACATCGTGCACCTCAACTCAGGCAATCAGCCTAAGTTGAAGGTAGCTACTGTAGCAGTAAAGTGATAAGAACAAAAATAGAAGGGAAAAGATTGGTTGTGGATAGAATGGAAAAGTGCGGGTGCGTGCCTAGAAAAAGAAAGAAAAAGAAAAGAAAAAGAAAGAAAAAGAAAGAAAAATAAATGAAAAAGGAATTGTCAAAATGAAAAGGCTGTATCCGTAGCTAGAGAAAAAGGAAATAAAAGGCGAATAAAGTTGGATGAGGATAGTTTAGTGGAAATAGTGTGTCAGCGATTCCAAGGAGGGCTTAGTCACTAATCCCTAAATGTACCCTACCTACACCCGAAGCCTCATTACAAGCCTTAACAAGTCCTGTAGTGATTCTGAGTGACTTTCTGAACAATGGAAATAGAATAGTAAGGGAAAGCCTATGGCATCGCATGTGCATTGTTTGAAATCATTTGTGAGCGTGAGCGTGAGCGTCTTACTTAGTTCCAAAACTCTGTGTATGGGACTTCCTTGTAGTGAGGGCATCGGGATTTCAATATTACTTACTAATTATTGGGATAGCGATTCATGTATATGTAGAATGTTCAGTCACATCAGAATGACACCCTTGGATCCTGACGAGTTAGCTTTTCAGAACACTTTTGTAGTACCGGGGGAGCTTGGTTTGAATTGCTTGAATCATTGATTAGCCATGGTTGCTAGAAACATGTTTTATAGCGTCGTAGTTCAGTTGTCAGTTTTGTTTTTGTTGTCTTGTTGCTTGAGAACAAGCGAACATTTTAAGTTGAGGGTGTTGATGTGCCGGTATTCTATGGCACATTTGACGCCTTTAACTAAGAATACTCGCAAGTTTTTAAGCAACGTTTGCGGTTTTTGACGTTTTTATGTTGTATTTGCAGGAAATGGAGATAAGGATAGAAAGGGAGCGAAAATACTCAAGCTAAGTAACACTGGTTAGGCATGACGGAGGGACTGACGGCTCGTCACACAGGTGACTGACCGTCAGGGGAGCCACAAAAGCTGGCAGCAGCTAGAGGAGGCACTGGATATAGGTGACGGTTGGCTTGACGGGCCGTCACACCTGTGACTGACCGTCAGCCAAGCCGTCAGGATGAGACAGCCAAGCACTGAATCACTGGATAGTGGCGACGGTTTGAGTGACGGTCCATCAACAGGCTGACGGACCGTCAGGGAAGCCGTCAAGTTAGATCTAATGGAGATCATGCACTGGATGGTGGCGACGGTTTGAGTGACGGCTAGTGACATGCATGACGGTCCGTCAGACGACCCCTCAAGGTGAAGCGGGATTCCGAAATTTCTATTTTTGGACTTTATTTCCTGGACTGCTATAAATACCCAGTGTTAGGGTTATTTTAATTATTCATTAACAAATATTTTGTGCGACGTTTTGGATGAGTTTTAGAGGAGAAAACACGACACAAACACGTTTTCTTCTTCTTCTTCCATTGTTCTTGGGATTTTCACCATTGGTGCTTGGATTCTACGAAGTTCAAAGTAAAGTAGTAATTTTCTATTGTAAGAATTCTTTCTTCTCATATGAATACTATGATTTCTTTACTTCATTTTGCTAGCATGAGTGGCTAAACTCCCCACAACTAGGGTTGTGGGATCCATGACAAGAGTAACAATATAGATTCCGGCTAGCGTAGGGTTCAATTTATATGTTGTCACGTGGTTAATCATTTGTTATTTACGTTTTCTAATGGTTTCAAACATTAGAACATACCTAGGTTTGATTTGCTTGAACAAAGAGATTAAAACCGGGAAATTTGATTAACTAAGAGGATTCGAGACTACCAACTCTCGTTTTATGATTAATGTTGTAACTAGATTAATCTACTTGATGTTTAGGATTGAAATAAGAAATTTCACCTTTCTGGGTCCCACAAATGCAAACGAGCTGAGCTATTCAACTAGAAACGGCATTCCAGACTCAATGGAATCGATAAAAATTCTAATGGAGGTCGATTTAATAAAAACTGATCCCCGCGCTCAAAATCAACCTTTAGGCCCAAAACGAGTCTGGAAGCGAGACCCGCACCAAAGGTCCCTCTAGATCAAAATTGACATTCTAGAGCTAACAGCATGGACAAAATTTTCATCCGAGGCTTTCTTCTCTAAATTTTGTCCAAAGTCAATCATGCAAGCCCAACTGGCTTGAAAACACATAACAAGAGAGAATTCCAAGTTAAAAAGCTCCCGAATCCCAACCAAAGGTTCAACTAGACCAAAGTCTATGCTCTGAAGCTAACAGAACTGTCAGAATTCAATTTCGAGCATGATTACCAAGAATGTTGACCGAAGTCAATGATATCCTAAGTGAAGGCTCTAAAACAAGGAAACGGCCATAAAAACCAAACAAATAGCCCGGGGATAAAACTATCAGTCCCAGTAAGCCATAAATGACTTGGGGCCACTACAAAAAAGATCTTAAAGTACAAAGAAGTCAAAAACGCATAAATGACCGGAAGAGTTATTACAATAACTGTTGTTGAATTATTGTTAAGAACTCACGGGGCGGTGATCAAAAGTGGTGGATTCAATGTGTTGCTATTGTATTTTTGTATGGTTAGTTATGTAGGGAATGTTTGATGTGTTTTTTATGGTTGGAGGCAGTAGGCTGGGGTGTGTGTGTGTTGTATTAAAATAGGGAGAAAGGTGTGGCGATACACCATTTAATTAAAGCCAATACATAATCTGCCCAAAAATATTTAGGTACTATTTTGGTGAGGTTGCATCAGGTTCAAGAGCTAATATTAGCTTCATTATACCCTTGTATTGTAGATTAACTTAATAAAGGAAAGTCCAAATTATGGTAAGCGCAATCTTTAAAAGGAACGAGGTATGTTAAGGCTTCTTTATTCCTTATCAGCATAAATCTAGAAATGGAACTCTAATTCTCCAAAAGAAGGAATTTTAGTATTTTGTTGTAAGAGACCTGATTTGGTAACTTAACAAGTCTTAAGGAACTAAGTGATACATTATGGTGATTCAATTCGCCTTCTTATAAAAATCTGATTCATTTTGCACGAGTTTTTTCTTTGTATTGTGATCCCTAATCAAGCTTTAGAAAGTATAAAAGGAAGGTTAGCAAGTCAAATCCCCATTTATATGTGTTTGATAAGTTGATTACAACATCTAGTAAGTCAAGGCTAAAGAAGTTATCTAAATGAACCTTCATAACTAACAAGAGTAGCTTTGAAGGTCAATCAAGTAATACGCTTATTACACATGGGTTGCGTGTTAGTGTGAGCAGAGGTGCTACTACCATATTGAGGCTATTATATACATAGTATGCACCAAGGTGATACTGTGATATTGAGGCCATTATATACATAGTGTGCACCGAGGTGTTACTACCATATTGTGGCTATTATATACATAGTGTGCGCCGAGGCGCTACTGCTATATTGAGGTTATTATATATAGGGTGCACCGATGTACTATTATGGTTTAGTGTGTGTTATAAAGAGTGAGTTGCGGTGTGAGTTAAGGCATACGTTGTGTTCTAAAAAGAATAAAGGAGAAAAGAGCTTAACGGGTCTTACCGATTACAGTTTACAAGTTTCATATTATATCATGTTCAGGTTTACTACTTGCAACTTACTATTATGTTCCTACCTTACATACCAGTATATTATTTTTGTATTGACGCTCCCATTTCCTGGGGGCATAGCATCCATGCCTACAGGTCCATACATAAACCCAGATAGACCTCTTCAGTAGGAGTTGCAGAGTTCAACCATTTTGGTAAGCTCCTATAACACCCCAGAAATTTTAAACCAAGATCCAAACCGTTCTTCATGCATTGTTAGACCCAAACCAGATAAATTTTCTTTATATATAAGTATTTAGATCAATTCCTATGTTTTTAAGGAGTATTAGATGTGTATTGAATTCATAAAGGACCCATAGCTCAAAGTTAAGTTGAAAGTCTTTCCACTAATTTAGTTTTCTTGTAAGTTTTTACTAGGGTCAAATTCAAATGATCATATCTCATAGAATATAAAGTGTTAGGTGACCTAGTAACCACCAAATTAAAGGTATTTGAATCTTTTTTCCAACGCCACTGACCTCTTATCAATCCGAGTCTGCAGTAAAATGTTTGGGGCATTTTAGTGAAGAACTGTCAGCAGCCAAAATCCAACAGGCTGGCCGACGGGTGTGGGAAGGGACGACGCCCGTGGCACTTGTGACGCCCATTTCCGATGGGCCATGGGAGGGATGACGTCCTGTGGGAACCGGATGTTAGAATGGATCAGTAACCCCTTTTTTAGCCCCAGAGTCCCTCGGTTTGGTTTTGACGGACCGTGGGAGCTCAAACAGCCTGTCGGAGGGCCCGTCCGACGATTTTCTCCACTTTTTCTATGAGTTTAATTAACGGTAGTTTGGTACTTTTCTAACCTCAGGTTCTTTCCCTTATCTTTTAGTCACCCAAAAGGGGTTATTCCTCATAAGAACATCAATCTATCTCTAAAGAATTCCCTCAAGATCCTAAGGCAAGACACCTAGGGTTTCAAGCAAGAAAGATCATAGAATCTCAAGTAAGAAAGTCTCTCAAGAGTTTTATTTCAGATTTCTTCTCCAAGTCTCCACCTCCAACCTTAAGGATTCATCTCCAAGCTTCATCTCCCAAAGTTCTAACTAGAAGTTCTTCAAGTTTCAGGTATGTGGGTATTTAATAAGGGAATTCCTTCACCCTTATGCCCAAAACCCCAACCTTCTAAATTGATTTTATGAATTTCTATATTAGAGTTCTTACTCAATTCTTACGGGTTCTTCTATAATTTGTTTCCTCATGATTCTCCTATGAATTCTAACTCTAAATTGCATGATTTTTCATGAATTTTATAAGTGGTTTCCTATACATGATTTGGAGGATAACCTTTGCCCAAGTTGTGAAATTGTTATAAATTCAGTTTATTGGCATCAATTCATGGTTCTCATCTTTTACCCATGATCCATATGAGATTCCTTAGGTATTTTCAAAAGCACATGCATTGAGAATGATTTATAGCATGATTTCACCCTATTGCATGTTTTCATTCAAAAAACCCATTTTTAAAATCGATAAAAGCTATGCATCTTTTGAGCAAGTTCTACATGATTTTGCTACAAGTATGATGAACGAGGCATGTTTCAAAATACATGACTTTTAGCATATGATTATGATATGATAAGGATCTTAGTCTTATAGCACTATATTCATGATTTGTATGACATCCCGACATTTCATTAATGCTCATGAACTATTTTTCAAACCAAGGTTTGTGAGTTGTATGATGATTCGGGTTTTCCAATATGATTATGATTATACGTAAGATTTGGAATAGATTTGCGACAAGAATATGTGAGCTATATGTATATGTTTTGGGAGTAGTATTTAGCACTGAGTTGGATGGGCCTACGGGGTGAGATTGCCCTTAGTCCCAGAACTACGTGCCACCGTAGGTGCTCTCTGTGGCTTATGACAGGATCCTGATATGATAAGGTTCTCACTTTGTCCCATTAGGAAAACCTTTTTTGGTGTGGGAGAATGACACTGGACTCCATGCAGCTCATCATGGTTTATGTCAATTAAGAGAAACTCCCGTATGAATATTTTCAATCTTTTAAGTTATATGATATTCTATTTTGAAGCTGGCTTTATTATTTTATGACTTACGTTCAAACTTTGATTCTTACTTATGATTTATCCTATTTATGCATAAATTCAGTTTTAAGTATGCATTCAAGTATATTTTATCATAACATATGCATATCTCACTTACTCAGTATATTCCATAGTACTGACGCATACTTTTTTGTGTTGCATCCTATTATGATGTAGATTTTGTAGCCCGCTTCCCAGTTCGTGACTAGTAGATCAGCAGCACATCCAGTCAGCTTTGTGAGTCCTCCTTCTCTGATGACTTGGAGTTTAGTTTCATTTCAGTATTTAGAATGTGTATTCAGTATTTCAGTATTTAGAGTTAGCTGGGGGCTTGTCTCAGCAACTTGCCAGTAGTAGAGGCTGTCAGAAATAAAGTCAAATATTCAGCTTAATTCAGATTGTCATTTTTAGACTTATATTTATATAACAGATCAAGTTGCTCACTACTTCAGTTAATCTTTAGTCCTTATGTTTGTTTTAGTTTTTAAGTCATTCTAATGCGAGAAGTTATCTTAAGATCACTTGTGATCTTGGGTCCCGTGTTATGTCTAGGGGGTAGGCTCGGGGCATGGCAAACTTGGTATCAGAGCCTCATATTCAAGAGTCCTAGGGTGTCTTAAAGCTGCATCGAGTAGAATCTCTTTCATGGGTGTAAAGTGCACCACACTTATGAGAGAGAAGCTATGAGGTATCTTAGGAAAAACTTCACTTCTTTCGTATTCAATATCGTGCGATAGAGTTTAACTCTATTTACCCTTCTAATACATTCCTTACGCGTTTTAGATAATGCCTCCGTGAAGAAACCCCAAGAGGGATGCTAATCCTCCTATTCCTAACCACGAGGTTACAAATACGGAATTTCATGAAGCCATATGTATGTTGGCTCAAGCCATGACAACTCAGTTGAATGATAAAAAGAAAATTAAGAAGAGAAAGAGGAAGGACAAGAAGCTCATAACATAGAACCATGACTCTAATCAGTAGAAATTGAGTAGTAGGAATCGGTCATCTTTTCAGCAGAAGTCATCCGAACCAACCCCATTCCCAGTTATCACACCTACACTCAATTCTCAGTCTTGTCATGATAGGGCTTCGAAGACGTTGTGGTACCCTCATTGTAGTAGTTGTGGTAAGTTGCATCTAGGTGAGTGCATTGCTGGCAAAGAGGGGTGTTTTAGGTGTGGTCAGTTAGTCCATATGATCAGGGATTGCCCCTCATCTAAGTAGAACAACAGTGGTGTTCAACTCCAAAATCGATTCCTTTCATTGCCTAGTCAGCCGGGTCAGAGTATTCCTCCAGAAGTTGAATCAGGTATGTCACTAGATTTCTTCCTTTATGCATTCATAGTGCCCAGACCCCTATTCTTGTATGGTTGTGAGTTGTCTTAGCTTAGAACAAGCAGTGATAGAGGAGTATATAGCATCACGATGGGTAGTAAAAAGAGGGAGTTGTGGGTTGTTAGAACCATGTAAGCTTGACGTGTCATTGCAAGGAATAGGTTGTATGTTAATGAATGTGGTATGTACAACTCCTATTTGAAATAGGAAGATTGAGGCTTAGGCTTTTAGGCGAGGGAGAGTCTTATGCTATAGAAGGAAGTAGATATTCGTACTAGATTCTAGATTTGTGTCTGTTTCTATTAGAGAAAAATAATTATAGTTCAGTTTAGAGGTCAGTGAGAGGTTCACAGACTTATAACGGTAGCACGAACCCAAGGGGGGTATATTGTAGCACCTCGGTATTTAGATCAGCTTTCTAACTTAGAATCCCTAAAAATTTCTGAAATTGTAGGTCCCCACAGGAGACCACCACGGGCGTCAGAGTTTCGATGGGTTGTAGGGCTCATCGTGGGAGTTTTCTAGTGGCCCTAAGCCATAAGCCTTCCCATCTTGACAGCCTTGGGCGACGGGCGTGGCAGCTGCCACGGGTCATCGGCCCTGTCATGGGAAGTGCCCAGTAGCCTTTTCCCTATTTTTCCCTCTTCTAGATGAGAGTATACCACGGGCATCGTGGTTGTGAAGGGCCATGGGAACCCGCTGTGGAAATCCTCCAGCGACCCCAGGCCTTAGCTAGCTTCTCCAATGACCTATTCAATGGGCCATCGTGGATCCGACTCCCGTCGGGTAGCCCGTCCAGCAGGAGATTTCCTACAATCCTTCCTTTAAGTCAAGGGATATTCTGGTCTTTTACCCTATTCTTTTAACTCCTAAGTGAGATCGTTTTGGACACTTGTAGTGGAAATTTATCCCCTATTAGACTAAACCTTTCCCATCCCCCTCATTCTAAATTCCAAAAGGGAAAGAACTCCACTCCTCCAAGCTTCAAGCTCCAAGCTAAGGATCTCTATCTTCAAGTCTCCATCCCTCGAGGTTCTAGCTTAGAAGTCTTCAATTCTGTTATGTCTCGTTGTATAAGTTCTTCAAGGTCTAGCTCCTAGATATGCTAGGGAAAGGAGGAGAAGTATTGGATAGTGTAAGATACAAAAAACTATAAGATGACCATAGTTATAGGCTTGAATATCGTGATGAAATACATATAGGCTTTTGCCTTACACGACTAGTGATCCCATTGGTTAAGAGCTCTAGGTTAGTTAATTTTCGTGATAAGAAGGAATACTATTCATAGGAGATATTCTAGGTGCAAGAGATTTAGTCGAGATAGTCTTGAACATGGTTGAAGAAGGTAGTCAGACTCAGACCTTAGTATCTATATGTGCGCTGGTGAGAATTTTAGTTACAAATGGTAAGTGTGCTATTCAGGGAAGTTAGTATAGTTAAAAAGGTTCTATTATGCTTAAAGGCTATCAACTGTGTTGTTTAGGTGGGAATTGTCTTGTTCTTACTCCCTGCCCAGAGTTCTCATATTATAGCAGTTCAGACCTGTCGGTACCCACTCCTAAGGCCAGAAGACCCTATGTTCAACTAAGTCCATGGTAGTAAGTTTGGTTTAGAAGAGAATAGTTTTCTTATATAGCTACTCCTCTTAGTTTGATGTTTCATTCAGTTGAATATGATCCCTAAGAATGTGTTCGTTCTCTATGAGTTTCAGCTAAGCCCCTACTTTTAAATCCAGACAAGTTATCATGTTAGATATCCAGTTTTGTGTCCCATCAGCTGTACTTGTGCTCTCAAAATGCATAAATGTTCCATGAATCCATCCGAGTTTATATTTCAGTCAGAAATTTGTTGCTATGAAATACTTCAGCTATTAGAACTCCATTGATAGGAGTGCAACCTTGTTCCCCTCCAATCTCAACTTATTAGTCTTCATTCTAGGATGAATGATCCCAAAGGGGAGATATTGTAACACCCCAGAAAATGTAAACCAAGATCCAAACCGTTCTTCATGCATTGTTAGACCTAAACCAGATAAATTTTCTTTATATCTAAGTATTTAGATCAATTCCTCTGTTTTGAAGGAGTATTAGATGTGTATTGAAGTCATAAAGGACCCCTAGCTAAAAGTTAAGTTGAAAGCCTTTCCACCGATTTAGTTTTCTTGTAAGTTCTTACTAGGGTCAACTTCAAACAATCATATCTCCTAGAATATAAAGTGTTAGGTGACCTAGTACCCACCAAATTAAAGGTATTTGAATCTTCTTTCCAAATCCACTGACCGCTCATTAATCCGAGTCTAGAGTAAAAAGTTCGGGGTATTTTAGTGAAAAACTGTCAGCTGCCAAAATCCGACGGGCTGGCCGACGGGCGTGGGAAGGGACGACGCCCGTGGCACTTGTGACGCCCATTTCTGACGGTCCGTGGCCAGTTCCAGAACAGGTGGCTCGTATACCACAATAATAAAAATTCCTTTTATTTTTTTATTCGGATCAGATTTATGTTGGCTTCGTTAGGAGGCTCGCGTAGTTTGTTACGTCAACTCCAAAAGGATAAGTTGTGTTGGAATTGATAAAGTTTTGTGGAGTTTGTAATTTCATAAAAGGAGTCAGAGTAGTGGCTGCGGCGCTATAATCGAGTGTTCCACTAGGCCCCTGACAGGATAGGTGAGGAATCACTCTGGTTCTTCTCTTTTTGGGCTACAACTTCGCCGAGCCGACTAGATTGCAAGCATACCAACCAATAGCTACAATACCACATTCCACCAATCATATTGATTTGATTAGGACGATGTCCCATGGGACCCGAACGTCATAATGGACCAATAAACCTTTTTTTAGCCCCAGAGTCCCTCGGTTTAGTCCTGACAGCCCGTGGGAGATCAAACGGCCCATCCGATGATTTTCTCCACTTTTCCTATGAGTTTAATAAAGGGTTGTTTGGTCCTTTCCTCATCTCAAGTTCTTCCCCTCATATTTTAGTCACCCAAAAAGGGTTATTCCTCATAAGAACATCAATATATCTCTAAAGAATTCCCTCAAGACCCTAAGGCAAGACACCTAGGGTTTCAAGTAAGCAAGATCATAGAATCTCAAGCAAGAAAGTCTCTCAAGAGTTTTCTTTCAGATTTCTTCTCCAAGTCTCCACCTCCAACCTTAAGGATTCTTCTCCAAGCTTTATCCACAAAGTTCTAACTAGAAGTTCTTCAAGTTTCAGGTATGTGGGTATTCAATAAGGGAATTCCTTCACCCTTATGCCCAAAACCCCAACCTTCTAAATTGATTTTATAAATTTCTATATTAGGATTCTTACTCAATTCTTATGGGTTCTTCTATAATTTGTTTCCTCATGATTCTCCTATGAATTTTAACTCTAAATTGCATGATTTTGCATGAATTTTTATAAGTGGTTTCCTATACATGATTTGGAGGCTAACGTTTGCCCAAGTTGTGAAATTGTTATAAATTCAGTTTATTGGCATCAATTTATGGTTCTCATCTTTTACCCATGATCCATATGAGATTCCTTAGGTATTTTCAAAAGCTCATGCATTGAGAATGATTTCTAGCATGATTTCACCCTATTACATGTTTTCAATCAAAAACCCCATTTTTAAAATCTATAAAAGCTATGCATCTTTTGAGCAAGTTCTACATAATTTTGCTACAAGTATGATGAACGAGGCATGTTTCCAAATACATGACTTTTAGAATATGATTTATGATATGATAATGAGCTTAGGCTCATAGCAGTATATTCATGATTTGTATGGCATCCCGACATTCCATTAATGCTCATGAACTATTTTTCAACCAAGGTTTGTGAGTTGTATGATGATTCGGGTTTCCCAATACGATTATGATTATAAGTAAGATTTGGCATAGATTTGCGACAAGAATATGTGAGCTATATGTATATATTTTGGGAGTAGTATTTAGCACCGAGTTGGATGGTCCCACGGGGTGAGATTGCCCTTAGTCCCAGAACTACGTGCCACCGTAGGTGCACTCTGTGGCTTATGACAGGATCCTGATATGATAAGGTTTTAACTTTGAGCGGTTAGGACAACCTTTTTCAGTGTGGGTGAATGACACTAGACCCCATGCAGCTCATCATGATTTATGTCAGTTAAGAAAAACTCCCGTATGAATATTTTCAAGCTTTTAAGTTATATGATATTCTATTTAGAAGCTGGCTTTATTGTTTTATGACTTACGTTCAAACTTTGATTCTTACTTATTATTTCTCCTATTTATGCATAAATTCAGTTTTAAGCATGCATTCAAGTATATTTTATCATAACATATGCATGTCTCACTTACTTAGTACATTCCATAGTACTGACCGCATACTTCTTTGTGTGGCATCCTATTATAATGTAGATTATGTATCCCGTTCCTCAGCTCGTGGCTAGTAGATCAGCAGCACATCTAGTCAGCTTGGTGAATCCTCCTCTTTCGAGGACTTGGAGTTTAGTTTCATTTTAGTATTTTGATTGTGTATTCATTAGTTCAGTATTTAGAGTTAGTTGGGGGCTTGTCCTAATAACTCTCCAGTAGTAGAGGCTTTCAGACATAGAGTCAGATATTCAGCTTAATTCAGATTGTCATTTTTAGACTTATATTTATATAACAGATCAAGTTTCTCATTACTTCAGTTAAGCTTCTGTCCTTATGTTTGTTTCACTTTTTAAGTCATACTAATGCCAGAGGGTTATCTTGAGATCACTTGTGATCTTGGGTCCCGTATTACGTTCAGGGGGTAGGCTCAGGGCATGACAGCTCCATTCTTTCTAGAGCTGACGAGCTAGAGGTCTATCTTATATTTTCACCAGGTTATGTATATGTACAATTAATAGGTAGTCCAGGGCCCTATCCTAGATATGAGATATTTTATTTACTCGTAGAGGCTTTTAGACGTGTGTATATATGTCAATGTTGGGTATGGCCTTGTCGGCCTTGTTATGAGCTATCTATTATGATATTAGCCTTGTCAGCCTTAAGTTGTTTACCTATTATTGATCTATCAGTGTTTCTAATTGCTATATTTAGAGACCTTCTCAGTCTCAGACCCCCAGCAGGTTCAATAGAGATACACTCAATTTTGGCACCCTCGGCCTTTTGGGGCTCATTGGTGCCGGTCCTGCTTCCCCTGGTTTGAGGAGTGACAGGTCTCATGTCATAGTGTATTCTATGGAAGGGGGTTATACTAATAGGTTCATTGGCCATTTCATTACATTACATATTATCATTTTGTTTTGCATTGTTCCTTATTGACTGTCTTTTAAGAGATTGTTGGCATGTTCTTCTAATTGCATGGTTCTTAACATTCTTTGAACGATATAGTTATTAAGATTCATGACCTAAACCGCCATAAGTGGCACCCACACTAAACCTCCAGTGGGAGAACTAAATACCCAATTAAAAACATAAACAAAACAGGCAGTTAAAAACCAATTTCCATTAAAAAGCCAAGATTTACATCTAAAAGT
The DNA here is from genome assembly GCA_003996215.1 of Jaltomata sinuosa. NCBI lineage: Eukaryota > Viridiplantae > Streptophyta > Magnoliopsida > Solanales > Solanaceae > Jaltomata > Jaltomata sinuosa. Next base: position 14,696 of record QJPP01002393.1, read on the forward strand.
AAATAACAAGTCCCTGCGGAATAATCCCCTAGAACCTGAAAGTCGTGTACCAAAACATCTAAGATAGTCTAGAATACGGGGATGTAATCCCAAAACAAAGAGAATCCAAATCCAAACAATGGACTAGAACAAGTAGACGAATCTATGGTAGCCTGGAAGAAGCAGCTCACCCTTAGATTCAGAAAGCGTCTGTATCATAACTAAGGTCGCGCAGCAGCCACCAAACTATGCTCTGTACTCAACAAAAGAAGAGCAAGTGCAGTATCAGTACACAAAAATAACAGTATACTGGTAGGATCATCGGTCAGCTCCAAACATATAAAATATGAACATAAAACTAAGTAAAACAGGACAAACATGCATAATCCAAGTCAGTGAATATAAGCAAGACTCTCAGTCATCAACCCTGACTTAACAAAAATGTCCAAAAACCATAACAATAACCCATATAAGATTCAATATACCTTTCAAGTAACCCGGACCACCCAAGGATCACTAGGACATAGTCTATGGTGTTTAACATGCAATCCTGATCTACACAAGAACTATCCCAGCATTTAAACACACCAATCCGGCCACTCATAGACCAACATGTAATAAATATATTATAACGGATAAACCTGATTCACTCAAGGAACCAACACATAGAAGAACAATCAAATATATATCAGGAGTAGTACCCGAGCTAACCGATAGATATCCCGTACCAAGTGTGATACCCAAGCCAACCAATAATCTGTACCAGGAATGGTACCCGAGCCAACTGAAGAATCACTGATATCAAACAATCACAATCACCATGAATACAACCCACACTTGTAAAACCAACAAGTATGTAAGACAAGCTCATTGCATGAGGTTGACAACAAGATATCATTTCACATTTATTTTCTTATTCTGTAAGCATGTATTGTACAAGCAATACTAATGAAATAGTTAATATGCACACATAACATAATTTGGGAAACAATTCAACTATTACCTACCTCAAATCAAGCTCAAATGCTCTACTAGATCGGAGCCTTCCTATTTCTTGAAACTCTAGCTTGATCTTGGTCTAAAAATAATAACATAAACACAAAATTAACCTAAATGGCCTAAATATTCCCGGATTACATCTTAATCCCAAAGCCCAGGCTAATTTCATAATCATTCCACCCATCCCAAGGTCCTTCCACCTTAAATTTGCCTATTTACTACCAATTCTATGTTTATGCCAGTGAATTGTGATAAGGAATATTTAAATAACAACCTAGTTCAAGAAACCCAGGTTTTTCATCCCAACATTCTCCTTTTTCACCAGAAAATCCAACCTAGGTTAAGTTAAACCCTTCCCCAAGCATGTAACTAACGATTCTAAGCCACAAGAATCAAACTACTAGATTAGGGGAACAAATTACATACCTTATTGAAGGATGATACGCCTAAATTACACCTCCAAAAGAAGTATAAAGTGGTCGATGTTCAAATATAGAACCCATTAAAGGTTGGGGTTGATCACATAGGGAATATAGTAGGACTACGGTCAGCTATGTTTATTCTTTCTCTTAGCCATTTATTTCCCCAGAGTTTTTTTTTAAAAAAGTAACAAGTAATGTTTGTAATCAAGATTCGAACAAGTAACAAAGTAACCATTTTCAAGTATTGTAATCAATGAGAGAAGTGACTAGGTAGTGTTCCCCATGAGTTCATAACGCAGTAAGGCATTGTACCAGTAATCTAGTCTAGTGATATGCATGCAAGATCAGTAAGATAGGTTCTCCTAAGCGGATGGTTGCCAAAATAGAAGAATGTCACCATGAAACTTGGTCAGTCTATGGGTGTTTGCTTTTTTAACCCTTACCAGTGATCCCAGATTAGCTTTCCCTGGGCAAGTTCAAGCTAATTAAGTGAGGGTTGATACCCTCAAATATCCGTTATGTAATCCCCTTTTCCATACATTACCCCTTTTGTCAAGCAAGTAGGAATAAGGCAAGTTCTAATATTTGCAACCATTAAATAGCGATCAAAGCGAGGGAAAGAACAACACATGCATGAACATCGTTCCAGAATTACTAAGTACTTTACCTACTTTGTTAATCCTTCATAGTTCCCACAACCTTAGTTATGGATTTAGCTACTCATAGTTACCAGAGAACAATCAGATTTAGATGAAAAGATCATGATTATAACTTACAATAACAAGTAAAGAAAACCAGAATCTTCAATTCTCAAGAACACTTCAATAATGAAGAACAATAATCAAATTATAAAAAGTATGGACTAATATTCTCAACAATTTGTTATGATGTCTCAAAGTTGCATAATAATTATGTAACTCCCGAAATAAAACCCTAGGGAAGGTAGTTAGTTATAGACAATAAATACCAAATCCTAATATAACTAGGAGAGTTGGAATGCGGCACTTTGGACGGGCAGGCCCCATGGGCAGTCGTGGGTGCCACGGGCATCATGGTCTTCCCGTCGGGTCTTCTATCCTTAGGGAAATGTGGTTTTTCCTTGTTTCCATGGGATAGGCTGATGGAGTATCGTGGGCAACCCATTGTCTGGGTCATCTGAAGTCCCAGCAGCTCAGGTTCATTTTGATAGGCGTGCGTGACATCCCATCACAGCTCTCATGGGCGTCATGATTGGGCATCTGAGCTTAAGTTCTGGCCTTGGCTTTTCTAGTCCATTTCATCGGGCAAGTATGATGGCCCGTGGTGACTCTGAAGTCCATCCCAATAAGTCGAAGGATGGGTTTTTGCCTTTAACTCTCACTGCTTCATTTTGATGTTTCTTCCCACGGGCCTTGGTGGATCCCACGCCCATGGGGCATGACTTTTAGCCCAGAAACAGCATTTTTTCTTGTCTTTTTGTCTTTTCAATACTTTCCCCTGTACATGTAGCAAACAAACATCATATCTAACAAAACACACTTAAGAACTCCTAAAATCCTTAGTTTTAAGCGTCAAAAATATCGTGAAATCCTGGCACATCAACACCCTCAACTTAGAATGTTTGCTTGTCCTCAAGCAATAAAACAAAATAAACTACAACAACGCTTAAGCAAAAGAAACCTAGGAACTACAACAGCCAAGTGGTACAACCATTTCAGTTCACAAAATTAATACCCATACTTTGTCAGTTCAAAACCAGTTCATACATAAAAGTTATCAAGACAACAAAATGGATCCATGGATGACAACATGATATGAATGAACAAGCTAGCATACACAGAAGACACTTGCCCACTGAGTCAGCAATCACAATCCACTCTAGTGCCCTTACACCAAAGCAGTCCTGCTCACACAGAATTTTATTCAATAAACAGGGACTAGGAACACACTCACTCTCGCAAAGAAGTTCAAGTTGTACATGCACAATACCATAGGCTTGCCCTTATTTTCTATGCCTTGGATTTCAAACAGTTGGGTTAAGATCACTTTAGAACTTTGTTAGGGTTGCAATGTAGGTTCAGAGATGGGTATGGTATATTTGGGTAATAGTGACTATGCCCTCCTTGACACTACGCTTACTCCTATTCTCCACTTTTCAGACCAAAATCTTTTCCTCCCTTATTCTCCTATTTTGTTAATGTTTCACTTTAATCAAAGCATCGGGTATGGCTTTTATTTCACTTTTGCACTTTTGTTCTTTTCATTTTTTTTCTTTTTCTTTTCTTTTTCTCTTTTGTAACACACAAACCACACCCGTTATCTTCCTTTTCATACCCCATTCTTCCTATTTTACCCTTACAGTAGCCACCCTCAACTTAGGCGTTTAGTCTGAGTTGAGGTACACAATGTCCAAGGAGGGACCAGGGCCAAAACAAAGGTTTACAAGAAACAAAGAAGGTGAACAGGCTAATAATAAAAGGGATCAGTTCAGGCTCAAACTTAGGGATCAAAGGGAATCATTTTTCATTTGGTAGGTCATTTGGGTTAAGTGGACTTTATTCAAAAATGGCCTATGATCATCTCCTAACCAACTATTCTACATCCAAGGCAAGACTAACCAGGCAAGTTCTAGATTGACACATATAGCAAGAACAATACAAAATTAGCTGACCCATGCATGGCATAGAGTTTAGACTAATGATTAGCTAACTATCAGTTCATGCACTAGCTTTAAGCTACTTATCACATTCATACACATGTTGTCACTCACAAATCCATCAAGGTCAGTCTTAACAAGCTTATTGCAAAAAAATTTGGAGGGGTCTCTATTTTCACAACCATTATCAAAATAAGACCACAGACTGCATTAAGTTATTATTTTTCTTTCACAAACACACATCCTATTCTAAAAATGTTGGTTCAATAGAAATTAAAAAGCCTTAGGGAAAGAACACGGCAAGAAAACCCCAAGGAAGCGGGTACCTTTTAGATACCCTCATGGGTTGCCTCCCATGCAGCGCTTGATTAACATCGCGGCATGATGCGAGTGTTTTGGATACTCAGACTTTGCCAAAACACTCTACCAAAACACAACCAGATGACAAAGCTGCCCCCACCCCATCAAAAAAATTATGCACTATCCCCAATGCACTAAAAATAACCAAAACAAAGTAGGCGAGGCATACCTGTGGCATCAAAGTGTAGTCATACTATGTAGTAGTCAGGACCATTGGATCGATGCCCACTTCCTTCTCACTCACAGAGGCTACCTCAAAAGTCTTCTCAACATCAACAGCTGCCCCAGAAACTTCATCACTGGTCACTCCCACAGTGGGGTCTAAAGAAGGTACTTCAGTGTAGCTTGCAACACCACTCCTTGAGCTGCCACTACCGATAGCATCAACTCAAATCTAGTGCTCAACAAGGTATTCTTTGAACACTCTTTATTCCTCTTTCTTTCTCTTCTTCTCAGCTCATTTTTGTTTGCGACTCAATGATTTTGGGCTTAATGGAGCATCATCGCCCTCTTTGCTAACCTTCTTGTCTTTTCTTCTCCTCTTTTTCTTATGCTCTGAAGGACTGGACGGTGCCTCTTCTTCCTTATCATTAGCTTTCTATCAAAGCTCCGGATTTGCATAGTCATAAAAACTAATCATTGGCGCAAGTGATGCCTATGGCATGACTATGGGGGCACTGGAATACATAGTAGACAGACATCTCATCAGCTCATCAACATTTGTCCGCAGGGCTGCTATATTTTCTTTCATCTTTGTAAGCTCAGTCGCATCCATCTCATCGAGTTTTTTGTTGATCCTCTCTTCCATTGAATTTATTCAGTTATGCACATCAACAAATGGTGTTATGGCTCTCTATATAGAGGCATCAATAATCGACTGGAACTGCTCAACAAAATTTTTCATTTGCTCCTATAGTTGTATTATGGTCTGAACAGTGTTGGCAAAATTCGCTGGGTGAAAAGCATAGACCAAGGTTGGCTCTGACAATGGAGGTGCAGCATATATAGAGGGGGCCGCTAGAGTCTCTGGAATGGAGATGTCAACCCTGTGAGGAGTTAACAATGAAGCAGTGGCTTCCACCCTTACTGATGGAGTCTCCTCATTCAGACTACACTTTGGAGTAGGAAAACCAGTAAGGTAGGGCACAACCTCTGATGGCACCACAAAAGCATCATAGATGGTGGTGGGTTCAGCTGACTCTACAGTACTACCTAGGCCTACAGACTTTTTCTCATCTTTGGACCTCTCGGGATGATAGATCCGGGTAGAATGCTCACTATGATCAATCCCAGAATAGATTAGGACACCTGCATCCTTGCAAAACTCAGTAAGGAGGCAAGGGAAAGGGTATGACGAACTGATTTTGGTAACCCTATCCCTTATCTCCTCAGCTATGATCTTCCCAATATCGAGCTTGTATTTGGACTACAAGCTATCCATCAAAATTGCCTTGTCCATAGTCAACTGATTATCTCCACCTGTCGGCATAAGCCATAAATGCACTATCGCCCACCAGAATTTTGCCTTGAACTTTAGGGATGCTTTGTTGATTTGTGGCTTGTTTTGATAGATCCCTTTTTGGGTTTTTGGTCAGGGTGAGAACTTTGGCCAACCACTTATTTCGCTCATTCTCATTTTTGTACCGGTGGTCATATTCTAACGTATTGGAAGGTGTAACATATTCAAGCCCGTAAATAAATCTATTGATAGTTTGGGCCAAAATATTTATCGGGATACTTCGCACAGGGACGCTCTCAAGAGCGAGCAATTCTGATGCTTTATGACCCTTTTTATATCGGCTCTCTTGGATGGCCTGATAGTTAGCATAAAACTCGCTTACGATGGTTGGCTGATAGTCGGGGAGTGGCTTGCTGGTCCAGCCCAAGTTGTAATGTTAGAAGTACTCCTCAAGCTTAGGAAAGTCTTTCAGCTTGAAGGATTCTATCCTCCATTCTTCTGCAATAGGGCATTTAATGCGCCCCTTCACCATCAATTTGAGCCCATAGTCAAAGATCTTCTTGGACCCTTTCATATTCCACCTAGTAAGCTCTCGGAGTTTGATGTCTTTGGATGTGAGAGCCAGAGTCGTCCTGGGAGCTTTCGGTGTAGGAAGGGTCGTCTTCTTTTCAGGAGTAGTTCTTTTAGTATTGGACTCTGACCCCGTATTTGCATCCTTTCCAGAACCTAACTGCAAACCATCGTCAGAACAGGACTCGGTTTCTTTGCCACTAGAAACCTGGATAGCCAAGTCATATCCTCCCTTTACTGGTAGAGGAGCGGTGTCACTCTCTTTGTCTGAACTAGCAGATTCGGATGATGATTTTTCCCCCTACTCAGACTGGGGGGAAGTGTGTTCCGATGTCTACTCCTTCTGGGGTGCATCACCTCCTTCTTGTTCAGACTGAGAAGAAGATGATAGCACCAGTTTCCCCTTTGTCAACCGGGCAAGGGGGAGGTTGTCTGATTCACTCTTCTGGCCTTCTGAATCAGATTAGTCCTTCAGGTGAGTGGTGATAAATTTCTCCTTTCCTTTTCGGGCTCCCCCTCATTATAGTGGAGTTGGTGGTGCCATCTAGTACCTGCAGGTGAACTATGTTAGTAAACCAAACCAAAAATGAAAACCAGAAAAATAAAAAAGTTAGAAAATTTTTAACAATTTTAAGCCTCCCAGGGGCGTGGGAGGTCCAACGTCCCATCAGAGAGGGCATCGGGATGAAAGAGTGGAGTTTTAAGGACAATTGGTCCTCCCACAATATCCTTCCATGGGCGTGGGAGGTTTGACATCCCATCGAAAGCGAGCATCGAAATGGGATAGAGCCTTTTTCAGGCAAATGCTTCATTTCCTACGTCTAATTTTGATGCCCGTCGTGGCTCCGACGTACCGTCATATATGCCCGTGGGATCAGATCAGCCAAATATTTCTCATTCATTTTCTTTATTTCCACATTCATCAAGTTTCCTAAACAATCAATATACACAACTTTTGAACAAACATTCCACATACCACTAACACAATCAACTAAACCCTAGTTCCCTTGAATATCAAATATCAACAACCACAAATACACAACATATGCATAGTTCACTTCTAGGGTTTGCTAAGATTATTAATATGTTTACACATGCATATGAACCCATGGATAATAAAAATAAAGAAAGGATTAAAACCATTAGAATGAGATAAACTTACTCTTGATTTGTAAAACTATCTTGAAAATTATTTCTGGAATGTTTTTGTAAACTTGCTTAGCATGCTATTGTGATTTTATGGAAGTAAGGTACGTGGGGGAGTGATTATTGGTGATGAGTAGTGTAAAGGGGAGGTGATCATGGGGAAAAGAGACGTGAGAGTTGGGAGAGAGTTTAGAGTGGAGGGAGTTTGAGAATTTGACCTCAATTGAATAAGGTCAATCTCTATTTAGACGCGGGTAAAGGGGAAAGGGAGTTCAGGTCGGGTCGGGTCGGGATATAAAATTTTAAAATTTGTTGACCCTTGACCAACCTAGATGATGGGCTAACACAACACTCATCGAGAACACGATGGCCCATCACCTTCGTACTTACCTGGGCATGGCTGGCTCAATTCCCACACTCGTCGGGGCTATGATGGCCCATCATGTCGGGACGTGGGAATGGGCAAATGCTTTTTCCTTAAGTTTTTTGTCAGCACACCCATTTCCCATGGGCGTGAAACCTGTGACGTCCCGTCAAAACTGCCCGTGGGACCCCTTTTCTGTAGATTCTCCTTAACATGGTTTCACCAACTCCTGTACACTTAAACAAACATTAGTTCATGGGTTTCCTCCCATACAGCACCTGATTTAAATTCGCGGCACAACACAGGTCACTTGACCACTCAGACTTCATCAAGTTTCCTTCATAAGTTGCCTCTCATACAACGCCTGATTTAACGTCATGGCCCGACGCATGTCACTTGGTTAATCAGACTTCACCAAGTTCCCAAGCTTTAACCAACTTGATTTCTTCAGCATCTCCTAAGTAGGATTTGACACGCTTACTATTTGCTTTGAACCGCTTGTCATCACGGTTCTCAATCTCTATAGCACCATGTTGGGGTACTTGCACCACTTGAAATGTCCCCATCCATTTAGACTTAAGCTTGCCTGGAAACAAGCGCAGTTTTGAATTATAGAGCAGAACCAAATTGCCCAATTGAAAATCTCTTTTCTCAATCTTCTAGTCATGGTACATCTTTATCTTCGCTTTATACAGTGCTGAACTTTCATAAGCATTAAGACAAAACTCATCAAGTCTATTCAACTGACCAAGCCGCTGATAGGATACGGCACACCAGTCCAAATTAAGCTTTTTAAGCGCCCACATGGCCTTATGCTCAAGCTCCACTGAAAGATAACATGCTTTTCCAAACATAAGCTTATAGGGTGACATACCATAGGAGTCTTGTAAGTTGTCTGGTACGCCCATAGGGCATCATCCAGCTTCTAGACCAATCTGTTATGTGCACATTCACTGTCTTAGCAAGGATGGACTTTATTTCACAATTTAAGACCTCTACTTGCCCACTCGTCTGCGGATGATAAGGTGATGCCACACTGTGTCTCACCCCATATTTCTCAAGTAGAGCTCAGAACAGCTTATTACAGAAGTGAAACCCTCTATCACTGATAATTGCCCCCGGTGTGCCAAATCTGCAGAAGATATTTTGTTTCAAAAATGGTGTGACACTCTTGCCTTCATTGTTGGGAAGCGCTACCGCCTACACCCATTTTGACACATAGTCAACAGCAACCAATATATACCTCATACCATTTGACATCACAAAAGGACCCATGAAATCGATTCCCTATACGTCAAATAATTCAATCACAAGGATGGGAGAGTCAGGGAGCTCATGCTTCTTTGATATACCTACTTCCCTTTGGCATCGATTGCAGGCCCTCGCATACTCATGAGCATCCTTGTGGAGGGTAGGCCAAAAGTATCCACATTGTAGGATCTAATGGGCTGTTCGGGTGCCACCATGGTGTCCCCCTACCGGAGATGAATGAGATGCTTTAAGTATATCTTCCATCTCTGTCTCAGTTATACATCTACGAATCATAGTGTCACCACAAACACGGAACAAATAAGTCTTTTCCCAAAAAAACTTCTTCACATCATACATGAACTTTCTTCGCTGATGGACTGTCAGGTCTAGAGGAACTATATCACTTGATAAGTAGTTAGCAATGTCTGCATACCATGGTATCAAATCCTGAGAGGCAGCCAATACTTGTTCATCTGGGAAAGCATCATCAATCTCAAGCTCATCTTTCAGCTGCAATATAGCCTCATCTTCAAGTCTGGCAAGTGATCAGCCACCTGATTTTCAGTACCTTTGCAATCCTTGACTTCATCAAATTCTTGCAGCAGCACCCAATGAATCAATCTAGGCTTCACATCCTTTTTCGCCATAAGGTACCTAAGAGATGCATGGTCTGTGTGCACAATCACCTTGGTGCCAACCAAATAAGATCTGAACTTCTCAAATGCAAACACCACAACTAGTAGCTCATGTTCAGTCACAATGTAGTTTTTTTAAGCGGCATTCAATGCTTTACTAGCATAGTAGATCAGGTGAAGAATCTTTTCACATCTCTGACCTAGAACTGCTCCTAGCGCTACTCCACTAGCATCACACATCACCTCGAATGGCTTGAACCAATCAGGAGCAACAATAATGGGGGTTGAGATCAACTGCAACTTTAGGCACTAGAATGCCTTCAAACACGCCTCATCAAACACAAACTTCACATCTTTCTCTAACAGTTTGCACAAGGGATGTGCAATCTTTGAGAAGTTCTTTATGAACCTGCAATAGAGCCCAGCATCCCTTAAGAAACTTCGGATGCCCTTTACTGAGATAAGAGGAGTCAATTTTTCAATCACCTCAATCTTAGCCTTGTCAACCTTAATACCCTTTTTAGAAATCCAGTGACCCAACACAATGCCTTCTTTGACCATGAAATGACACTTCTCCTAGTTCAGCACCAAATTACACTCTTCACATCTTTGCAGCACACAACTTAGATGGGCTACACAATCAATAAATGAATCACCTACAATAGAGAATTCATCCATGAATACCTCAATAGTGTCCTCCACCATGTCTGAGAAGATCGATATCATATATTTCCGAAAGGTTTCTAGTGCATTACATTATCCAAATGGCATCTTTTAAATGCGAACGTCCCATATGGGCAAGTGAAAGTTGTCTCTCTTGGTCATCAGGAGCAATCAAAATCCGATTATATCCTGAGTAACCATCAACAAAATAGTACCATCCTCTACCAGCAAGACGGTCTTACATCTGATCTATAAACAACATCGGAAAATGATCCTTCTTAGTCCATGCGTTCAGTTTTCGATAACCATGTAAACATGCCAGCCTGTAACTGGCCTCATTGGAATCAGCTTGTTCTTAGCATTAGGAATCACAGTGATTCCACCCTTTTTAGGCATACATTGAACTGCACTCGCCCACTTACTATCTGCAATTGGATAAACCACGCCTGTGTCCAGCCACTTGATAATCTCCTTCTTGACCACTTCTTGCATAGGTTGATTCAATCTACGCTGATGCTCAATACTTGGGATAGAGTTTGTCTTGAGCTGAATTTTATGCGTGTATATACCTGGTGGGATGCCAATGATATCTGCAATTGACTAACCAATAGCCCTCTTGAACTTCTTCAATATGGACACAAGAGCCTCAACTTTCCCATCTCCTAAATCAGCAGCAATAATTACAGGCAAGGTGTTGTTGGCTCCCAAGAAAACATATCGCAAGTGTGAAGAAAATGCCTTGAGCTCCAAGACTGGAGGCTCCTCAATAGATGGTCTGGCTGGTGGAGTTACGCTATTCTTCAAGTCTAGATCAAGCTTCTTTGGAGAATAAGAGTAGGACCCCATACCACCAGGTGCCTTCACCATGTCAGCATACTCCTCGATGTCGTTGCCATCAAAATTCATGATCACGACTGTAAGTGCTTCAACACCAAGTTGCTCCTCCACCAGAACTGACAATTGTTCTTCATCCACAATATTAATAACAGAGAATACATGCATGTCATCATGGTGCTTCATTGATTGGCACAAGTTGAAAGTAAATTCTTCATCATTCAGCCTAAACTTCATCTGCCCTGTCTCTAAGTCAACTAAAGCACGTCTTGTAGCAAGGAATGGTCGCCTCAAGATGATGAGGACCTCACAGTCTAAAATCACAAAGTCTGCTGGGAATATAAAGGACTCCACTTTCACAAGCACATCATACAAGATACCTACTGGCCTCTTCACAGTGCGATCTATCATCAATAGCCGCATTGTCATCGGTGTAGAGGCTCTCAATCCCAACTGTTTGAAAACTGCCAAAGGCATCAGATTGATGCTTGCACCCAAATCACATAACACCTTGGCAAAATAGAATGCCCCAATCGTGCAAGAAATAGTGAAAGCTCCAGGATCTTCCCTTTTCTTCACAAGAGAATGGGAAGCTATTGTACTATAATGGTGCAAATTGTCTGCAGGCTCAAAACTGACATTTCTCTTCTTTGTCACCAATTCCTTCATGAACTTCGCATATCCTGGCATCTGTTCTAGCGCTTCAATCAAAGGAATATTAACTGAAAGCTACTTCAACATAGAGATAATTTTTTTATACTTTCCTTCTTCAGCCTTCTTGGCTAGTCTTTATGGAAAGGGTGCAGGAGGTCGAGGCATAGGCTTTACAACTTTAGAAACCTTTTCCTTTATTTTTAGCTCCTTTTTAATTCGGCTTTCCTCACTACCCTTTACTTCAGACTCAACCACAACCTCAACTCCATCCATTTCAGGATCAGTTGGCTCGTTTATAACTATAGGGATAGGAGGGTCAACAGTCTTCTTTCCTCTTTGAGTAGTCACCGCCATGCAATGTCTATAATTCTTTGGATTTTGAATTGTATCACTCAAAATAGTACTTTTTTGATGTTGGTTTAGGGCTATAGGATATTTTCCCCAACTGTGTCTCGGTCTGCTTGATGAAAATGGAATGTGATTCTATTTTTTGATTCATGCCTGAGATGTCAGTATGCATCTCATAAAAGTTATCATAAGTCGACTCAACCTTCTGCAACACCTTAGCCAATATCTCTTTGATTGTTGGTTGTTCGGACCCTGCTTCATGGTTGCTAGGAGGGATATACAGGCTGCTTCTATCGCTCTTGTAGCCATCCCTCTTGTTCTAGTCACCATCTCTATCTCTACCCCTGCTTTTGTCTTTATATCCAGACCGGTTATAGTTTTCATCTCTATCTCTGTTGTTATCTCTATCTATATTCTGACCTTGATTTCCTTGGCCATTAGCCTGGAAACCCGCCACTTGATCATTCAAATAGTTAGTTTTTTCATCAGATTCGGGCCCATCCTATCTTGGTGCCTTACCTTGTGAACCTATAGCATTCACCTTTTTCTGCTCCATTATTAAGGATTTGTTTTGCAATCAGATCCACACTTGTCTTTAATCCTGCTACCTCTTCTCTAAGCTCCTGCAACTCCTGCTGGTCTAAGGATTTCCCAACATCATAAGTTCCTACTGCACTCTCGTAATCTCTAGTATGTCAAGCTTTGTTCATCTTTGTAACTCTATCAAGCATCTCAGAAGCCTCTATAAAGGTATTTTCCATGAATGCTCCCCTCGTGACTGTATTAGCGACTGCCTTGGTGTTTTCGTTCAGTGCTCTGTAGAAAATCTCCATCAGATGGTCTGGAGGGATTCCATGATTTGGCACCTGTTTTAGCTTCTTATTGAACCTAAGCCATGTCGCATATAGTGCCTCGGTGTTCAACTGCTTGAAGTTGTATATCTCCTGCTTGAGCTACAGCATCTTTGATGGAAGGAAACACCTCTCCAGAAATTGACTTTTCCGTTCCCTCCATGTAAATATTGAACTATCAGGAAGCACAGTAAGCCATAGTGTTGCTTCTCCAGTCAAAGAAAATAGGAATAACTGCAACCTGATAGCATCTTGGTCTACCCCTGGAAGGTTGTAAGCCTTGCAGATCTCCACAAAGTTCACCAAGTGCAAATTCGCATCATCAGTGGGCTTGCCAGTAAATAATCCCTTAAGGTTCAGCAACTAATCATAGTGCTTGTAATGTCAAACTTTGTACCATCGGGAAGTGTTGGCAATACTATGGGGCTTGTTATCCCTGCGTTATTGATATCATCATCATCAAGATTGTAGTGAGGGATGTGTCAGAGTTGTTGAATCTGGTGGCTTCTATGCCCTCTCAGTGCAACTGGATCTTGAGGTACATTACATTGGGCTGCCTCATCTCTTGCATCTTGAGAATTTATTGTGGCTTGATAAGCAACTTCTTGCCTTGCATGTTCAGCTGCAGTATTTTGATTGCTAGGTCTGCGGCAACCTGAGCATCTTGCGTGATTTGGGCAGCTTCATCAGCCTACTGCTTTCGTTGTTCCTCGGTCAACATCCGAGCTGTGGCCTGTTCTGGTGTTTCAAAGACTCCTTCCTTAACCACATTTCTTAGAGTTCATTGGAGTTCGGGATCGAATGGGATCATGGGATTGCCTTGACTCTTTGTATTGGGCATGCACAAGTGTGCAACCTGTGGAACAAAATAAAAAAAATACAAAAAGTAAAATCAGGAAATAAGGACTAATAGTGAAATAAGCATAATCTCTCTTAATCCTAAACTGTATTCCCCGGTAATGGCGCCAAAATTTGATACGCTCAAATTACACCTCCAAAAGAAGTATAAAGCGGTTAATATTCAAATATAGAACCCAACGAAGGTTGGGGTCGATCCTACAGGGAATATGGTAGGACTAGGGTCAACTATGTTTATTTGCGCTCTTAGCCATTTATTTCCCTAAAGTGGGGAGGGTTTACAGTAACAAGTAATGTTTGTAATTAAGATTCAAACAAGTAACAAAGTAACTGTTTTCAAGTATTGTAATCAATTAGAGAAGCGACTAGGGTAGTGTTCCCCATGAGTTCATAATGCAGTAAGGCATTGTACCAGTAATCTAGTCTAGTGCTATGCATGCAAGATCGATAAGTTAGGTTCTCCTAAGCAGATGGTTGACAAAATAAAAGAATGTCACCATGCAACTTGGTCAGTCTACGGGCGTTTGCTTTTCTAACCCTTACTAGTGATCCCAGATTAGCTTTCCCTGGGCAAGTTCAAGCTAAATTAGGTGAGGGTTGGTAGCCTCAAATCTCCATTGTGTAATCCCCTTTCCCATTCATTACCCCTTTGGTTAAGTAAGTAGGAATAAGGCGAGTTCAAATATTTGCAACCCTTAAAAGCGATCAAAGCAAGGGGAAGAACAATACATGCATGAACACCATACTAGAATTACTAAGTACTTTGCCTACTTTGTTAATCCTTCATGGTTGGAAGATAAAAATCATATTTAGATGAAGAGATCATGATTATAACTTATAATAACAAGTAAATAAAACCAGAATCTTGAATTCTCAAGAACACTTGAATAATCAAGAACTATAATCGAATTCTCAAAAGTATGGAATAATATTCTCAATAATATGTGATGATGTCTCAAAGTTGCATAATAATTGTGTAACTCCTGAAATAAAACCCTAGGGAAGGTATTTATAGACAACAAAGACCAAATCCTAACAGAACTAAGAGAGCTGGAATGTGGCACTTCCGATGAGCAGGCCCCACAGACCGTTGTGGGTGCCACGAGCATCGTGGTCTGCCCGTCGGGTCTTCTATTCTTGGTGCAATATAGTTCTGCCTTATTTCCATGGTCTAGGGTCATGGTCCATCATGGTTCCCATGGGCATCGTGGGCAACCCATCTTCCAAGTCATCTAAAGTCCCAGTGGCTCTAATTCATTTTGACGGGCGTGCGTGATGTCATGTCGCAGCTTTCACGGGTGTCGTGGCTGGGTGTCTGAGCTTAAGTTCTGGCCTTGGCTTCTCTAGACCATTTCCATGGGCAAGTGTGATGGCCCGTGGAAACTCGATGCCCGTCCCAATAAGTCGTGGGATGGGTTTTTTCCTTTAACTCTCACTGCTTCATTCCGATGTTTCTTCCTACGGGCCGTGGTGGACCCCATGCCCGTGGGGCATGAATTTTAGCCCAGAAACAATAAATTTTCCTATATTTTTGTCTTTTCAATACTTTCTCCTGCACATGTAGCAAAAAAGCATCATATCTAACAAAACACACTTAAGAACAACTAAAATCTTTAGTTTTAAGGGTCGAAAGTGCCGTGAAATCCTGACACATCAAAGGATTATGGTGAAAAACTGATGGAAATTGCCCAAAGTCTCCTCAGCCCTTCCCAAAAACATTCTTGAGAAATAATGAAAAATTTTGGGGAAGTTTCTGCATTTATAGTGACTTATCCTGCTATAACGGCCCAATCCTGCTATAGTGGCACCGCCGTAGCGAAAGTTGGCTGCTATAGCGAGGTTGACCGCATTTGACTGCTGCTATAGCGGGAATTTCTCTATTATAGCAGTGTCGCATAGCAGTGTGTCACCCCTTATAGCGGGTAACATAGGACAGAAACTCGGGAATCCTCCCAGTTTTGCCCATTTTGCAACACACCTTCAAACCTTGATGTTCCAGACAACCCTTTTATGTTAAGTTTGATATCGGGAGTTCTACTCACCCGAATTGATTCCAAAAAGCTTTACGGACTCCTTAATGCCTTAGCTAATAGAAAAACTAGCTCACACCTTCTCCTTTCACCCAATCCTTTTTCGGATTATCCTAGACCTCACTTTGCTCAGATTTTATCTGAGACTAGCCTAGCTCGAAATTTTCAACTCCCCAACTCGGAATTTTTCTACCCTGATTTTCTTGGACGATTAGCCCACCCATAATGATAGGAAGGGTCATTACAACAGAAAAATATTTACCCATCGTTCATCACTAAACAATCAAACAAGATAATGAGCTAAAGTAAGAAGAAGGTAGTACCTGAATTTTCATACAAGTGAGGGTACTTGTCCCGCATGTCTTTCTCGATTTCCCAAGTGGCATCTTCCACCGGATGATGCTTCCATTGAACCTTCACCGATCTGATTTCCTTTATCCTCAACTTCTGGACATTCCAATCAAGAATAGAAACCAAATCCTCCTCGTACTGAAGGTCCTTAACTAACAAGATCGAATCTTATTTGATAATGTAATCCTCATCCCCATGGTATCTCTTCAGTATGGATACATGGAAACCTGGATGCAATTTGGACAAACTGGGTGGCAATGCTAACCTGTAAGCAACTGGCCCCACACTTTCGAGAACCTTAAATAGACTGATATACCGAGGGCTAAGCTTACTCCTCTTTCCAAACCTTATTACCCCTTTCATCGGTGACACCTTTAACAGAACTTGTTTACCAACCTGAAATGGCTTGTCCCTTACCTTGCGATCAGCGTACTCCTTTTGCCTGCTCTGGGTTGCCAATAACTTGGTTTGAATACCCCTCACTTTCTCCTAATATTCCTTTACCAAATCAATGTCCAAAGGATTCACATCACCTACCTGGAACCACCCTATGAGCGATCTACATCCCCTCCCATAAAATGCCTGGAACAGTGCCATGTCAATACTGGAGTGATAGTTGTTGTTGTATGAAAATTCACGCAATGGTAAGAACTAATCCTAATGGCCCTTGAAGTCAATCACATATGTTCTCAGCATGTCCTCCAGCACCTAAATCATCCTCTCCGACTGACCATCCGTCTGAGGATGAAAGGTTGTGCTAAAAGAGAGCTGGGTGCCCAACTATTCGTGCAACTTGCCCCAGAACTTAGAAGTAAATTGCGTACCTCTGTCTGAAATGATGGAAAGGGGCACCCCGTGCAACCTCACTATCTCCTTGACATAGATTTTGGCCAACTACTGGAAGTTGTAATCCACCCTGATCGGAATGAAGTGGTCTGATTTAGTTAGCCTATCCACAATGAGCCAAATTGAATCATACTTTCCCAAGGTATTATAAAGACCCACCACGAAGTCCATGGCAATTCTTTACCACTTTCACTCAGGAATAGACATCCTTTGAAGCAATCCTGCAGGCTTTTGGTGCTCATACTTCACCTGCTGATAATTTTGACACTTGGACACATATTCAGCTATGTCCCGCTTCATCCTAGGACACCAATAAAGTTGCCTCAAGTCCCGGTATA
Source organism: Jaltomata sinuosa (assembly GCA_003996215.1). NCBI lineage: Eukaryota > Viridiplantae > Streptophyta > Magnoliopsida > Solanales > Solanaceae > Jaltomata > Jaltomata sinuosa. The sequence continues at coordinate 32,289 of QJPP01002393.1, forward strand.
TTTTAGTTATGCCAAGATTAATCGAGTACCGCGAACCATGAGCTTTAGCTAACATATTCTGCACTAAGTCAACAACCCGAGGGACACATATCTTCCCTCTAAAATACAACACCCCACACGTATCAAGTGTGGAATCTTAGGTCTCACTAGACACCACCTTGTTCCGGAGCTTGTTCAATTGCACATCTTGAAAGTGTTTGGCCTTGATTTCCTCCGTAAATGTAGACTTAACCTCAATAATGGCCAACACTCCACCCTTTTCTGAAATGCCCAACTGCATGAACCTGGATGCTAGAGTTTGAATATCTCTAGCCAAGGGTGGCTTGGACACCCCCAAACAAGCCAAATTGCCCATGCTAATTGCTTTCCGACTCAATGTGTCTGCCACCATATTGGCCTTTTTCAGATGATACTGGATGGTCACGTCATAATCTTTCAACAACTCCATCCACCTCCTTTGTCTCAGATTTAGATTCATATGTGTAAATACATGTTGCATATTATGATGGTCTGTGAACACTTCACACTTAACACCATAGAGATAGTGTCTCTAGATCTTAAGTGCAAATAATTTGACAACTCCAAATCATGGGTTGGGTAGTTCTTCTCATGAGGCTTCAATTTCCTCGAAATATAAGCTATGACATTCCTTTTCTGCATCAACACAGCATCCAAATCCAAATGTGAAGCATTACAAAATACAATGAAGTCCTTACCTTCAACTGACAATGAGAGAATAGGAGTTGTAGTCATAAGTGTCTTGAGCTTTTGGAAGCTCTTCTCACACTTGTTAGACCAAAAAAATGGTACCTCCTTCTGGGTCAACCTTGTCAAATGAGTAGCAATCGAAGCAAAATTCTTGACAATTCTGTGATAATAGCTAGCAAAACCCACAAAACTCCCAACCTCAGTCACAGAGCTAGGCTGGACCCAACTCTTAACTGCTTCAATCTTTTGGAGATCTACCATCACCCTTTTCTTGAGACCATATGCCTTAAGAAGGCAACCGAAGATAACCAAAATTTGCATTTTGAAAATTTAGCATACAATTTCTTCTCCTTCAGAATTTCCAAAACAATACGAAGATGTTTTACATGCTCCTCCTTACTCTTGGAGTAAATCAAAATATTATATATAAAAACAATCATGAAGGAATCCAGAAATGGCTTGAAGACACCATTCATCAAACTCATAAAGGTTGTTGGCGTGTTGTCAACCCAAACGACATTACCAAGAACTCATAGTGCCCATACCGAGTCCAGAAAGTTGTTTTAGGTATATCCTCAGGCCTAATCTTCAGCTAATGATACCCTGACCTCAGGTCAATTTTAGAAAACACCAAAGCACTCTGCAACTGGTCAAAAAGGTCATCTATGCGGGGAAAGGGATATTTATTTCGGATAGTAACCTTATTCAATTACTTGTGGTCTATACACATCCTCATGTTACCATCCTTCTTCTTAACAAACAAGACCGGAACACCCCAAGACAAAGCGCTGGGATGGCTAATTCCCTGATCTAGGAGTTCGTGAAGTTGAGTTTTGAGTTCCCTCAACTCTGTCGGAGCCATTTGATAAGGAGGAATAGAAATTGGGCGAGTGTCCGGCTCAATATCTATACAGAAGTCAATATCCCTGTCCAGATGCATACCAGACAGATCCGTAGAAAATACCTCCTAAAATTCAGAAATCACCAGGACTGACTCAATAGAAGGGGACTCTATACTAACATCCCAAAGATGAGACAGGAAGGTTGAACACCCCTTCCCCACTAGCTTTCTATCCCGAACAATGGATATGATCTTCACTGTATTAGGCTTATACACACCCTCCCACTCTAGACTATCCACACTCGGCATTTCTAGAGTGACTATCTTAGAGCTACAGTTCAACACAGCATGATAAAGAGATAGCCAAGTCATACCCAATATAATATCAAAATTCAGCATATCCAATATGACCAAATCTACCCAAGTCTGAAAACTCATAAACACAAAAGAGCATAAATGATACACATGGGTAACTACTACAGACTCCCCAACTGGAGTAGAAACATGAATATGAGAATTAAGATTATGACAAATCAAGTCCAGACCCAAGGAAAATCTAAGAGATACATAAGAATATGTAGAACCCGGATCAAATAAAATAGAAGCTATCTGGTCACATACGAGAATAGTATATGTTATCACAGCATCAGATACCTCAGCCTCAGACTTGCCGAAAAAGGCGTAACAATAGGCTCTATCATCAATACGGGAAACTTCTCTACCTGGCTGCACCGCTTCCCTCCCTGCGTTACCATCACATTTGTTTCCACGGCCTCACTGATTATTACCTTCCCACCCTGTGGATGTCCCCTACCATTGCCACCTCTACTTGCTGGAACCACAGCCTTAGTCTGTTGCTGCACCTGATTACCTGCCTGCCTTAGAGGGCATTCCCTCTTAAAATGACCCAGATCACCACAATGGAAACATTCTCACTCAAGAGAGGGCCTGTTGGCAGAAGAATAAGACGCCTCATGGCCCCTAGGAGCTGGAGACTACCTAATGGCCCCTGAATGACCACCTGTAGAAGCTGGCAGCGCTGACTGAATAGGATAAGCCAAATGAATATACCGACTAGGACCTCTGGAATAAGAACCACTGAAATTACCCACATTCCGGGACTTCTTGACTAATACCTTAGCCTGCCCAACTTGCTTAACCCCCTCCAATTTCTTCACATAGTCAGTCACCTTATAAAAACTCTTCCCTGAAGAAGTCATATGAACGGATAGAACTTGTAAGTCAGTATTCAAACCTTTAACATACAGACGAATCCTCTCTTTCTCAGTGCCCAATAGTTGGGTAGCATAGTGAGACAAGGCATGAAACTTAGCCTCATAAGTTGTAACAGACATGCTGCCTTGTTCAAGGGCTAGAAACTTGTCCTTCTTGCGATCCTTGAGAGTACGGAGCACATATTTTTCCAGGACCAAGGCATGGAACTGGGCCCAAGTCATCGGAGGCAAAGCTTATGAACGACACTCCATATGAACCCTCCACCACTGTTTGACATCACCCTGCAGCTGAAAAGTCACAAACTCCACCCCATGTTGTTGTACAATACCCAACTTATGCAACCTCTCATAACAATCCAAAATAAACTCGAAGGCATCCTTATTCTCTGTACCATGAAATAACAATGGTTTCAGCTTCAAGAACTTAATCAATAGCTCATGCTCGATCTCAGTCATGACAGGGCCTAGTACTGGATTGAAGAATGCAACAGTACCCAAAGCTTTATCCATCCTGTGAGTTGTGGCAACTGAGAGATGATCACCCAAAACCTGAACTGCTGGCATAGTGGGGGTGGCTCTAGTACCTACCATCCCACTTAGAAATGCTAACACTTGTTGAATGACCTCATAAGACATAGAAGGTAGGCCTGCACCTCTAATCGTTGCTTCCACATCTGGTTCTGCACCATCCTCGTGTACCACCTCAGCGTCCTCAATATGATCCTAGGGTGAGGGAGGGGTCGCTGACCTCTGCTCAGCAGCTGCTTGAGCTCCATCCCTGCGTGTGTGTCTCTCCCTCTGCCCTGCCCGTTCCTCACCCTCGAGCCACAGGTCCCGTAGCTGGAGCTACTGCCCTTGCTATGTTCTATCTGGTATTAACCATCTATGGATAAAAGAATGAAGGAAGTCAGATATGAATTTGGATCGCCAGATACCAATTGGAATCAAGTTATAGCACGAAGGAAGATAGAAGAGATAGTTTCCTAAAGTCTTGTAGCCTCTCGAAGAAAAGTACAGACGTCTCTGTACCATTCTGCAAGACTCTACTAGACCCATTTTGGTATGACAAGATCAACAAACCTAGGGATCTGATACCATCTTTATCATGACCTAAACCACCACGAGTGGAACCCACACTAAACCCCAAGTGGGAGAATCAAATACCCAAGCCAACACTTAAATAAAACTAAGCAGCTAAAAACCAGTTTGCATTAAATAAGCCAAGATTCACATCTAAAACTAAATAACAAGTCCATGCAGAATAATCCCCTAGAACCTGAAAGTTGTGTACCAAAACATCTAAGATAATCTAGAATACGGGGATACAACCCCAAAACAAAGAGAATCCGAGTTTGAATAATGGATTAGAACAAGTAGACGAATCCATGGTAGCCCAGAAGAAGTAGCTCACTCTTAGATTCAGAAAGCATCTATATCACAACTGAGGTTGCGCAGCAACCGCCAGAATATGCCATGTACTCAACAAAAGAAGAGCAAGTGCATTATCAGTACACAAAAACAACAGTGTATTGGTAGGACCATCGGTCAGCTCCAAGATACAAAATATGAACATATAACTATAACTTAGTAAAATAGTACAAATATGCATAATCTAAGTCAGTGAATATAAGCAAGACTCTCAGTCATCAACCCTGACTTAACAACCGCATGAAACATGTCCAAAAACCACAACAACAACCCATATAAGATTCAACATACCATTCAAGTAACCCGAACCACCCAAGGATCGCTAGGACATAGTATATGGTGTTTAACATACAATTTTGGTCTACACAAGAACCATCACAGCATTTAAACACACCAATTCAGACACTCATGGACCAACATATAATAAATGCATCACAACTAATAAACTTGATTCACTCATGGAACCAGAACACAGAAGAACAATCAAATATGTACTAGGCGTGGTACCCGAACCAACCATAATAGAACTTGTACCAGGAATGGTACCCGAGCCAACTGATAGATATCCCATACCGGAGTGGTACCCAAGCTAACCGATAATATTTACTAGGCATGGTACCCGAGCTAACCGAAGAATCACAGATATCACACAAAATTACCATAAATACAACCCACACTTGTAAAGCTAACAAGTATTTAAGACAAGTTCATTGCATGAGATTGACAATAAGATATCATTTCACATTCATTCCCTTATTCTCTAAGCACGTATTGTACAAGAAATACTAATGAAATAGTTAACATACATACATAACATAATTTGAGAAATAATTCGACCATCACCTACCTCAAATCAAGCCCAAATACTCGACTAGACCAGAGCCTTCCTGTTTCTCAAAACTCTAGCTTGATCTTGGTCTAAAAATAATAACATAAACACAAAATTAACCCAAATGGCCTAAATATTCCCGGATTACATCTTTATCTCAAAGCCCACACCAATTTCATAATCATTCCACCCATCACATGGTCCTACCACCTTAAATTCACCTATTTACTACAAATTCTATGGTTATGCCAGTGAATTATGGTAAGAAATCTTTAAATAACAACCTAGTTCAAGAAATCCAGGTTTTTCATCCCAACATTCCCCTTTTTCACCAGAAAATCCAACCTAGTTTAAGTTAAACCCTTCCCAAAGCATGTAACTAACGATTCTAAGCCACAAGAATCAAATTACTAGATTAGGGGAATAAATTACTTACCTTAGCGAAGGATAATGGTGGAAAACTGATGAAAATCACACAAAGTCGCCTCAACCCTTTCCCAAAATACTCTTGCGAAATAATAAATATTTTTTAGGAAGTTTCTGCATTTACAGCGAATTATCCTGCTATAGCGGTCCAATCCCGCTATAGCGACATCACCGTAGCGGAAGTCACCTGCTACGCCTTTGACTCCCGCTATAGCAACATCGTGATAGCAGTGTGTCACCCGCTATAGCGGCTGACATAGGACAGAAACTCGAGAATCCTCTCTGTTTTACCTATTTCTCAACACACCTTCGAACCTTGACATTCTAGACCAACCCCTTTACGTCAAGTTCCATATCGAGAGTTCTACTCACTCGTATTTACTTTTGAAAAGTCCTACGGACTCCTTAATGCCTTAGCTAATAGAAAAACTAGCTCAGACCTTCTCATTTCACCCAATCCTTTACCGGATTGCTCTAGACCTCACCTTACTCAGATTTTATCTAAGACTAGCCTAGCCTTAAATTTTTAAATCCCCAACCCGAAAATTTTCTAGCTTGATTTTCTTGCATGATTAGCCCACCCATAACGACAGGAAGGGTTGTTACATTAAGTCTTGCTCGGTCGTCCTATAATGCCCATATTTTTATAATCATACTACTCTTGATGTATCTTTTTTCTGATTTAGATCCTGGTACTAGTGGTCTATGTTGATTCTAACTCGTTTGAGGTTATTCCACTTTGAAACTTTGGTGAGCTACTCGCATTCAAAGCGAAGCCCAGCTTCTTCCTTTATGTTATCTATCTATTTTGATTTCCTAGACAATTTGTATTATTTAAGTAGTGGTGTATTCTATGTTAGTAGCTCTTGTGCTGGTGACATGAGTCTTAAGATGGTTTAATTTCTGCATTTTGTGTTTTTCAATTATAAAAAGTTGAGTTAAGACTATTTACTTTATTGTTTATGTCTTCCGCATTTATTCATAATATTTTCTATGTTTGTGAAGGATTGTCTTACCTACCGGGGGTTAAGGTAGGTGTCATTATGACGTTAAATTTTTATCATAACAACTCTCAATCACACTCATGCATCTATGTTGAGTGATGAACATATGAAAAGACAGAATGATGGAAAGCAGGGGCGGAGCTACGTTGTACCAAGGGTGGTCAAATGAACAGCCTTCGCCGAAAAATTATACCGAGTATATAAGTAAAATGCTATTGTCTATGGTTAAAGATTACATTTTGAACACCTTTGAACAAGTGAGCGTTGTAGCCTAGCGGTGTTAGGCGTTCAGTAAAGGCTTTTACACAGCGCCTGCGCAGGTTCGAGTCCTAGCAGCTGCATGCCTTCTCCCAATTTTCATTTCTTAAGAAAAGCTAATAACTAATTACGTACTTTCTGGATTTATTTTCTATCACAAAGTAAGTTATTCTCTGGTATAATTAGTTAATAAATCTAGTATTTTTTAAATAATTTAAAATTAATATTGTTTATTAAAATAATTCTTAATTATAAAAACTAAGAAAAAAAAAAAGTTTAGTAGCCAATTAAATTCCCAATCGATTTGCCTTTCACTTTCTTTCTATTTTTCATTAATTTTCTTAAATAAAACTTAAAAATAATTGTTTAATTTAAAGTTAATAAACAAATCCTGAAAGCTCTCTATAATATTGCCAAAAGCAAAAAGCTCTACAAAGAAAGTAAATAAAAACACCTCTCTGATTTCGTCTCTGTTCTTCACGTCTCGTTGTTATTGTTGTTGTCATTAGAGGTCGGTGAAAGCTTGAAGCGTAAAAGTGATCTCATTTTAGGCTAATTTTTCTCCTCTCTTTCTCTTTCTTTTTTTTACTCTGACCGTTCACTTTCTATTAAATTAAACATGAACTTATTAAAGCTAAATATTATACAGTTTGATTTTAAAAATTTTGGTGCATTTATTCATAAAAATATGATTTATTAATATTACATATTTGATTTTAAAATTTTCCGGCACCTATTCGTCAATTTGTTTTACTTACTTATGCAATATTTGAACACCCTTCGTAAAATTTCTGGCTCCGCCACTGTTTTTATGCATATGAATATATATACCATCGTATATCAATTGTATGTATTGATATAAATATGAAATATAATAATATACAATGATATATCAGTGTATATGGGGAGAAGAAGTTGTAGAAGCCATGAAAGAGAACTCTGGCGAAAAAGAAATCTTTGGTGTAAGGAAAACAACGCAAAAATTTTGGGGGGAGAGCGGTGGACGAACCGTAAATAATGCTATGTTTGAATATGATATTGTTCTGTAAGTAGGTGACCTTATCATGAATGAACTTCTTATGGTGTATATCCATATTGAAATCAATGCATTTTTTATACCATAAATTCCAAATTCTGCCTCCCTCATGCTTCCTGATAGTTAACAATCCAGTCATGCCCCTATTAATTTTTTATGAGTTTCGGAGCATTTCTCTCCATAGGAGAACCCTATTATATTTTTGGGAGAGAAGAATTATGACAAGGACAAACTATTTTCCTTTAATTTGATTGGTTATAGACTTGAATTTCAATCAAATTAACGTAATAACAAGACTGCATTTGATTTAATGAAACATGTCACTTTTAACACATGACACGTCTTCATTGACCTTGGTTTTGACTAGGCATGTCATGTCATTTTGATATGTGGGGTGATCCTATTAGTGTGCCACGTCATTTGACACGTGAAACCAATTTGCGCCTCTAGAATAAGATTATATCTTAAGCTTAACAAAGTGGGCTCATCATATGAACCCCAAATCAATAGGCTAGCCCAACAAAATTAGACCTTAAACTAAAAATCATATTAACTGAACTTAACTAATTAATTTTTGTTTTATCTTAATATTTCTTGAATTTTGAAAATTTTCAAATTTAATATAAAATTTAATTCTGTATTCATGTTTTATTTTTACCCTAGGTTATGACGTATGATTATCTGTAATAAAAGTTCGGCGAAGCTTTTGATTGAAGGTTCTTTGCATATTCTTGGGGTTGAGGCTTAAGCTTGCGCACCTGAAATCTTAGACAGGCTTCAACGATGTAATATTTCAATAATTTGTTAAAATGTATATTTCAAAAAAATAATTAATTGGATGAGTTAAATTTTAGAAAGAGCAAACGTAAATTATAACGATAAATCGGTTAGAATAATAATTATTATTATTAAAAAAAAAAGGGGGGGGGGGGGGGGTAAAAGAATAACAAATAAATCACAAAAAAAAAAAAAAAAAAAAAAAAAAAAAAACTAGTACTATGTAGAGGGATGTCTGTTAAGTCATTCCTTTTTTAAAAAAGGTCTAGAGGAAGGAAAAAAGAATCTTTGGTACTACAACAACAAGAATAATAACATATTCAGTAAAATCTCATAAGTAAAATTTGGGAGGGTAGAATATACACAGACCTTATCTTTACTTTGTGAAGGTAGAGAAGTTATTTTCGGAGAAACCTCGTCTCAAGTAAAACAAATCAAAATGAAAATGATAAGTAAAGAAAGCATAACAACTAAGTAATAAGGAAAGTCTTTGGTAGAATAACAAAAAATAAAAAGGAAAACTTTCTATATTCTTTGACATGGAAGAGAAAATCTCTTAACGAGCTTATCGTCACTCCGAAAGTAAAAAGTATTTAATGTTTTATTAGTTTGGGTAGCAAGAAGCTGGGTTGCCCAAGAGGTAAATAAAGATAAATGAAGTACTAAAAATAATAAGAGGAGTCCAAACTCAAAAAATCTACTTGCATTATCATAAATATTAATTATGTTTATAAAATATGTAAATATCTCTATTTGGTTCAAACAATATCATGTCAACAATTATTTAATTCACAGAAAATTACTTTTTTGTGAATTTGAGACTTGATTAGCTAGTAGTAACACCATATAATTTTGTCTTGTAATATTTATGTTATTAACATTTTAAAATTAAATTTAAACTAAAAAAAGTTATAAAAATAATATTTTTTAAAAAGTGGGTTGGCATGTCGAGGCCCGCAACTAACAGAGTGATGGTTGGGCTTGTTGTTTTCTGATCCATCAAGACGATGGGCCAGTCTAGTGTGACCCATCAAATTTCAAAGCCCGTAGAAACTAGCCCGGATAGACTGGGTCGATCCGTATTAACAGCTCTAAATGCACTCAGTTATTGCTAACGAAATCTTAGTGAACATTTGATAGTGTAGTACTTTTGGATAGTTCTTCGTTTTATTTGTTTGACAAACACTGATATATGGATGGTACTGTGCCTAAAATTACCGAATACTACTGCAGAACTAATTTTTTTCCTCTTCTGACAGATAATCTACAACTTAAATTAGCTGCTTATATATTTCACTTCATTATTAAGTATTTTTAATAATTAAGCCGAGTTGATATTAAGGTGCAATGCAAGTAACATGTTCTCTGTTTTTCAGCAGGAAAGACCACAATTTAGTTCATTCTTCATCTAACTAGGTAATAGGTATACATATCAGAAAAATAATCTATGTTGTTTGTCAAATCATTTGAAATATGTACTTGGTTGCATTCTGTTTATTAAAATTTACAAGTATCACTAAGACGAGTTTTCCTCTTAAGAGTGATGTCTATTTTTTTTTAAAAAAAAAGCAAATTTATTAGGGAAAGTGTCTAGGGTTAGTTTTTTTATTTATATAATAAAAGTGAACACAAAGATAAAAGTACAAGCAATTGGGACTATGATTTACCTTACTAATTCTATTGAGGCGTAAAAAAATCTCTACTCTAACATGCGCGTAAAAAATAAGAAGAAGAAAGAACAAAATTTTCTAAAACCATTACAGAGTTTATAACACACTCTATGATTATATTACAAATGATAATACTTAAATAGTGAAAAATTAAAATAAGCAAGAATGTAGAGCCAGACCCTTGTTTCTTTGAAATTGTAAAATCTTCAAGGAGATGTAGACCGATAAAAATCTTATTCTTTACCATGTCTTCTTCTTTTGACCGCTCCAAACTCTCTTGGTACATCATCAATTCTTCTTGGATCTATTGTACCTTGATAATACTTTATCATCCCAACTATACTTTCTTCCATGAGTTTTCTTTATCTTGAATCATCTCCTTTGTTGTCTAGGCGAAAGATCTCCATCCCTAGACACATTATTCATTCATTCTCATCCTCTTCATCAAATAGGTTAAAGCCCAAAATTACCACCAAAAGATTTCAATATTCTTCCACTAAAGCTCCTGATTCATATCTCTTGGCCACTATTTCAATAAAGTGATGTCTACTTATATATGAGTATTCTCTGATTTTTTAAAATCTAAATTACTGCGATAAAAATATCCACTCCCAAAAATAAAAAGACTTAATCTGAGTCACCCATGATCTAAGAGTTACCTGAACGTCTTTGAAATTCTCATAGAATTAGTAATAGTTGGGCATGTATAAGTATTAACAAGTTAGATAAGCTATTCTATTGTTCCTTATTCATATGATATCTACAACCGGCTTCGAAATCTTTTGGTTGTCATATTCCTGTTGATCCAATGTATGTGTGTTATTCTGCACGTAACTCTCGTAAGTTATGCTTAATTTTTGCGTAAGTTATAAATCGTGTTACTTGACTAATTTCTAGGACGTAATTATTTATCTACGAAAGCAGTAAAGTAGAAACACAATATTTTACATGAAAAACACTCGGCTCACAAAGGTGAAAAATTACGACATGTACGTGTACAAAATTTATCTTCAAATTCACTAAATACAATGAGCCTCAACAAGATTGAGATTACAAGAATTGCAATCTGAGAACTAACTATATTCCCTAAAACAATAACCTTAACAGATTGATGTTTTCCTCATCTAGTTAACCCAACTAGAAATTAGATTCCTATTCCAGTTTATCACAGTACAACACACTGGTTCTAAAATGCTGAAAATATTATAACTCCATAATCAGTCCTAATACAAGAATTCTTAACCTGACCAATGTATGACCACTAAGCATCAACCAACTAAGAATTCTGGTCCTGCTCTTGAGTTTATGCCTATTATTGCTCTAGGAGTGTGTAACCCCTTCAGCAGAAAGTCCACTTGCTTTATACCTTTTGAGTCGTAGAGGTATTTGCGAACTCAGACTGTTCAATACCCAATGTTTGAGTTGAAGACATCTTCATCACTCCCAACACGTTTTCATCAATGAATCTCTATGAGGTTTCCTCTAAATATCTTCAGTAACTTGTAGTCATCTAGTCTCTTTGAACTTGTACAACCAATAGTCATGCTCTATCTTGACCGATGTTGGAACAGTTTGAGGATGCACCTGGTTCTGCCATCTATTCCACGAGCAGTCTTAATCAGCTACATTATTTATTCACCTTAATGTTCTTTATCTATCATCAAAAGTCAAAACTCCACGAGGCGGCCCAGCAATAACTGATCAAACTTTGATATATTTCATGTGTCTTTCAAATATGGACAACTAATATTATAGGTTACTTTAGATTCATCAAGTTTTGTTATTTTGTATCAACTCACCCCTTCCTTTTGATTTTTTATCGCCCTATTTTATATTTTCATATTTCTAATGGGTTTGTAGGAAAAGCCATAAGTACCTCCTGAACTATGATTGAAATCTCAGGGACACGGGGACCTATTACCCCCCTGAACTATTTTAAATCGTAATAAATATATCCTTAGGTGTTGATGTGGCACAGAGAGTATGCTCACTCTCTTGCAAGCAAGTGACACGCAAACTATATGAAAAAAAGCTGACCAATATTTGACGCTTGTCCTTTTTTAATTGGACATTTTACAATTCATTTAATACACATAATTATTAACATTAAAACTTATATATTTTTAATTATTTTCTTTTCTTTCTTTGTGAAATATTTATTTTACTTCTCACTTTTAACCTTTTTTTTCCTTTTTTCTCTTTCATTAATTTCTTATTTTTCACTTTAAATTAATTTGAAAAAGTTACGTATTTTTTAAAAAAAAATAATAAAAAATAAATAAATTAAAGTGTCCTTTATTTTTAAAGTTTAATTTTTTTTTTATTTGATTTCCTTCACTTTTTTGGTATCCAGTTAACTTATTTTAAATACAAGGTATTGTAATTAAATTTGAAATCAAATCCAATGGTAAGGCAAAGAAAATAAAAATAATAAATAAAAGTAATAGAAAAAATAAAAAAACATTGAAAGAAGGTAAAAAAAAATAAGAAAATAAAAAATAAAAAACATTTGAGTATTTGAGAAAATTTTAAATACAAGGCAAAAAAATAAAATAAAATTATATTTATTAACTTATTTTAAATACAAGGCAAAGAAAATAAGAAGAAAAAACTAAAAAATCAAAAAAAAAAAAAAATTACACGGGCGGTGCGTGTATATCACCACATCTAATAGAATTGGATTTTGGCGCCACGTCAGAACGTAAGGTGCAAAGAATATAGAAAAAATAGTTTAAGGGGGTAATAGGACCCTCGAAGATAGAGTATGTCGCTGAAATTTCGATCATAGTTCAAGTGGGTACTTATGCATTATCTCTAGATTTGTATGATATTTTGGGATTTGTTGGTATGTTTGATTTGAGACCCATTATATAATATATATTTTGGGAGCAGTACTTAGTTAGCCTAGAGAGTATTGTCCAAGTGATAATTTTCCGAAACTACATGTGCCGGTATAGAATAAGATAATTGGGTTCGAGTTTTATAGCACCACGACAACATCATCACCCTTGATTGAGATTGTGTAGGGTAATTAGATGATTGAATTCGAGTTCCATCGCACCATGATGAGACCATCACTCTTGATTGAGATTACCGAATTGCTAGCAAATTAATGTCTCATCACACGATATTGTAGTGAGACGACATACCCGATTGGATCGATATTGTACGTCATATCGCATGGTGATATCACAATAGATCGAAAACGAAGTGATCTAACACAAGATAAAGTTATGTTTACTTACAGTTTTTAGCAATATTTAAATATTGACGACTAAGGAATATTATTTCTATTTCATGTTTTATTTCTCACGATTTAAATTGTATTATTTAACACAATTTACCCTATATCCTTTTATATTCGAGTTTGCCCATTATGCAAGTACTATTTAACATATACTTATGTCCCTTTTATCGGGGATAGTGCATCATTTTATGACGCAGGTACGAATTCTCAGGATGACACAGATCATTGCTAAGAACTCTACTCCTTCCATTGGCTTTTGGTAAACCCCATGTATCATCTGGGGCACTTTGATTTAATGATATACTATTTTATAATGCTTTGATATAGTCGGAAGGCTTGTCCCAATTTTTTTTCCTCATGTATGTTTTAGAGGTTTTATAGACACCGTGAATATTATTAAGTCATTGTGCTTCTATAAGTGCCTCATCTTGTAAGCGTATATTATTATTATTATGAATATGTAATATTTCGAGCTTATGAAATGAAGACGTTTTATGAAGAGAAAGTGTTTTTCGAAAGAAAAAAGTTTTTTTATGAAAATATTATATTTTTCCTTTCATGCATGTATCACGTTTCATAAGTGATGTAAGGTTAGTTCGCTCGGTCAAGATTAAGATATCGGGTATTGATCCGTCCCATCAAAATTTGGGCGTGACAATGCCATTTGTTATTCTATTGAAGTCTCACATAACATGTATGAATAACTATTTCTGTTATTTAACGCTTTATGGTCATATTTATAGAATTGGGAAAAGTTTATAAAAAGCACGAAAGAGTTAAGTTTAACAAGTCATAACAAGTTAGTTCGCTCGATCATAAGCATTGGGTGTTGTTTCTGTTTTTTTAACTTTAGGGGATGAAAGATCAGAGAATATGTTCACGTTTAGATCACGAGATAATAATGATTTAAAGAAATTACGATCACTATCCCGTGTTTATAGCCAAAAATATGACAAATGAAGTAATTTAATATTAAAGTGGATAATTTTTCAATTTTGATATAATTTCATAGACCTTCTAAATTTGCCTTTATAACATAAACCTTTTTATTGTTTGAGATATTATATTCACCTTCCTTATTTTTATTTTTTTTGGGGAACAAAACTAAATTCAAATGGTAAAATGTATATTATGTTCCAAAAATAACACGTGAAAAAAGAAATACATCACAATTATTACCTAAAGCGTTTTTTAACTTTAGAAATGTGATGTATTTTGCGTTATCCTCATGCATTTCATTCAATTATTGAATCATATTATTTAATGACAACATGGTCCAAATATTATATTACAGTGTTAGTATGTAATGAGAGATATTTAATTTATAGTATCGAAAAAAGTTGAGTCTAGTAAAAGAAATAAACTGAACCATATATAACACATAATAAAATCAAATGTGAAAAAGCTTTTGTTACGACTCAGGAAAGTTGAAGGGAAACCCTCGCCGGTATGTCAGGGGAGGTTTCGATGTATGTCCGTGTAAAACTATTATATGATCGGGCATCCTGATGAGGCTTCATCCGGAGAAGATCGCTTTATAGCTAAAAATGTTCAAATGATCCTCGAGAGCTCAACAATCAATCTTGAGCCACACGTCCACTTGCTCCAATCAGCTTCAGGTGAGGCATTAGAACATAGACACATGCTATGCGATATCCTTTTTAGTGACAAACGTGTCATTGTATCACATTGAGCTGATGATTCAGCTTTTGTGGTCTATAAAAGAGGGCTCTGAGAAAAACGAAATGCATCAGAAAATTCGAAGAAGCATATTATTTATCTTTGAGAGAAGTGATGAAAACACCCCTAAACTTGGCACGAATTATTACTTCAGTCCCTATCTATACCTAGCATTAAAAACATCCTTAGGCTTGACTAAATACATTAAAAACACCCCTGAATTGCCACACCTAACTAAGTATGTTCACTTGCGATCCAGGTGAACTTATTTGTTGATGTGGCATTTATGTGTCATCCATGTGACAATTCAATAAATTTCACACTTTCAATTGCTTTTACTACTCCTTTGTCTTCTTCTAATGGCTGGATATCATGGAGAAATTAACTCAATTACCCCCGCCATGATCGATACTCAGTTATTTATAGCATTCAAATCTCCAAATGAATTCATGATTGTCAAAAAATACATTCTTACCACTTCATATAAATTCATTATATAAACTAATAAACTTACGTTCAAGTATGTTTTGAATTCTAACGCAGAGTACTCTAATGACGTCATGAGAATCTTGGCCATTAAACAAAATGGTCAAGAAAAAATTTTGAGTTCAAACTTGGGGTGTATTTTAATGGAGGAAAACTTAAATAAGAAGAAGAGGGTTATTGGGGTGGATTTAAAATTAAAAGAAAAAGTAAAAATTAGTTTGACTTCAAAATAAGAAATCTCACTTGCTCACAAGAGTTTGAAATCACTTGCTATGTCATGTGACAGTTTGGGGGTATTTTTAAATGCATTTAGTCATGTGTAGGGGTGTTTTTAGTACTAGGTATAGATCGGGGACTAAAGTAATAATTTGCACCAAGTTTAGGGGTGTTTTCACCACTTCTCTTTTTATCTTTTATTCTCTTCCCTTAGAATTCCCATGGAAGAAGCCTTGAATCCTCCTTCTCACTTGTATATTATCTTTCCTTTTAGAGGATTATATTCTTGTATCAATTTACCACCTTAGAAATCTAGTCAAACTTGATCGGTCGTAATTCACTTGCCTTTAATCTCAATTTACAAATTTTACTGTTAATTAAAATGATAATTTTTTTGATAAACAGTTTGACACTATATGTTGCGATAGACAATTATGGTGTTATTCTGATCTATTCTTCTAGTTCCTTGTTGAACCGTCAAGGTATGTCCACTGAAAATACGTCACTGTATGGGGGAGAAATATCATGAACACATGGTCACTTCAGATGAGGGACACCTAAAATCAGAATAAAATCAAAGAATGAGTTAGAATGAAGTTTTGGAAAAAAGCTTCTTTCGAGAAGTCACTAGAGCAGCATTTAGGATCGTTGCATATCTGGATTAATTACTTCCATCATGACAGTGGATCAACCAGAGTATTTCCAGAAGATAAAAGGTAGAAATTTGTGGATCAAAAACATGAAAAATGATGAAAAGGATTTGAGGCCCAAAGACGCGTTAAAAAGAAGAAAGGACAGACATCTCAACTAGGTCCATACAAGATCTCACAAATAACGATGACTTTACAGTTGTCATGGATAATGGTATCTCCAAATGGAGCATTTCTATTGGATGAAGTACTATAGAGCTGAAATGGAGCATTCTCCGTGGCTGATTTATTTCATTTGTTGCCTATAAGTAGTTATTTTCATTTACTTGTAGGAGTTGAATTTTTTGCAATACTAAGCAATATACTAATATTCTTGCTCCTCAAGTTTTCTCTTTTATTACATTTCATACTAAAGTTTTACTCATAAGAACGCATTCATTGGCATCCTTGATTCTGAAATTAAGAATTTAAAGTCACCCTAGATTCAAAGTTGAAGCAATACTATTAGGATTTACTGTTCTACAAGTTTATTAAATTGAATTATTACTTTTCATAAGCTTATTCAACAACATATTTATTTACATAAACTCTAAACTATAAGTTAATTTATCTACGTGTCCTTGACCTAGTAATAAATTCAAATGTACCAATTTTCGGATCGATAATTTGGCATCCATCATGGGGCCAAGACGGTTTTGATATTAATTTAACTCATTGCTATATCTACTTACTTCTTAGATCTGATTTTTTTCCTCCAGAGATAACCTATGATAATCGTGAATGACAACACCAAAAATGCGATAGAAGAATTACCTCCCAATGATTTCCAAGATCAAACAGGTCATTTTAAGGAGCACTCAAGTGATGCTACTACACGAGGATCAACCAGGAGATTGAAGACGGGATATGTGAAAACGCACACTGCAATCCAAGAGAATGATCCCTCGATGGCCCATATAAAAGAGAAGAAAATCATCATGGAAATAATGATCATTCAGACATAGACTTCTTCTGACAGACTTTGAAAATTTTGACTCCATCGCTAAAATCTCCAAATTTCACAAATCAAAACCCATGATTTAAGTTTAAAAACATGCAGGTAATCATGCTAATCATTCAATAACGCGATAAAATCACTGACCTGAAGTTTGTAATCATTTCTAGAACTTTGATTCGAGCTATCCTGAACTCCAAAACGGTAAAAATAGTGAAATAACTAAAAAATTCATTTTTTTCACTTTTATATCTAAACACAGTATAGTGTAACTGCAACGCCACAATGCAATCACAATACCACAGTGCGATTATGGTGCCATGGTGTAATTGCGCAAATCATGGAACCTAAGCTTTAGTGCGATCGCGCGCCATCAACATGATAGCATCCCAGCCCTCTGCTAGACTTCTATGCAATGGTGTTGTCTAGCCTTTCTCCCCTTGTGCGTGATCGTGTGCCCATTAGTGAGAGAGCGTGATTGCGCTCACACCAAATACCAAAAAACTCTATAATTATCACATTTGGGTTTTAACCTCAAAATCTCAGCAGAACTCGTCGAGATATAAACTAAATATGTAAATTACTCTTTAAACATGCTACGAACCCATTGAAATACTTGAAACACCGATCTAAGGTTATCTTGACACATTGTTGACTATGGTCAACTCTTTACTTCAAAATAAGTAAGACACTCAAGTATTTGAAACAACCTTGACCTGTCATGCCCCAAACTAGGGGGTGAAACTGGCACCTAATGCCAAAACATAGGCCAAAGTTGACCTTGCTAAACTATTTGCCAATGGCGTATAGCAGCCATACATAATCAAGAAAATAAATAAGTATATATTGGCTTAAAAATCATCCGTTGGCTGGCAAGGACCCTGTCAACAGTGCTAGAAATAAAACAACTACTCCCAACAGTTCATATAAAGCAATGAGCAGGTAGCACATAAGTCATGTGTAGTCCATCGAGGCCGCCTTGATATCTAGGAAGGCATAAACGTTATGCGGACTATCAAGGTGTCACGCCTCGGGGCTACCCCCTAGAAGTAACACGGGACCTGCAAGTGCCCCAAGTTAACTTTTGGTCATAGCATAACTTAGATAATCATAAGAAAACATAGCGGAAGCATAAATATAAAACTAGGCAATCCAATCCATAAATGATAAAGTCCAGCTGAAACATAATTCGAAAGAGAGACTCAAATATTATTTATGTCTGAAAAGCCTCTACATGCGATATTAGAATTTGCTGGGACATGACCCCAGCTAAATCTAAGTACTGAAAGGACGATAATAAACTAAACTCAAGAACCGATACTCGGAAGATGAGGACTCACCAACAACTAGCTGGATGGCCTGAAAGCTCTAGCCATGAGTCTGAGGAGGAAAACCTGAATCTGCATCATGAAGAGGATGCAGCGCAAGATATGTGTCAGTACTATAGGATGTACTGAATATGTGAGATGTGCATAAACATGGTAAAAGCATACTTGAAACATAATTAAAACTGAATTCTTGCATAAAAGAGGTATCATGAGTAAATATCAAAAGCTGAACATAAAGCATGAAATAGAATAGTGTAATACTTAAAAACCTTCATAAACTGACATAAACCATGATGAGCTACATGGAGTCCAGTGTCATACACCCACACCAAAAAAGGTTGTCCTAACCGGCCAAGGTTAGAACCTTATCATACCAGGATCCTGTCATAAGCCACAGAGGGCACCTACAGTGGCACGTAGTTCTTGGACTAAGGGTACTCTCACCCTGTCCAATTCAATGCTAAATACTACTCCCAAAATATATACATATACTTGTGACATATCTAATGCCAAATCTATTTGAAAAGCATAAGGGTATATCCAATACCATGTAATTCACATAGCTTAGGTAGACATACCTTTCATAAAATATAGGGACATATCTAATGTCATGCAATTCATACTTCAAAATCCTTAAGACTTAGCATATCCATAATTCAAAATATACTTTTCTTTCTAAATTCATAACTTGAAGAATTAGGCATGCAATTTCATAAATACATAAGGCCATGTTATCTAAATATTCTAATTTTCACTTGAAATCATGCAATTCAATAGAATCATGCTAGAAATCATCTTTAATGCATGGGTTTTCGAAATCAATTAAGGAACTTCAAATAAATTATAGATAAGTAATGAGAAACCATAAATTGATGCTTAAAACTGAACCCATAAGTTTTCCCCTGTAACGACCGGGTTCGTCATTGCGGGTAAATATTTTATGCCAAGTTTTGAGTTAGAAAACTTCTGGGTTTGGGAGTTGAAAATTCTGGGCTAGGTTAGTCTCGGCCGGTTTAGAAATGAGGTATGGTCTAGGCAAAACCGGGTAAGGATTGGGAAGGGAGTCTTGACTTAAACTAGTTTTCCATTTAGCTAAGACATAAAGGAGTCCAGGGAACTTTTCAGAATCGAATTTGGATAAGTAGAACTCCCGGTATTAAGGTTGACGCAAATGGGTTATTACGAGACGTTGGAAAAATAAATGTGTTATAAAATAGACCAATTTTGGGGACTTTACAATGTTCTATTTCGTGTCAACCACTACGGCGATTGACACTCTGCCATAGCGACCTCTGCTGTAATAGAGAAAATACCGCTACAGTGAAAGTCAATGACGATCAGCCTCCGCCATAGCGGATGACTCCGCTATGGTGGTACCGCTATAGTAGAGTGGACCGCTATAGCGATCGATGGGATTTAATGCAGAAACATTCCCCAAAATATTCAGTTTTCATAAACACGTTTGAGAGAAGGGCTAGGTCAATTCCAGACGATTTTCCTCCATTTTACATTATTTTTCTTCCCTAAGGTAAGGTTTCTACTCCCCAAGCCCCGTACTACTTTCCCTACGCTATAAAATTGCTAAGGGTAGACTTGGGGAAAGAATGGGAATGACTTAGGGATGGTAGAATCCGGGGAAGGAGAGGGATTCTAGGTGTGGAATTCCTTGGGTATGGTTAAAAGTACTGTATTATGATCATGTGACTTTAATTCTCTAATTATATCCATAAAAAATGGTAGAACTAGGAGAAGTAATGGTGAAAAAGCCCGGGAAAAGGGTGGGATTATCATGGTTGTCCTGGGGTTTAGGATTTGGTGTAATCCGGGTAATGTATAGGTCATGTTTATTAATTTAGTACTTGTATATTGTTTTAGACCAAGAACAAGCAAGAATTTCAGAGAATGGGAAAGCTCGCGTTGAGTAGAGCTTTGGATCATTTCGAGGTAGGTGATGGTTATTTATTCCTGTATACCTTGTTTGTTTATGTACTCTTATCTAAGTAATTGTATGATGTTTGCATTACTCAGGGAATGATTTAATAATGTCTAATGGTCCTGTTTAATAGTCTGGTGAATTGAACTGTGTATTTTGCTTGATTTGTTTATAAGTTAATTGTTCATTGTTTGTGACTGTGGATTGGTTGACATTTGGTTGGCTCGGGTACCACGCTAGGTACGAGTATACTAAAGGGTTGGCTCGGGTACCACGCCTGGTACGGGAAATACTAACTGGTTGGCTCGAGTACCACGCCTGGTATAGGTTTACTTTATTGCATTGTGCATTGAATTGTGGGTCCCCTGAGTGAACCGTGTTGTGTTATTGAAATGTGATAATTGTTTATGGTCCTTGAGAGGCCAAGTTATTGTTATATCTGATTTTGAGTTGGTCTTGGTGTAGACCGAGTTGCATGTTTAACACTTAGGTGTTATTTGGAGGGGATCCCAGGGTGGGTCCGTGCTATATAAAGAGGGTTGTTTAATTATTATACTTGATTGTTGATCATGGTGATAAAAGTGGATTACATGTGGGAATAAGCTAGGTAGAGACTTGTAGTATAGGGATGCATGTTGACTTGTTACATGTGTTCCTATACTCTTACTTGATTTGTTGTACTGCTCATACACTGTTTATTTGGAACTGACTGATGATCCTACCCGTACACGGTGGTTGTGTACTGATACTGCACTTGTTTTCTTTTGTGAGTGTAAGAGATCTTCCCATGGTTGACACGCGACCTCACTTGTAGTCCTAGCGCTTTCAGACGTCAAGGGTGAGCTACTTCGGTCGAGCTGCCTTGATTTCTATCTTTTTTTGAAGTTGTAGCCCACTTATTTCAGGCTTAGACTATTTATTTTGTTGGTGTTGCATTCTCGTACTCTAGTTTTGGTAGTATTTTGGTACGATGACTTTCAGATTCTAGGGGGGATTTTCTGCAGGGTTATTATAATAGAGTTGTTTTATTGATATTGATTGCTAGTTTACTTTTTGCACATTGGTTTTGAGCTGTTAGATCGGTTAAGTTTGGGAAAGTGATGGTTCGCTTACCCAGGGGTTGGGTGAGTGCCACTCATGGTGGTCTAGATCATGACAAAGATGGTACCAGATCCCTAGGTTTGTTGATCTCGTCGTACCAAAATGGGTCTAGTAGAGTCTTGCGAAATGGTACGGAGACGTCTGTACTTTAGGAAAAACTCTCTTCTTTCTTCCTTCGTGCTATAATTTGATTCCAATTGATATCTGGTGATACAAATTGGTATCTGACTCATTCACTCTTCTATCCGCAGATGATTAATACTAGGGGAAATAGAGCTAGAGCAGTGGTCCCAGCAGTGGGCCCGGCTATCTGTGGTAGGGGCAGGGGAAGGGGCATAGGATGTGGTAGATCCATACCCACCAGGGGTGGGGCTCAAGATGCTGCAGGAGTATGAGAAGCAACCCCTCCCCCACCTTAGGAACAGGTTATCGAAGAAGTGGAGGTTGTTGCTGATGATGGTGAGGCGCAGGCGGAGGTAGCACCGGCTGGAGGTGCAGGCCTTCCCCCTTTGACGCCCGAGGCATTTCAGCAGGCTTGGAACTTCTTGAGTGGTTTGGTTGGTTCCGGAGCCACCCCTTCAGGTGTTGCAAATCAGGCTCTGGGCACTCAGCTAGCAGTCACTACAACTCCTAGGATAGAAGCAGCTTCAGGCACCGGTGATTTCTTCAGGACAATGCTTGGTCTGGTAATGACAGGAAATGAACATGAGATGCTGACCAAATTTCTCAAGCTGAAACCTCCTACGTTTCAGGGTACTGATAGATAAGATGGTTATGAGTTCATTTTGGATTGCTATGAAAGGTTGCACAAGTTGGGTATCGTACGTCAGCATGGGGTTGAGTTCATCACATTCCATCTATAGGGTAACGCTAAGTAATGATGGAGGTCTCAGGTAGATTGCAGACCATCGACATTGCTTGCCTTGACTTGAGAGGAGTTCCATGCTCTCTTCTTAGAGAAATATATACCTCGTACTTTGAGAGACAGGAAGAAGGATGAGTTCTTGCATCTGGAACAGGGAAGCATGTCAGTCTCTGCTTATGAGGCTAAGTTCCATGCTTTGTCTCGTTATGCTACTCAGTTGTTGGGTTCAGAGGAGGAGAGGATCCGATTGTTTTTGAAGGGCCTGAACACTAAACTACAGGTATTGTCCGTGCACATGACTTCTTCAGGTAAGGGCTTTAATGCAGTGACGGATTATGTTAAGAAATTAGAAGGGGTCAAGCAAGCGGGGCAGGCTAAGGCATTATCCAAGAAGCCCCAGAATGAGGGAAATTATGGTGGTTCATACTCCAGGGGCCAGAATCAGCAGGTATACTTAGCCCGTTCTATTCAGTCAGCTCTGCCAGCTGCTACAGGTGGTCGTCCGGGAGCTAATCAGCAGTTTTCAGCTCCTAGAGGCCCGGGAGCCTCTTACACATCTGCCAACAGGCCTACACTTGATAGTGGTTGCTTCCATTGTGGTGATCTAGGCCACTTTAAGAGGGAATTCCCTCATAGGCAGACTGGTAATCAGGTTCAGCAGCAGTCTAAGGCTGTGGTCCCGGCAGATAGAGGTGGTTATGCTAGAGGTCGCCCACAGGGTGGGCGAGGTAACTTTCATAGAGGTCGAGGAGACAGGGGGAACGGCGGCGTAGACAGGGGCGGGGCATAGCCAGCAAGGGAAATATCTCGGACTGATGACCGGGCACAGTGTTATGCGTTCCCAGGGAGGTCAGATACTGAGGCATCAGACGCGGTGATCACAAGTACAATTCTAGTCTGTGATAGGATGGCCTATGTGCTTTTTGACCCGGGTTCTACTTATTCTTATGTGTATGTGAAGTTTGCTTCGGGTTTGGACTTAATATGTGATAACCTTGATTCCCATATCCATATTTCTACCCTAGTGGGAGAGTCTGTGATTGTGACTCACGTGTATCATAATTGCTCTGTTGTATTTGTGGGGTTGCATACTTGGGTAGATTTGGTAATTCTGGACATGGTTGACTTCGATGTCATTTTGGGCATGACTTGTCTATCCCCTTATAATGTTGTGTTAAATTGTAACACCAAGACTGTGCCTCTAGAGATTCCGAGTAAGGATAGGCTAGAGTGGAAGGGTGTTTACAAGCCTAAGCCAGTCAAGATTATATTGTTTGTTCAGGCTAGGAAGCTAGTAGGAAGAGGGTGTTTAGCCTTTTTGTCTCATCTCCGGGATGATAGTATGAAGTCCCCATCTATTGAGTCAGTTCCAGTTGTTTCAGAGTTTCGAGAGGTGTTCCCAGCGGATTTTCCTGGTATGCCTCCGGACAGAGTTATCAACTTTTATATTGACCTGGAGTCAGGCACTGGCCCAATTTCCATTCCTCCATATCGAATGGCTTTGGCAGAGTTAAGGTAACTTAAGACTCAGCTTCAGGAACTCCTAGATAAGGGATTTATCCATTCCAGTGCTTCTCCTTAGGGTGCTCCGGTATTGTTTGTAAAGAAGAAGGATGGTAGTATGCGGATGTGCATAGATTACAGGCAGTTGAACAAGATTACCATCCGGAGTAAGTACCCTTTACCCCGTATCGATGATCAGTTTGACCAGTTACAGGGTGCGTCGGTGTTTTCAAAAATTAACTTGAGGTCAGGGTACCATCAGTTAAAAATTAGACCCTAGGAGATTCCTAAAACTGCTTTTTGGACTCGGTATGGGCATTATGAGTTTTTAGTGATGTCGTTTGGGTTGACTAATATGCCGGCGGCATTCATGAGTTTAATAAATGGGGTACTTAAGTCATATTTGGATTCTTTCATCATTATTTTTATTGATGATATTTTGATCTACTCCAAGAGTAGGGAGGAGCATGTTGAACATCTCTGGGTTGTGTTAGAGATATTGAGACATCAAAAGCTTTATGTGAAGTTCTCCAAGTGTGAATTTTAGTTGACTTCAGTTGCATTCTTGGGGAATGTAGTGTCAGAAAATGGGGTGATGGTAGATCCCCAGAAAATTGAGGCAGTCAAGAGTTGGGCCCGGCCTAGCTCTGTGACTGAGGTGAGGAGTTTTGTTGGGCTCGCAGGTTACTACTGGAGGTTTGTCAAGGATTTTGCATCTATTGCTACTCACTTGACAAGGCTAACTCAGAAAGAGGTACCGTTTGTGTGATCCGACAAGTGTGAGGAGAGCTTCCAAAAGCTCAAGACACTTCTGACTATGGCTCCTATTTTGTCCTTGCCGGTTGAAGGTAAAGACTTTATTGTTTACTGTGATGCTTCACATTCAGGTTTGGGTGTTGTGTTGATGCAGGATAGGAATGTGATAGCATACACTTTTAGGTAGATGAAGGTTCACGAGAGGAACTATCCAACTCACAATTTAGAGTTGGCAGCGGTGGTGTTTGCACTCAAGATTTGGACACACTATATCTATGGTGTCAAGTGTGAGGTGTTCACTGATCATCAAAGTCTACAGCATGTTTTCACTCAAAAGGACTTGAATCTGAGGCAGAGAAGGTGGATGGAGTTGTTGAAGGACTATGATGTGACTATTCAGTACCATCCGGGTAAGGCTAATGTGGTGGCAGACGCATTGAGCCGAAAGATAGTTAGCATGGGCAATTTGGCTTGTTTAGGGGTGTCCAAACGACCACTAGCAAGGGAAATTCAGGCATTGGAGTTCAAGTTCATGTACTTGGGTATTTCAGAACGAGGTGGGGTATTGACCAGTGTTGAGGTTAAAGCCACTTTCATAGAAGATATAAAGGTCAGACAATTTCAGAATCCGCAAGTAAATAAGCTACGAGGTAAGGTAATATCTGGGGAGTCCAGGGATGCCACGTTAGATGTTGGCGAGGTACTAAATTTCCAGAGGAGGATTTATGTTCCTCGGGTTGATGATATAATACCGAATATTTTGGCAGAGACTCATGGTTCGCGGTACGTAAATCATCCGGGTGTGACTAAAATGTACAGAAATTTGAGACAACTTTACTGGTAGCCTGGGATGAAGAAGGACATAACTGATTTTGTGTCCAAGTGTTAGAATTGCTAGAAGGTAAAGTATCAGCACCAGAGACCTGCAGGACTACTTCAGAGAATGCCCATTCCAGAGTGGAAGTGGGAGAGAATAACCATGGATTTCGTGGTGGGTCTTCCCAAGACTTTGGGGAATTATGACTCAATTTGGGTCATTGTTGACAGACTGACCAAGATAGCTCATTTTATTTCGGTCAGGGTAGACTACAATTCGCAGCAATTGGCTAAGATCTACGTGAAAGAGATTGTGAGATTTCATAGAGTACCAATGTCCATCATTTCAGATAGGGGTACACAGTTCACCTCTAAGTTCTGGGGTAAGTTGCATGAAGAGTTGGGTACACAATTCACTTTTAGTACAACCTTCCATCCTCAGATTGATGTTCAGTCGAAGAGGATGATCCAGGTGTTAGAGGATATACTGAGAGCATGTGTGATTGATTTCGGGGGTCATTGGGACCAGTTCCTACCATTGTGCGAATTCTCGTACAACAAAAGTTACCGCTCCAGTATTGACATGGCACCATTTGAGGCATTGTATAGGAGAGGTTTTAGATCACTGATTGGGTGGTTTAAGGAAGGCGATGTAAAGTTGTTGGGCGTAGACTTGGTAACAGAGGCGTAAGAAAAAGTAAGAGGCATTCAGACTAAGTTACTAGCTGCCCAAAGCAGGCAGAAGGAATATGCGGATCGCAAGGTCCGAGACATGGAATTTTAGGTTGGTGAACAAGTATTGTTGAAAGTGTCACCAATGAAGGGAGTTATGCATTTCAGTAAGGGCAAACTCAACCCTCGGTTCATCGAACCATTTGAAGTTCTTGAGATCGTAGGGCCAGTTGCTTACAGATTAGCACTGCCACATATTATGTCGGGTGTCCATCCAGTATTCCATGTACCCATGTTGAAGCAATACCATCTGGATGGGGAATATATCATCAAGTGGGATGATGTATTATTTGATAAGGATCTTCGCTATGAAAAGGAACTGATTTTAATTCTTGATCGGGATGTCCAAAAATTAAACAAAAAGGCGATCAGTATGGTAAAGGTTTAATAGAACCATCGTCCGATTGAGAAAGCCTCTTGGGAAACCAAAAAGGACATGCGGTACAAGTACCCTTACCTAATTAAGGATACAGGTACTACTCTTTTCGCTCTTTACTTTCCGTATTTTTGGGTTTGATCATTTGGGGATGAATGATGGATAAATTGGTATCTGTTGTAATGAACAGGTTTATCATTGCGGGTAAACATTTCATTCCAAGTTTTGGGTTAGAAAACTTTCGAGTTTGGGAGTTGAAAATTCTGGGCTAGGCTAGTCTCGGCCGATTTAGGAGCAAGGTATGATCTAGGGTAATCTGGCTAAGGATTAGGAAGGGAGTCCTAATTTGAACTAGTTTTCCATTTAGCTAAGACATAAAGGAGTCCGGGGGACTTTTCAGAATCAAATTTTGATAAGTAGAACTCCCGATATTACGATTGACGCAAAGGGGTTGTTTCGATACGTCAAAAAAATAAGTGTATTATAAAATGGACAAATTTTGGGGACTTTACGATGTTTTGTTTCGTGTCAACTTCCATGGCGGTTGGCACTCTGCCATAGCGACCTCCGTTGTAGTGGATAAAATACCGCTACAGTGGAAGTCAACGACGGTCAGCCTCCGCCATAGTGAATGACTCTGCTACAGCGGTACCGCTATAGCGGAGCAGACCGCTATAGCGTGCTCGGTGGGATTTAATGTAGAAATATTCCCCAAAATATTCAGTTTTCACAAACACGTTTGGGAGAAGGGCTAGGGCTATTCCAGGCAATTTTCCTCCGTTTTGCATTGTTTTTCTTCCCTAAGGTAAGGTTTCTACTCCCCAAGCTCCGTACTACTTTCCCTACACTATAGAATTGCTAGGGGTAGACTTGGAAAATGATTGGGAATGACTTAGGGATGGTAGAATCCAGGGAAGGAGAGGGATTCTAGGTGTGAAAGTCCTTGGGTATGGTTAAAAGTACTGTATTATGATCATGTGACTTTAATTCTCTAATTATATCCATGAAAAATGGTAGAACCAGGAGAATTAATGGTGGAAAAACCCAAAAAAAAGGTGGGATGATCATGGTTGTCCTGGGGTTTGGAATTTGGTGTAATCCGGGTATTGTATAGGCCATGTTTATTAATTTAGTACTTCTATGTTGTTTTAGACCAAGAACAAGCAAGAATTTTGGAGAATGAGAAAGCTCAGGTTGAGTAGAGCTTTGGATCATTTCGAGGTATGTGATGGTTATTCATTCATGTATACCTTGTATGTTTGTGTACTCTTATCTAAGTAATTGCATGATGTTTGCATTGCTCAGGGAATGATTGAATAATGTTTAATGGTCCTGTTTAACAGTCTGGTGAATTGAACTGTGTATTTTGCTTGATTGGTTTACAAGTTGATTGTTCATTGTTTGTGACTGTGGATGTGTTGATATTCGGTTGGCTCGGTTAGCACGCTTGGTACGGGTATACTAACGGTTGGCTCGGGTACCATGCTTGGTACGGGAAATATTAACTGGTTGGCTCGGGTACCACGCCTGGTACGGGTTTACTTTATTGCATTGTGCATTGACTTGTGAGTCCCTTGAGTGGATCGGGTTGTGTTATTGAAATGTGATAATTGTTTATGGTCCTTGAGAGGCCGGGTTATTGTTATATCTGATTTTTAGTTGGTCTTGGTGTAGACTGGGTTGCATGTTTAACACTTAGGTGTTGTTTAGAGGGGATACCAGGGTGGGTCCAGGCTATATAAAGAGGGTTGTTTAATTGTTATACTTGATTATTGATCATGGTGATAAAATTGGATTACATGTGGGAACAAGCTAGGTAGAGACTTATAGTCTAGGGATGCATGTTGACTTGTTACATGTGTTCATGTACTCTTACTTGATTTGTTGTACTGCTCATACATTGTTTGTTTGGAACTGGCTGATGATCCTACCAGTACACGGTGGTTATGTACTGATACAGGCGATCTTCCAGCGGTTGACACGCGACCTCACTTGTAGTACCAGCGCTTTCAGACGTCAAGGGTGAGGTGCTTCGGTCGAGCTGCCTTGATTTCTATATTTTTTTAAAGTTGTAGACCACTTGTTTCGGGCTTAGACTATTTCTTTTGTTGGGGTTGCATCCTCGTACTCTAGTTTTGGTAGTGTTTTGGTACATTGACTTTCAGATTCTAGGGGAATTTTCTGCAGGGTTATTAAATAGAGTTGTTTCATTGATATTGATTGCTAGTTTACTTTTTGCACATTGGTTTTGAGCTGTTAGAATGGTTAAGTTCGGGGAAGTGATGGTTCGCTCACCCGGGAGTTGGGTGAGTAGCACTCACGGCAGTCTGGGTCGTGACATCTCCAAATTGGGTAAAAACTCTAATTTCATAAATTCATAAATTAAAGTAAAACATGGGATTTTGGGCATAAGGGTGAAGTGATTCCCTTATTGAATACTCACATACCTTATTGAAGCTTGCTTGATCTAAGATGAAAAGAAATGGAGGCTTGAATTTGGAGCTTGAGACTTGGAACTTGAAGGAGTTCTTTCTTCTTTTGGAATATGATTGCTTAGAATGAGAAGAGTTTAGGGTATTAGGGAATAAAACCCTACTAAAAATGGTCAAAACAATCTCACTTAAGAGTTAAAAGGATGGATAATTATAGAAATACCCTTGGGATTTAATTAGAGGAAAACTGCTAAAAATCTCGGCTTCAGGTTCCACGGGTCCTTTCCACGGACCTTAGAAGTAACCACGGTTCGTGGATTGGACTCGTGGTTCCTGAGCCAAAAATTCAAGCTGCGAATCAGGTTCCACGGTCAAACAGGATGACTCATGGAAACTTCCACGGGTCGTAGAAACCTCTCGTGGATTTTGGGGAATTGACTGCCCTCAGTCTGAGTTCCACGGGATGGTTTCACGACTTGTGGAACCATCCACGGATCATGAACCTGGATCATGGTTCTGAGACCTAAGGAGGATCTGCAGGACTGGTTTCACAGGTCACTTCCACAACTCCTGGTTCTATCCATGGCTCGTGGACTTGACTCGTGATCCCTGAAAGTTTCAAAATTTCAGAGTTTCTAAGTTTAAAAGCTGGATCAAATTTTGGGATATTTCAATATCTCCCCCTTGGGATCATTCGACCGCGAATGAAGGCTAAGCAAGGAAAACTGGAGAGAAAACAGTCCAACCAAAAAATAAAACATGAAACTCAAGGATAAACATGAAAACTGAGCTTTTTATCTTAAAACATGATAGAATTAACTTCGGAAAACATGAATGCATGTTAGGATCATAAGAGAACTGATGGAATAGAATCAGAGGGATGTACTAAGGAGGAAACTACTACCTCTGAAACTGAGTCGGAAGGAAAGAGTGAGGGTACGTGGCTTTCATGGCCGTTTCTGCTTCCCAAGTAGCTCCCTCAACTAGCTGATTTCTCCAAAGGACCTTCACCGAAGTGATTTTTTTATTTCTCACCCTCTGAATCGGACGATCAAGAATCTCCATGAGAACTTCCTCATAAGTAAGGCTATCCTTCACACTCACATCCCTCAAAGGAATAATTAAGGTCGGGTCACCAACAGACTTCTTTAACAATGAAACATGGAAAACCGGATAAACCGCTTCTAAATCTGATGGCAAATCCAACTCATAAGCAACACTACCAACTCTCCTTAGAATCTGATAAGGACCTACATAGCGGGGACTAAGCTTCCCTTTCTTGTCAAATCTCATCACACTCTTCATGGGTGACATCTTAAGAAATACCCCATCATCAGTCTCAACCTCCAACTCTCTTCTCCTCACATTTGCATATGATTTTTGTCGACTCTGAGCGGTCTTCAACCTCTCCTTAATAATCTGAACCTTCTGCATAGTATCATGAATGGAATTTGGACCAATTAAAGCTGCCTCACCTACCTCAAACTAACCAATAGGAGATCTACACCTCCGCCTGTGTAGTGCCTCATAAGGAGCTATCTTGATGCTAGAATGAAAGTTGTTGTTGTAGGCAAACTCGATAAGAGGTAAGTGATCATCCCAACTACCTTTGAAATCAATCACACAAGCTCTCAACATATCCTCCAAAGTCTGAATAGTACTCTCTGCCAGTCCATCCATCTGTGGGTGAAAAGTCATGCTAAGCTTAACCTGAGTACCAAGACCTCTCTGAAATGACTTCCAAAACTGGGATGTAAACTGAGTATCCCTATCTGAAATGATAGACAATGGAACACCATGCAATCTGACTATCTCTCAAATGTAGAGTTTGGCATAATCATCTGCTGAATCCGTAGTCTTAACAGCCAAGAAGTGGGATGACTTAGTCATTCAGTCGACTATCACCCAAATAGAATCATGTTGCCTTCCAGTACGAGGAAAACCAGTAATGAATCCATATTGATCTCTTCCCATTTTCAAGTAAATAGATCAATATCCTGAGTCATACCACCTGGTCGCTGATGCTTGATAACGCTCAAATTACACCTCAAATTAAGAAGCGTAAGCAGTCGTCGTCAAATATAGAACCCAACAGAGGTTGGGGTCGATCCCACAGGGAATAAGGTGCAAATGAAGTCGTTAGTGAATTAGATGACTAATAATCAATAGTTTCCGGTAAATAGGGGGGGTTTGTATGGATCAAATTTTGATTGTTTCAAATAACAAATTGCAAGTTTTAACGAGTAAAATTCAGTAGAAGAGGTGAACTAGGGAAGTGTTCACCATGGCGTCGTAACAATTTCGACTCAAAGTTTAACCGGGTTCTTTCTATATGTATATCACAATGTGATTGAATTAATGGTATCATCTAAACGTTTCTCAACCAAATAGACGAATTTCCTTTTCAATTCTCTCGAACTTGAAAAGGTGAACTTTCTTATTTCAATCCTAAACACCAAATAGATTAATCTAGTTACAGCATTAATCATAAGACGAGAGTTGGTAGTCTCGAATCCTCGTAGTTAATCAAATTTCCCGGTTTTAATCTCTTTGTTCAAGCAAATCAAACCTAGGTATGTTCTAATGTTTGCAACCATTAGAAAACGTAAATAACGAATGATTAACAACGTGACAACATATAAATTGAACCCTACGCTACCCGAAATCTATATTGTTACTTTTGCCATGGCTCCCACAACCCTAGTTGTGGGAAATTAGCTACTCATGCTATTAAAGAAATAGAAGAAAATCATATTCATAATAAGAGAAGGATTCTTACAAATAGTATGAAATTTACTTCAATTATCCAAGAATAAGAAGCCAAAATTCCCAAGAGTAATCGAGGAAGAAGAAAGAAACGTGTATGTCATATTTTTCCTCTCAAAAAGTCGCTCAGAATAATCTCTAGAAATCTTGGGTAATGAATAATAAAATAACCCTAACACAGGGTATTTATAGTAGTCCAGGAAATAAAGTCCAAAAATAGAATTTTCGGAATCCCGCTTTGCCTTGACGGGTTGCCTGACGGACCGTCATGCATGTGACTGGCCGTCACTTGAGCCGTCACAGCTAAACAGTGAGCTCCCAGGCAAATCTTCAGGTAAGTCGTCCAGCAGGTGACGACTTACAGCTTTATATGCGTTTTATGACAAATTTTCAGGTAAGTCGTCACCTGCTCGACGACTTACATGTATATTCTGGGAAGTCGTTGGGCCTGTGATGACTTGCTGGTAAATTCTGGTAAATCGTCCGCCCAGTAACGACTTACAGTGTTTTCTGTTTTATCTTGGTGGCCTGGGTGACGGTCCGTCAGGCCAGTGACGGGCCGTCAGATGGGCCGTCACTCCTAGGCAGTGCTCGATGAACTTGCTGTCTCGTTCTGACGGCCTGGCTGACGGCCAGTCACAGGTGTGACGGTCAGTCATGCCAGCCGTCAAGCGTAACCAGTTGAGGTTTTTGAACATTTTTTCTTCCGTTTCTATCTCTAGCTCCATTCCCTGCAAATATAACAATAAAACATCAAAAACCACAAAAGTTGCTTGAAAACTCGCGAGTATTCTTAGTTAAAGGCGTCAAATGTGCCGTAGAATCCTGGCACATCAACACCCTCAACTTAAAATGTTCGCTTGTCCTCAAGCAACATGACAACAAAAACAAAATGACGACTCAACTAAGAATACCAACACATATCTCTAGCAAATCATGGCCACTCAACAGTTTATTAAATTTAAATCAAGCCCCCCGGTAGCACACAAATGTATGAAACGCTAACTTGCAAGGATCCAAACATGTCATTCCGATAAGATAGAATATTCTACATACACACACAACAACTATCCCAACAGTCAATAGATAATACAGAAATCTCGGTGCCCTCACCACAAAGAAGTCCCACACACAAGATTTGGGACTAGGTAAGGCGCTCACACTCACAAATAATTTCAAACAATGCACATGCGATGCCATAAGCTTGCCCTTGCTATCCTATTTCAGTTTTTTCAGTTAGCCGCTCAGGATCACTACAGGACTTGTTTTGGCTTGTAATGAGGCTTTGGGTGCAGGTAGGATACATTTAGGGGTTAGTGACTAAGCCCTCCTTGGAATCACCGACCTACTATTTCCACTTAACTTTTCTTCGTCCATCCTTATTCACCTTTTTATTCCCTTCTTTCTAGCTACAGGTGCGGCCTCTTTATTTTGACAATTTTTTTTCATCTCTTTTTCGTTTCTTTTTCTTTCTTTTCTTAGGCACACACCCGAAATTTTCATTCTATCCACAACCAATCTTATCCATCCTATTTTTCTTATCATTTACCTCTATAGTAGCCACCCTCAACTTAGGTTGATTTCCTGAGTTGAGGTGCACGATGTCCAAGGAAGGACCAGGGCCAAACAAAGTTAAAAAGAAATGGTGATAGGTTATTGAAAGAATAGGGTCAATTATGGCTCAAATAGGGATCAAAGGGATTATTTGCATTTGGACGGTCTTATAGGCTAAGTGGACTGCACACAAACTTAAGCAACCAAACTTCAAACTTAACAACATAGGCCAGGCGAGTTCTAGATGCATGCACAGAATAAGAGTTTTTATAAAAAAAACGCTCACACACACTTGGCACCAAGAAACCATACCACTACCAACTATCAAAACAACAACTCGGCTTAAGCATAATTATTACAATCACAACCACACAATGACATTCAAGGATCCAGAACAGTCAATCATTTCAAACATAAGTACAAAATCAACTTTTTCAGAGGGGGCTCCTTTTAGTTCAACTTTCCAAAAAGCCATGCTTGCTATAGACACCAGAAAACAACACAAACAAAATTTAAAATGACAACCTAAACATGCCGGTTCTACTAGATAGCACACCGGAGGGAAAA
>QJPP01002394.1:0-379511 GCA_003996215.1 Jaltomata sinuosa
CTCAAACAATGAATGATATGATGCATGAAGATCTCAAGTGAAATGTTATCTCTGTATGTACCTCCTCCGGTGCCGATCGGGCCCAGCAGGTAGGTTCCATGGAAGGACACTGCCCGTATACCTCTACTCCACCGTATACCCTTCCTCCGGCACATGCAGCCCGCCCCTGGCCCGGATGGCAAGGTCCATGGAGGTCCCAGACCCCATACTAAAACTCAGTATCAAACATGTCGTCTAGAAGCAAGTCCGGGTTCAAAATAAAGACCCAGTCTCGAATATGCATGCCCAGACCCTGTCCAGGACTAAAGTAGTAGGAAAATATCTCAAAAACCCCTCCAAGGGTGCCCGGGTCTAAACAGTAGAAAGTCATATCAGGTGCTCGGTCCGACCGAGGCTAAAAATCATCTCAGGTAGCAAGAAAACTCAACTAGCACCCCGGCCCTGCCGAGTCTAGCGTTAATCGTAAAACTGGTGTTTTAAAACATAATTTTACTTCCTTTTACCCAGGAATATTCACAAGTTAAATCAAACCATTTTTAAATTATTTCCATCAAAAAGGGGCCCCCCGGGCCATGCAAGGTTTAGAAAATGGTGTCAGTAGGCCCGAAGCCCAAACCGTAGTAAAATATGTATAAAATCTCTTTATATGCATGAAAATGGTATGATCAAACACAATAGCTGCCCAGCAGCTCACAATCAACCTATCGACCCTGCACAGGCCCACAGCTACTCAACAAGCATAACCAGCCTAGAAGGATAATTCTATGCCCGGGACTCGCGGACATTTCCAAAATCCCACCTTCTATGTTCCAGAGTCAACAAGGCCTCACAGGACCACAAGGGTAAATAAAATATATCGGCAAGTACTACAAGCAACGGAGGAATAAAAGTAGGCGGACATAAATAAAGCGGTCGAGGTCTGTGGTACCAACCTAATAAACCAACCCAAGGATGCCCATTAATATAATGTTATCCTATATATGCGGAGTCTAGGGAAAATAAACCGTAACCTACCTGTCGTCCGATGACAAGCTGCTAAAACGACGATGTCCACGCTCGAACCGCTCCGAGAAACTCCAAAATATAATCAAACTCGAAATTAGGCTTGAATAACTTGACGTAGATAATTAATTTTCTTTTCGGTGATCCAATAAATTATCAAGATCTTGCTTATTGGAATCAACTTTTAATGTGACAAATGAATGATATACTGTGGCAGTTTTTGCACCAAAATTACGTGAGTTTAAAAAATGGGTGGGTACAATTTCCTTATGTGGAAACATATGAGATAGTTAGGCATACTAACATTAGTTGGAAGCAACTAACCATAAAGGTATTGCTCCCTATTTGCATGACTCCCACGTGGGGGTGTGGGTGTCATCACCACACCTCCTCTTATTCACTTATTGATAGGTGGATCCATGTTATGTACGTACTCGGGTATTGCATAAATTCATGGTATAATAAATATAATTTTTAAATATACCATAATCACTAGAAAATTATTTCGAATAAAATCTACTATATTATAATAATAAATTTCAACATAACTAAATTTACTATCTCCGTTAAAATATTACAATGTATAAAAACCTTATAAAATAAATACATATACAATTATATCGTAACAAAATATTTTTCATAAACTTTTAAAATATTTTAAAAAGGTAATAATAATATAACTTTTTACCAAATTCAACTTTCAAATAAAATATTTTCAAATACACGCGATGTTAATAAATTTCTTAAGCTTAGGCTCGTAATTCACCATCGCACGATTTTGATACTCAAGAACTCTTTTGGAATCCTCCCTTATGTTTCCTCACTGTTTCAGAACTGAAATGGCATTTTAAAACGTGAAGTTGAGGCTTAAATCGAGTTTGACCCGACCCGGTTCGCGACCCGGTTCGCAACCCGGTTTCTGCCAGACAGTCCGCGGTAAAACAGTCATAACTTTTTACTCCGAGATCAGTTGGATGTGAGGTTTTGTGCGTTGGAAACTAGACTCGTATACCTTCGATTTGGTATTTTGGGGGACTTCTAACTCTTTATATATTGGGAGAAAATCCCTAAGACATTTTACCCAAAGTTCAGAAAATTTATTAAAGGAACTTACGATAACTTTTGCCGACTTACTTGTCTTCAAAACTTATAATGCGACCAAACAAATGTACCCGACACCGAAATACCGGTCCTGACAAGCCTTAAGTGACTTGGGGCCGCTACAAACATGCTCTAACGGTTCAAGGAAAATGTATACGTGGAAATAACCAGAAGGGTCATTACATTATGCCTGCGTTTATGCGCCAGTATAAGGATGCTGAATTGCTAGATCATAGACTATGGCGGACTACCGCCCTATCTCTGATCCTGTAATCTTTTTACCATTATTTAAAATGTTAAAACTTAGCCATATCTTCAAAATTATCTTTCAAAATAAAATCTCTTTAAGTTAGTTAAAACGTAATATTTTGGCCTTTTAAAAAGTCTTCGATTCCCGCCATTTTACCTATGAATGAATTTTTCTTGAAATAATTCTATGTCTCCTCTTTTAAAAAATATAAGTCTTACCTCGTTAATAAAATAAGTCCTTTAGAAATCCTTGGCTCAAAAGAGACTTATCTTTTAATTTGAATTTTTTAACTTTTGCTTATAATTGCTTTAAATAATTTTCCTAAATTCGAATCTTTTCAAAGAATGAATTTTCTTTAGTTAAAATAAATAATTTTCTTCATGATAATCTCAAATATTTTCATGTAAATCCAACTCTTTTAAAATTAGTCATCTTTATTTAAGTTAGTCAAAATCGTTCGTTGGTCAACCATTTTTAAAGAACGTTCTTAAGTTTGTTAAAAACCTTTTTAAGACGTTACTTGAACCCTTAACCCTTTTCTCTAATTTTAAAGATTTATTTCTATTATTAATTCTTTAAAATTTTATAAGTTTTCTTAATTTCATTATAAAAATTACGTGGCGAGTCTGTTTAGTTTTAGAATTATTTTGAAGCTTTCTTTTAAGTTTGAAATAATTTTAAAAGAGTCAAGAATCATTTTATTTCCTTTTAAACCAAAAATAATTCGAAAAGGGAGGGATTTTTTTAGGTTCTAACCAAAAATTTAAACTTGTTTTATTAATCTTGTATGACTAACTATAATGACCGGGTCCGTAATTACGGGTAATCCAATCATGCCAAGTTTTAGAGTTAGAAAATTTTGGATTGGGGGTTTGAAATTTTGGGTTAGGCTAGTCTCGGCTGGTTTAGGGGAGAGGTATGGTCTAGGGAATTCTGGGTAAGGATTGGGTTGGATGTCTTGTGTTGAGCTAGTTTTCCTCGTAGCTAACACATAAAGGAGTCCGGGAGACTTTTCGGAATCGAATTCGGGTAAGTAGAACTCCCGGAATCGAGGTTGACATGAAGGGATTGTTTTGGGACGTCAGGAAAATAAGTGTGTTGTAAAATGGACTAATTTTGGAGATTTTACGACTATAGCGATTGACACTCCGCCATAGCAACCTCCGTTGTAGCGGAGAAATTACCGCTACAACGGAAGTCAACGTCGGTCAGCCTCTGCCATAGCGGACGACTCCGATACGGCGGTACCGCTATCGCACAGTAGACCACTATAGTGGAGCGTGACATGACTTAATGTAGAAATATTCCCCAAAACAGTCAGTTTTAACAATTCCGTTTTGGGAGAAGGGCAAGGCGATTCCAGGTAATTTTCTTTCGTTTTCCATTCTTTTTCTTCTCTAAGGTAAGGTTTCTACTCCCCAATCTTCGTTCTACTTTTCCTACGCGGTAGAATTGCTAGGAAGGAACTTGGAGCAAGGTTGGGATAACCTAGGAATGGTATAATCGGGGGAAGAAGGGGGGTTCTAGGCATGAAAGTTCTTGGGTATTGTTAAAAGTAAGGTTTTATGATCACATATTGATAAATTCTCTATTTTTATCTGTGAAAATGATAGAAGTAGGGAAATTAATGGCAGAAAGCCCATGAAAAAGGGTAGGATGATCATGGGTGGCCTGGGGGTCTGGGATTTGGTGTAATCCGGTTAATGCGCAGGCCTTGTTTGCTAATTTGGGTACTTGTATGTTGTTTTATACCAAGAATGAGAGAGGAATCCGGAACACGGAAAAGCTCAGGTTGAGTAGAGCTTGGATCATTTTGAGGTAGGTGATGGCTTACGATTCCTGTGAATGTTGTATATTTTGTACTCTTATCTAAGTGTTTGTATGAATTGCATTTCTTAGAGAAATTGTGTAGAATATCTAAGGGTCCTGTTTTACAGTCTGTGAATTGAAAGGTGTGTTTCTTGTTGGTTTACAAGTTGTTTGTTCATTATTTGACTGTGGATTATTTACATTCGGTTGGCTCGGGTACCACGCCTGGTACGGGTATACTAACGGTTGGCACGGGTACCACGCCTGGTACGGGTATAATAAATGGTTGGATCGGGCACCACACCTGGTACGGAATACTAGCGATTGGCTCGGGTACCACGCCTGCTACGGGTTATCTTACTGCATCATTGCATTGATATTATTGCATTGCATTCACTGTTGTTGGTTCTGTGAGTGGATCGGGCTATTTATTTGAATTGTGATATTCGTTGGTGGTCCTTGAGTGACCGGGAATATTGTTATATATGTTGAGTTGGTCTTGGATTAGGCCTAGTTGTCTGTTTAACACTTAGGTGTTGTTTAGAATGGATCCTAGGGTGGGTCTGGGCTAGGAAAAAAGGATGGTTTATTGAATTTTGTGATTGTTGTTTAGAGTTATAAGAAGTGGATTTCATGTGGGAACAATCTAGGCAGAGACTTGTAGTCTAGAGGAGCCTATTGAATTATTGCATGTTTTTCGTACTTATACTTGATTTGTTATACTAATTATACACTTTTTTTTTGGAACGGGCTGATGATCCTCCCAGTACACAGTGGTGGTGTACTGATACTGCACTTGCTTTTCTTCTTGTGAGTACAGGCAATCTTCCAATAGCTGAGACGCGACCTCATCTGTAGTACCAATATTTCTAGACTTCAAGGGTGAGCCGCTTTGATCGAGCTGCCTTGAATCTATCATTAGGGTTGTATGCCTATTTGTTTTGGGCTTAGACTATTTCCTTATATTTTTGGGGTTTCATCCCCGCACTCTAGACATTGATAGAATTGTTTGGTACTGCGACTTTCAGATTCTAGGGGGTAATTTCCACAGGTTTATATTAATGAAGTGGTATTTATTATTATTGAATTGCTAGTTTACTTTCATGCACTATTTTTGAGCTGATAGAATGATTAAGTTCGGGAAAGTGATGGTTCGCTCACTCGAGGGTTGGGTGAGTGCCACTCACGGTGGTCTGGGTCATGATAATGATGGTATCAGAGCCCTAGGTTCATTGATCTCATCGTACCAAACAGGTCTAGTAGAGTCTTGCGGAATGGTGCAGAGACGTTCATACTTTTCTTCGAGAGGCTATGGGGTTTAGGAAAAACTATATCTTCCTTCCCTCCTTCGTGCTATAACTTGATTCCAATTGGTATCTAGTGATACAAATTGGTATCTAACCTCATTAACTCTTCTGTCCGCAGATGGTAAACACAAGAAACAATGGAGCTAGAGCAGCGGTCCCAGCAGCGTGCCCGGCTGTCTGTGGTAGAGGCAGGGGAAGAAGAAGAGGATGAGGTAGAGCCACACCCACCAGGAGTGGGGCTCGAGTTGCTGCTGATGCATGTGAGTCAACCCCTCCCCCACCTCAGGAGCATGTTGCTGATGATGTAGAGGTTGTGGCTGAAGATGGTGAGGCGCATGAGGAGGCGGCACCGGTTGGGGGTGCAGGCCTCCCTACTATGACACCAGAAGCCTTTCAGTAGGCTTGGAATATTTTGAGTGGGTTGGTTGGTACTGGGGCCATACCCGCGACTTTTGTAAACCAGGCCTTGCACCCTCAGCCAGCGGCTACTACAGCGCCTAGGATGGATGCAACTTCAGGCACGAATGACTTCTTCAGGCCAATGCTAGGCCCAGTGATGACAGGGAATGAGCATGAGATGCTGACCAAGTTTCTCAAGATGAAACCTCCTACATTTCAGGGTACGGATAGGGAGGATGCTTATGAGTTCATCTTGCACTGCTATGAGAGGTTGCACAAGTTGGGCATTGTATGTCAGCATGGGGTTGAGTTTGTCACATCTCAGCAGCAGGGTGATGCTAAGCAGTAGTGGAGGTCTCATGTGGAGTGCCGGTCTTCTGTTCTACCCCCACTGACTTGGGAATAGTTCCACGTTTTGTTCTTAGAGAAGTACGTACCCCGTACTTTGAGGGACAGGAAGAAAGATGAGTTCTTGAACTTAGAGCAGGGTTGCATGTCAGTCTGCTTATGAGGCTAAGTTCCACGCCTTGTCTCATTTTTCCACACAGATGTTGGGTTCCGAGGAGGAACGGGTCCGGTTGTTTTTGAAAGGGTTGAACACTGAACTGCAAGTATTGTCAGTGCATATACTTCTTCAGGGAAGGGCTTTAATGATGTGGTGGATTATGTGAAGCAACTTGAGGGAGTTAGACAGACGGGGAAGGCTAAGGCGTTAGCCAAAAAGCCCCAGAATGAGGGAAGTTATGGTGGTTCATATTCCAGGGGCCAGAACCAGCAAGCATACTAAGCCCGTTCTATTCAGACAGCTCTACCAGCTGCTACAGGTGGTCGTCAGGGAGCTCATAATCAGTTTTCAGCTCCTAGAGGCCAGGGAGCGTCTTATACATCAGCTAGCAGGCCTACACTTGACCATGGTTGCTTCAATTGTGGTGATCTAGGCCACTTTAAGAGAGACTGCCCACTCAGGCAGATAGGTAATCAGGGTCAGCAGCAGTCTAGAGCGGTGGTCCCGGTAAGTAGAGGCGGTAATGCTAGAGGTCATCCACAGGGTGGGCGAGGAAACTTTTAGGGAGACTAGGGCGACAAAGGGAATGATGGCGCGGGCAGGGGTGCAGCACAGTCAGCCCGAGAAGTTGCTCGAATTGATGATCGCGTTCATTGCTATGCTTTTCCAGGGAGGACTGAGGCGGAAGCATCAGATGCGGTGATCACAGGTACCATTCTTGTCTACGATAAAATGGCTTCGGTATTATTTGACCCAGGTTCTACATATTCTTATGTATCTGTGAGTTTTGCGTTGGGTCTGGAATTGACTTGTGATATCCTTGATTCCCCTATTCATGTTTCTACCCCAGTTGGAGAGTCAGTGATTGTGACTCATATTTATCGTGACTGTTCTGTTGTGTTTTTGTGGGGTTGCATACTTGGGTAGACTTGGTAATTTTGGATATGGCTGATTTTGATATTATCTTGGGCATGACATGTCTGTCCCCTTATCATATTGTGTTGAACTGTAACACCAAGACTGTGGCTCTAGAGATTCCGGGTAAAGATAGACTAGAGTGGGAAGGTGTGTACAGGCCTAGACCAGTTAAGGTCATATCATTTGTTCAGGCTAGGAAGCTAGTGGGAAGGGGATGTCTAGCCTTCTTGGCTCATCTTCGGGATGATAGTGTGGAGTCCCCATCTATTGAGTCAGTTCTGCTGGTTTCTAAGTTTCTAGAGGTGTTTCCAGCGGATTTTCCTGGTATGCCTCCGGACAGGGATATAGACTTTGGTATTGATTTGGAGCCAGGCACTCATCCCATTTCTATTCCTCCGTATCCTATGGCTTCGACAGAGTTAATGGAACTTAAGACTCAGCTGCAGGAACTCCTAGATAAGGGATTTATCCATCCTAGTGCTTCGCCTTGGGGTGATCTTGTGTTGTTTGTAAAGAAAAAGAATGGTAGTATGCGGATGTGCATATATTATAGGCAGTTGAACAAGGTGACCATCCAGAATAAGTATCCTCTACCCCGCATTGATGATTTGTTTGACCAGCTTCAGGGTGCATCAGTGTTTTTGAAAATTGACTTGAGGTCGGGGTACTATCAGTTGAGGATTAGGCCTGAGGACATTCCTAAGACTACTTTTCAGACTTGGTATGGGCATTATGAGTTCCTAGTAATGTAGTTTGGTTTGACCAATGCACCGGCAACATTCATGAGTTTGATGAATGGGGTATTTAAGTCATATATGGATTCCTTCTTGATTGTGTTTATCAATGATATTTCGATCTACTCTAAGAGTAGGGAGGAGCATGCTAGTCACCTCCGTATTGTGCTGGACATCTTGAGACGCTAGAATCTTTATGCGAAGTTCTCCAAGTGTGAATTTTGGTTGACTTCGGTTGCATTCTTGGGGCATGTAGTGTAAGAAAAGGGGGTGATGGTAGATCCCCAAAAAATTGAAGCAGTCAAGAGTTGTGTCCGGCCTAGCTCTGTGACTGAGGTGAGGAGTTTTGTTGGACTCGCAGGGTACTACCGGAGGTTTGTTAAGTATTTTGCATCTATTGCTACTCACCTGACCAGGCTGACATAGAAAGTTGTACCATTCGTGTGGTCCGACAAGTGCGAAGAGAGCTTCCAAAAGCTCAAGACGCTTTTGAGCACGGCTCCTATATTGTCCTTGTCAGTTGAAGGTAAAGACTTTATTGTTTACTATGATGCTTCACATTCTGGTTTGGGTGTTGTACTGATGCAGGATAAGA
The DNA here is from genome assembly GCA_003996215.1 of Jaltomata sinuosa. Classification (NCBI taxonomy): domain Eukaryota; kingdom Viridiplantae; phylum Streptophyta; class Magnoliopsida; order Solanales; family Solanaceae; genus Jaltomata; species Jaltomata sinuosa. Next base: position 8,621 of record QJPP01002394.1, read on the forward strand.
ATGTGATAGCCTATGCATCTAGGAAGTTGAAGGTGCATAAGAGGAACTACCCGACACACGACTTAGAGTTTGCAGCAGTGGTCTTTGCACTCAAGATTTGGAGACACTACCTCTGTGGTGTCAAGTGTGAGGTGTTCACCGATCATCGCAGTCTGCAGCATGTGTTCACTCAGAAGGATTTGAATTTGAGGCAGAGAAGGTGGATGGAGTTATTGAAGGACTATGATGTGACCATTCAATATCATCCGGGTAAGGCTAATATGGTGGCAGACGCATTGAGCCGGAAGACAGTTAGCATGGGTAGTTTGGCTTGTTTGGGGGTGTCTAAACGACAACTAGCAAAGGAATTTTGGGCCTTGGAGGCCAAGTTCATGCACTTGGGTGTTTTAGAACAGGGTGGATTGTTGGCCAGCATTGAGGTCAAGGCCACCTTCATAAAGGAAATAAAGGCCAAACAATTTCAGGATCCAAAACTGAGTAAGCTTCGAGGTAAGGTAATATCCGGGGAATCCAGGGACGTCACATTAGACTCTGGGGGAGAACTAAATTTCAGAGGAAGGATTTGTGTTCCTCGGGTTGATGATATCATTCAAAAATTCTTGGCAGAAGCTCATGGTTTGCGGTACTCAATTCATCCGGGTGTGACTAAAATGTACATAAACTTGAGGCAGCGTTACTGGTGGCCCAGAATGAAAAAGGGACATAGTTGACTTTGTGTCCAAATGTCAGAATTGCCAGCAGGTGAAGTATGAGCACCAGAGACCTGCAGGACTACTTCATAGGATGCCCATTCCAGAGTGGAAGTGGGAAAGGATAGCCATGGACTTTGTGGTGGGTCTTCCCAAGACATTGGGGAACTATGACTCCATTTGGGTCATTGTTGACAGGCTAACCAAGTCTGCTCATTTCATTCCGGTCAGGGTAGATTACAATTCGTAGTAATTGGCTAAGATATACGTGAAAGAGATTGTGAGATTGCATGGGGTGCCACTGTCCATCATTTAAGACAGGGGTACGCAGTTCACCTCTAAATTTTGGGCCAAGCTACATGAAGAGTTGGGTACACAACTCACTTTTAGCACAACCTTCCATCATCAGACTGGTGTCCAATCGTAAAGGACGATTCAGGTATTGGAGGACATGCTGAGAGCATGTGTGATAGACTCTGAGGGTCATTGGTACCAGTTTTTATCGTTGTGCGAGTTCTCATATAACAATAGCTATCACTCTAGTATTGACATGGCACCGTTTGAGGCATTGTATGGAAGGAGCTGCAGATCGCTGGTTGGGTGGTTTGAGGAAGGCGATGTAAAGCCTTTGGGTGTAGAATTGGTAAAGGAAGCACAGGAAATGGGAAGGAGCATTCAGGCCGAGTTGCTGGCTGCCCAAAGCAGGCAGGAGTATGCAGATTGCAAGGTTCGGGACATGGAATTTTAGGTTGGTGAACGGGTATTGTTGAAGGTGTCACCAATGAAGAGAGTTATGTGGTTTGGTAAGAAGGGCAAGATTAGCCCTCGGTTCATCGGTCCGTTTGAAGTTCTTGAGGTTGTGGGGCCAGTGGCTTACAAGTTAGCACTGTCGCTCAGTTTGTCGGGCATCCATCTGGTATTCCATGTATCCCTGCTTAAGTGATACCATGCGGATGGGGACTACATCATCAAGTTGGATGAGGTACTTATCAATAAGGATCTTCTTTATGAAGAGGAACCAGTATTGATTCTTGCTCGGGATGTTCGGAGGTTAAGGACAAAGGTGATTGATATGGTAAAGGTTCAGTGGAAGCATCGTACGGTTAAGAAAGCCACTTGGGAAACCGAGAAGGACATGCGGGACAAGTACCCTCATTTGTTTGAGAATTCAGGTACTACACTTTCTTTCCTTTATTTCCATAAATTCGGGTTTGATCATTCGAGGATGAAAAATGGGTAAATTGGTATCTGTTGTAATGACCGAGTCCGTCATTATGGGAAGTCCAATCGTTCCAAGTTTTAGAGTTAGAAAACTCTGGGTTGGGGGTTTGAAATTCTGGGCTAGGCTAGTCTCAGCCGATTTAGGGGCGAGGTATGGTCTAGGGAAATCCGGGTAAGGATTGGGTTGGATTTCTTGTGTTGATCTAGTTTTCCTTGTAGCTAACACACAAAGGAGTCCGAGGGACTTTTCAAAATCAAATTCGGGTAAGTAGAACTCGAAAGCGAGGTTGACGTGATGGGGTTGTTTCGTAACGTCGAGAAAATAAGTGTGTTGTAAAATGGACTAATTTTGGAGGTTTTACGACTTTCTATCCCATGTCAACCACACACTACTCCGTAGCAACCTCCGCTATAGAAGGGAAATTACCTCTACAGTGAAAGTCAACGTCGGTCAGCCTCCGCCATAACGGATGACTCCGTTATGGCGGTACCGCTATAGAAGAGCGGACTTCTATAGAGGAGCGTGATGAGATTTAATGCAGAAACATTCCCAGAAACGTTCAGTTTTCTCATTTCCATTTTGGGAGAAGGGAAAGGCGATTCCAGGCAATTTTCCTTCATTTTCCATTATTTTTCTTCCCTAAGGTAAGGTTTCTACTCCCCAATCTTCGTTCTACTTTTCCTACGCGGTAGAATTTCTTGGAGGGAACTTGGAGAAAGGTTGGGATAACCTAGGGATGGTAGAATCCGAGGAAGAAGGGGGATTCTAAGCATGAAAGTTCTTGGGTATTGTTAAAAGTAAGGTTTTATGATCACATATTGCTAAATTCTCTATTTTTATCCGTGAAAATAATAGAACTAGGGAAATTAATGGCGGGAAACCCGAGAAAAAGGATAGGATGATCATGGGTGGCCTGGGGGTCTGGGATTTGGTGTAATCCGGGTAATGCGCAGGCCTTGTTTGTTAATTTGGGTACTTGTATATTGTTTTAGAATAAGAAAGGAATATGGAACACGGGAAAGCTCGGGTTGAGTAGAGCTTGGATCATTTCGAGGTAGGTGATGGCTTACGACTCCTGTTAATGTTGTTATATTTTATACTCTTATCTAAGTGTTTGTATGAATTGCATTGTTTAGAGGAATTGTGTAGAATGTCTAAGTGTCCTGTTTTACAGTCTGTGAATTGAATGGTGTGTTTCTTGTTGGTTTACAAGTTATTTGTTCATTATTTGACTGTGGATTGTTGACATTCGATTGGCTCGGGTACCACGCTTGGTACGAGTATACTAACGGTTGGCACGGGTACCACGCCTTGTATGGGTATTACAAATAGTTTGCTCGGGTACCACGCCTGGTATGGAATACTAACGGTTGCCTCGGGTACCACGCCTAGTATGGGTTATCTTACTGCATTATTACATTGATATTGTTGCATTGCATTGATATTACTATATTGCTTTGACTGTTATTAGTTCTGTGAGTGGTCTGGTCTATTTATTTGAATTGTGATATTCATTGGTGGTCCTTGAGTGACCAGGAATCCTGTTATATCTGTTGAGTTGGTCTTGGATTAGGACGGGTTGTCTGTTTAACACTTAGGTGTTATTTAGAAGGGATCCTAGGGTGGGTCCGGGCTAGGCAAAAAGGATGGTTTATTGAGTTCTGTAATTGTTGTTTAGAGTTATAAGAAGTGGATTTGATGTGGGAACAAGCTAGGCAGAGACTTGTAGTCTAGGGGAGCCTATTGAATTGTTGCATGTTTTCCGTACTTATACTTGATTTGTTGTACTAATTATATACTATTTTATGTGGAATTGGCTGATGATCCTACCAGTATACAGTGGTGGTGTACTTATACTGCACTTGCTTTTCTTCTTGTGAGTACAGGCAATCTTCCAATGGCTGAGACGCGACCTTATCTGTAGTACCAGCGTTTCCAGACTTCAAGGGTGAGCCACTTCGATCGAGCTGCCTTGAATCTATCATTAGGGTTGTATGCCCATTTGTTTCGGGCTTAGACTATTTCCTTCGATTTTTGGGGTTGCATCCCCGCACTCTAGACATTGGTAGAATTGTTTGGTACTGTGACTTTCAGATTCTAGGGGGTAATTTCCGCAGGTTTATATTAATGAAGTGGTTTTTATTATTATTGAATTTCTAGTTTACTTTCATGCACTGGTTTTGTGCTGATAGAACGATTAAGCTTAAGGAAGTGATGGTTCGCTCACCCGGGGGTTGGGTGAGTGCCACTCACGGTGGTCTGGGTCGTGACACTAACTATTTCAAATGCTTAAATCCTTGATTATTGTGCTTATGTGTTTATTTATCGCAAAATATATTGTCATTGCATTTCATAGCATCTTCCGCCACATGGCATGTAATTTTATTTATGTTTTAGAGAATCTCACAATCCCGTGGCCTCTCGCTATAAATAACACTTTCTCAAAAATATAATAGTTTACGGGTACGTCATTCGTCCAATGGCTATCGTATTTCCAACCCAAGTTTTTCACTTGGGACCCGGTCTATTTCAAAGAAAACCCACTCTAGACACCTAGGGTAGAGCAAAACCCAAACCCAATTTTAGGCATTGGCCTAGGACGACCCAATACCTTATGGTTATTGAGCCCATTAGAAAGACCACCTTGCATCTATTTACCATGAGTCAATCACAGATGATCATCCATATATGTTTAAATTTGAATGAGTATATGCTATCTGAATTAATCCATTATCATCCGGGAGGGGGGAATCTTACTTTAATTTGTTTGTTTTGGTGGATGGACTTACTGTGTCCTGCTAGAAGGTTCCAAATGGTAATAATATCGGATGATTTTCTAAAGGTTTAGTGGGAACGTATGAACAAGGACAATAAGAGAATCGTCTGAGAGCATATTGGACACTTACCCTCTCTTATACATATGGAAGCATGGCCCAAAATTATTCATGTCTTGACAACATTTTGTGACAACAAGAATATGGTTTCTCGATTTGGGAGTGTGGAGTTGACCCCGACCATTGAGGAAGTAGTTGCAAGTTATGAAAGTGTAGGTATGTGTTAGAAAAGAAGAAGAATGTCGGATAAGGACCTCCTCTTTCCAAAAGAATGGGACCGACAACAAATTAAGGAAGCATTTTTTATCAAGGATGATAGTTGGCTTGGGAGAATCGATGGTATGAACATACCTCTTCGGAAGCTATATTACAGGTTTAGATGCTACAACTTCTTCCAAAATTTTGGCCACGAGTTTGAATCCAAAGAAGAGTGGAAAAGTCAAAGAACTTTTGCATTCGCCGTATGCCTTCTCGGATCCATGGTATTTCCTTAAGGGTCAAAAGGCGCTATTCATCCGAGTGAAATCATGGTAACACATGCTATCATTTATGGGATCAACTATAAGACATCCATCAAATTTCATACACTAGCACCCATGATACTTGCGGATATTTACTGAGCCATGGGTAAATGCCAAGAGGGTGAGTGATTCTTTCAAGGGTGTAATTTAATTCTACAATGGTGGATGATCAAGCATCTACTCAAATGTTCTTACACCAAGGAGTTGGACCATTCGATGAGGTTTGGATAATTTTGCATCATATGTCATGTGGCTCAATATAAATGACTACAAGCAAAAACCTGATCAAGGATTTTGATTCACTCAGTTTCATGGTTTGAAAGATGACAACATCCAATGGGTAATCAGAGATCTCCATCAGGGTAAATAAATCACTCGAGGTGATACATTGCCTTTCTTAGTGCTTATAGTTGATAACGCCCAAACTACACCTCAAATTAAGAAGCATAAGCGGTCGTCGGCAAATATAGAACCCAACAGAGGTTGGGGTCGATCCCACAGGGAATAAGGTGCGAATTAAGTCGTTAGTGAAGTAGATGACTAGTAATCAATATTTTCCGGTAAATGGGGGGGGTTTGTGAAATCAATATTTGAACAAAGCAACTAATAACGTACGAGTTTTAATCAATATGTGAGAGAACTAGGGAAGTGTTCACCATGGCGTTGTAACAATGTCGATTCAAGCTTAACCGGGTTCTTTCTTATATGCATGTCATGATGTGATTGAATTAATGGTATCATCTAAACGTTTCTCAACCAAATAGATGAATTTCCTTTTCAATTCTCTCGAACTTGAAAAGGTGAGCTTTTATATTTCAATCCTAAACATCAAGTAGATTAATCTAGTTACAGCATTAATCATAAGACGAGAGTTGGTAGTCTCGAATCCTCGTAGTTAATCAAATTTCCAGGTTTTAATTCTTTACTCAAGAAAATTAAACCTAGGCATGTTCTAATGTTTGCAACCACTAGAAAACGTGAAGAATGAATGATTAACAACGTGACAAACATAAATATTGAACCCGACGCTACCCGAAATCTATGTCGCTACTTTAGCCATGGCTCCCACAACCCTAGTTGTGGGAGGTTAGTTAATCATGCTATTAAGAAAAGAGAAGAGAGTCATATTCATAATAAAGATAAAAATATTCTTACAAGATAATGAAAACAATCTTCAATTATCCAAGAACAAGAAACCAAGATCCCAAGAACAATTCAAGAACACGATTTCAAGAATAAGAAAACGTGTTTCTTGCTCTCAAATTCTCGCTCAAAAGTAGACTAAAAAATCTCCTAAAACTATTGGGTGAACAACAAATAAAATAAACCTAACATAGGGTATTTATAGGAGTCCAGGAAACCAAGTCCAAAAACGTTCAGAATCCGCGTCGCGCACTGCCTCAACTTGATGGCCCGGCTGACGGACCGTCACCTTGGTGACGGACCGTCACGGTGGCCATCACCACTAGGCAGTGGTGCTGCCTCAACTTGACGGTCTCTGTGATGGACCGTCACCTTGGTGACTGGCCGTCACTCAGGCCGTCACTCTTATCCAAAATGTCGTTTTGCTCGTATTTCCTTCCGTTTCTATGTTTGTCTCTCTTTTCTGAAAACACAACATAAAACATCAAAAACGACGACGGTTGCTTGAAAACTTACGATTGTTCTTAGTTTAGAGGCGTCGAAAGTGCCGTAGAATGGTGGCACATCAACACCCTCAACTTAAAATGTTCGCTTGTCCTCAAGCAACATGACACATAAACAATAATACGACTCAACTAAGAAAACAAACTCGTGTCTCTAGAAACTCATGGTCATTCAATAGTTCATTAATTCTTAAATCAAGCCACCCTAGTAGCACACAAATGTATGAAACGTTAACTTGCAAGGATCCAAACATGTCATTCCGATATGATAGAATATTATGCATACACACGCACAGCTATCCTAACAGTCAATAGACAATACAGAAATCTTGGTGCCCTCACCGCAAAGAAGTCCCACACACAAGATTCGGGACTAGGTAAGGCACTCACACTCACAAACGATTTCAAACGATGCACATGCGATGCCATAAGCTTGCCCTTACTATTCTATTTCAGTTTTTCAGAAAGCCGCTCAGGATCACTACAGGACTTGTTTTGGCTTGTAATGAGGCTTCGGGTGTAGGTAGGATATGTTTGGGGAATAGTGACTACACCCTCCTTGGAATCACCGACCTACTATTTTCACATAACTTTACTTTGTCCATCCTTATTCACCTCTTTATTCCCTTGTTTCTAGCTACAGGTGCGGCCTCATTATTCTGGCACTTCTTTTTATCTCTTTTTTCGTTCTTTTTCATCTCTTTTTTTCTTTTTCGTTTCTTTATCTTTCTTTTTCTTAGACACACACCCGGAATTTTCATTCTATTCACAACCAATCTTATCCATCCCATTTTTCTTATCATTTACCTCTATAGTAGCCACCCTCAACTTAGGCTGATTGCCTGAGTCGAGGTGCACGATGTCCAAGGGAGGACCAGGGCCAAAACAGGGATTCAAAGTTAAACAGGAACGGCGACAGGTTATTGAAAGAATAGGGTCAATTATGGCTCAAACAGGGTTCAAAGGGATTATTTGCATTTGGACGGTCTTATAGGCTAAGTGGATTGCACGCAAAAAGGGCCTGTGATCCTTTCCTAAGCAACCAACTTCAAACTTAACAAAATAGACCGGGCAAGTTCTAGATGCATGCACAGAGTAAGAATTTATAACAATAAGCTCACACACACTTGGCACCAAGAAACCGTACCACTACCAACTATCAAGATAACAACTCGGCTTAAGCATACTTATTCTAATCATAACCACACAATGACATTCAAGAATCCAGGCAGTCAATCGTTTCAAACATAAGTACAAAATCAACTTTTTCAGAGGGGGCTCCTTTTAGTTCCTTTTAGTTCCTTTTAGTTCCTTTTTCAAAAAAAATGCCATGCTTGCTATAGACAATAGAAAACAACTAAAATTTAAACGACAACCTAAACATGCCAGTTCTACTAGATAGCACACCGGAGGGAAAAGAAACACGGCAACAAAAACCCTCGGTGGTGAAAGACTCACAGGTAACCCAACAACCTCAACTTAGACTCATGCATTGTCCCCAATGCATACATGTGAAAACTAAAACTGTGAGAGAAAGGAATACCTGTGAAGTCCATGGGGCTCAGAGTCTGGCATGATGTTGGAGACCGCCAGGGTCTCCAAAGCAGGTGAAATTGATGGAATAGGTGCCAGCTACCCCATCTCGTTGAGCTCCAACTTCCTCTTTTATCGGCTCCGCAGCTAGTCGCGGCAACTTCTTTACTCTTTCTTTTTTGATTTTCTTGCGGTGTTTTCTCTTCCTTGATTTGTTTTCACCGCCTTCCTCGACATGTTTCCCTTCTTGCAATCGCAACCTCATTCTTGTAACCACTAGGGTCTCGACAGGAACCTTCTCCTCAATATGTAACTCCGCAGGGGCTTCCTCAACCACATCTATAACCGCGACCACTCTCATGTCTCTTGGTTGCTTCATCAACTTACACGCATCAAACTTGACCAATTCATTGTTTAATCTGAATGTCAGCTCGTTTTTTTCCATGTCAACCAATACTCCCGCAGTGGCCAGCAATGGTCGTCCCAAGATTATGGGGACTTCAAAGTCCACTTCGCAATCCAAGATCACAAAGTCAGCTGGGAATATAAGCTTACCAACCTTTACCAGCATATCAGTCAATATTCCCACCGGTCGCTTCACTGAATGGTCAGCCATTAGCACCCTCATGGTCGTTGGTTTGGGAGCTCCCAAACTTAATTGTTCATAGATTGCTAGCGGCATCAAGTTGATGCTAGCACCAAGATCACATAATGCTTTTCCGAAGTTGAGCTTCCCGATAGTACAGGGAATAGTAAAAGCACCTGGATCTTCCTTCTTGTCCACTAACGATCTTGAGGAGATAGCACTGCAGTGGTGGAGGTTATCTTCTGGTTCCACGCTCACTGACCTCTTCTTGGTAATAAAGTCCTTCATGAACTTGGCATATTCGGGCATTTGTTCAAGCGCTTCTACCAGTGGGATGTTTATTGATATCTGCTTCAGCATGGTCATGAAGTTCAGGAACTTGCTATCGTCCGCTTTCTTCTTCAAACGTTGCGGAAACGGAGGTGGTGGCCGAGGCATCATAGTTGGAAGCTTTTCAACTTTCTTGTTTTTAGCCGTGGGACTTTGAGTAGCATCCTCCGCCTCATTGTCATCCGCCCCATCACCTTGAGTCTGAATTACCAGATGTGATTCCGGTAACGCTTTACCGCTTCTTGTAGTGATTGCCATACAGCTCCTATCCTTCCTCGGATTTTGAACGGTGTCACTCGGCAAGGTACCTGTCCTCCTTTGATTTAGAGCCGCTGAGATCTGACCCACTTGTTGCTCTAATTGCTTGATCGAGGTGGAATGTGAATCCACTACCTGACTCATTGTTGATAGTTCGGTCCTCATCTCCTTGACCGCGGAGTCAGTAGATTACACCTTTAGCAGCATCTTCGCCATCATGTTCTCTAATTTGGATGTCCCTGTCTCGGTGCTAGCTCTATCCCAATTTCCAGGTGGTACATACAACCCACCTCTATCAGTGTTATTCTTCCAGTTCCCCTGATCGCGATCTCTGTAGCCAGCTTTTTCATAGTAGTTGTCCTTCTGATAGTTTCGACCTTGGTTTCCTTGGCCGTTGGCCTGGAAACCACCCAAATAATTTGCCTCCTCATCAGATTCAAACTCTGCTGCTCTACCTTGGGAACCCACAGCTTTCACCTTCTCAATACCTCCTGACAACAAGTGCTTTGTCAGTAGGTCCATTTGCGTCTTCAGATAGGCCATATCTTGGTCCAGCTCCTCCTCCTTCATGCGTTGCTCAGCTGATATACCAACTGCATAAGTGCTAGCTGCTACCTCTGTATCACGTGTATGCCAGGCCCTGTTGGTTTTGGTGAGCCTGTCCAAGATAGCTGTGGCATCGGCAAAAGTGAGACCCATAAAAGCTCCACCTGTTGCATTATCCAATGTCAGCTTGGTAGCCGAATTCAGTGCCCTGTAGAATGTCTGCATCAAAAAATTATCGATCAACTGATGGTTGGGGCATTGTGTCAGCTTCTTCTTGAACCGCAACCAAGTCTCGTGTAACGCCTCATGCGGTTGTTCTAGGAAAGCTCCTTTCAACTCTCCCCAGGTTGTGATAGAGTCGGGGGTTAGCTCTGTCAACCATAACGCTTCCTCATCAGACAAAGACAACGGAAACAACCTGAGCCTGATCGCTGTCTGACTTACTCCAGGCAATTCGAACGACTTACAGATACCCACAAAATTCATTAGGTGCCAGTTTGGATCATCACCAGCAACACCACGGAACACTCCTCTCAAATTCAACAGCTGAATCATTGTGCTAGTGATGTTGAACTTGGCCCCAGGTGCTAGCGGGGGAAACGCAATAGCGCCCGTGGCACCAACTCCATCTAAGTCGACCTCCTCATCATTCAACTCTATGTCGACCTCAAGACCACCAGCATTCACACGTTGTTGGGCTTGCTGAGCTGCAGCGAGTCTCGCTGCCTCTTGTTGTTGCTCATTCATATTTTGCCTTATCGTTCTTGCAAGCTCAGGGTCGTAGGGTAATATTGGTTCACCCGAGCCTCGGGTACTTGGCATGCACAACTATGTACCCTGTAAAAACAAAAACAACAAATAAAAATAAAAGCAGGAAATATGACTAAGAGTCAAATAAATACACCGGACTTAATAAACAACCGTATTCCCCGGCAACGGCGCCAAAATTTGATAACGCCTAAACTACACCTCAAATTAAGAAGCGTAAGCGGTCGTCGGCAAATATAGAACCCAACAGAGGTTGGGGTCGATCCCACAGGGAATAAGGTGCGAATTAAGTCGTTAGTGAAGTAGATAACTAGTAATCAATATTTTCCGGTAAATGGGGGGGTTTGTGAAATCAATATTTGAACAAAGCAACTAATAACGTACGAGTTTTAATCAATATGAGAGAGAACTAGGGAAGTGTTCACCATGGCGTTGTAACAATGTCGATTCAAGCTTCACCGGGTTCTTTCTTATATGCATGTCACGATGTGATTGAATTAATGGTATCATCTAAACGTTTCTCAACCAAATAGACGAATTTCCTTTTCAATTCTCTCGAACTTGAAAAGGTGAGCTTTTATATTTCAATCCTAAACATCAAGTAGATTAATCTAGTTACAGCATTAATCATAAGACGAGAGTTGGTAGTCTCGAATCCTCGTAGTTAATCAAATTTCCCAATTTTAATTCCTTTACTCAAGCAAATTAAACCTAGGCATGTTCTAATGTTTGCAACCACTAGAAAACGTGAAGAATGAATGATTAACAACGAGACAATCATAAATATTGAACCTGACGCTACCCGAAATCTATGTCGCTACTTTAGCCATGCCTCCCACAACCCTATTTGTGGGAGGTTAGTTAATCATGCTATTAAGAAAAGAGAAGAGAGTCGTATTCATAATAAAGAGAAAAATATTCTTACAAAATAACGAAAACAATCTTCAATTATCCAAGAACAAGAAACCAAGATCCCAAGAACAATTCAAGAACACGATTTCAAGAAGAAGAAAATGTGTTTCTTGCTCTCAAATTCTCGCTCAAAAGTAGACTAAAAAATCTCCTAAAACTATTGGGTGAACAACAAATAAAATAAACCTAACATAGGGTATTTAAAGGAGTCCAGGAAACCAAGTCCAACAAACGTTCGGAATCCGCGTCGCGCACTGCCTCAACTTGACGGCCCGGCTGACGGACCATCACGGTGGCCGTCACCACTAGGCAGTGGTGCTGCCTCAACTTGACGGTCTCTGTGATGGACCGTCACCTTGGTGACTGGCCGTCACTCAGGCCGTCACTCTTATCCAGAATGTCGTTTTGCTCGTATTTCCTTCCGTTTCTATGTTTGTCTCTCTTTTCTGAAAACACAACATAAAACATCAAAAACGACGACGGTTGCTTGAAAACTTACGATTGTTCTTAGTTTAGAGGCGTCGAAAGTGCCGTAGAATAGCGGCACATCAATAGTCCTTAGAGAGACCCGTACTTATGTCCCCGCTAGGCTTCATAGGCAATTTCGCCTAAAGCAAGAAATACCCCAAGTAGGCGTAATGTCTAAGTTCATAACCGACCATGAGGATAGTGTGATAGCATTCAAGGATATGATTCATCGAGAGTGGAAGCAAAGAAGGTTAAGGTACCTAATGCCAAGGACAGGCTCAATCCACCATGTAGTGAGACGTACAAGGAATGGGTGAAGAAGAACCTTGTTAGGACTATTGAGCCAGGTCCAAATGTGCCTTATCGAGTGGTTGATGTTGAGTCCGAGTACCAGGTCTGACGTCATAGGATCCAAGAGAAGTGCACAAAGAGTGAGGTGGCACACCACCTACGACACAAGGAAGATGCTATGACCATACATTATCTAAAAGGAAAATTGAAGCAGACTAGGTAAGAGTTGGGGGATGCTAGACATTGTTTGACTAAGTTAGTTGATCGCATGGGTCGGCAAATTGAGCGCATAGAAGGGATGGACTTTGGGAGTAGGGCCCTGATGGATGGAGCTCATTTGGTTATGGATAGGTACTTTATGTGGCACGAAGTGGACAAGGCCAAGAGAGCGAGGAATGATGCAGGACCTTCTGGGAGTTAGAGTTATTTATCACCATCCCCTGCATGGGTTGTTTATTTTTATCCCCTACGTGGGATTGTTTATTTCTCGCATTTTTACCATTCCCTAAAAATTGTATCACCATTTTCTATTTAGTTGTAAAAACATTGTCTCTTTTTATTATTAATGAAAGCATATTCTGGGGGTAATGGATCGACTTAAAGGAATATATCTCCTTCAAATTTGCTAGGCCTACCCTTGGCACAAAAGGGTCACCCAAGTTAGGACGCGACATCTCTAAGTGACTATTATACTCTTGTGTGATTATAATTATTATTATATTCTACGTGTGTTTCCTAAATCAAGGATGAATTGATCCACTTTTATTGTTTAAAAAAATAAAAATTTAGAACACCATAGGCAAAAATAAACCCATAAGCGCAAAGTCCTACCAAATTACTCCTCGAGTATTCCAAGTCCCTCAGAAAAACTTAGGCCCTCCATAAACCTACTAAAAGTGTAAATTCCTCAGGAAGGTTGACTTGCCATAGACACTGAAGAAGCAATGCACAAGATAATCGAAGATATTGAACAGGAAATAAATGGAATGAAGGAACAAATCAAAGAACCTAAGCAAGTAGAAGGAAAGATGGTATCCAGGTCTGTGGAGGTGGATAAAGAGATAGCCCTTATGGAAGAAAAGATAGCCAACGTTGACACAAGGATATCCCAGATAGAATAAATGACCAACCAAGTGAATCAGAGGTACCAATTGGCGCTTAAGAGGTCAGCATCACTCATAGGAAATGATGAAGAGTCTGTGGGAGAAAATGATAAACAAATCTAGCCTTTTAGTTAAGTCATGAATTACTGGGCCAACATTAGGGATGATCTTATTTGGCCAACTAGGTTCAATCCGGGAAGAGGAAAGATCATTCTCAAGGCTCACGCAAGGGAGAACGGCTGGAAGCCCAGAATTGTTACATGCCCAGTTATCTTCCTAGCTCTAAGGACTATGCATCCTGAACAGACCTCGGGTTTTTGGTGTAATCCCTGAGACGCACATAAAGGATGTGCTTACCATCCACACCAAAAGGGGCATACTACCAATGAATGCACTATGATAAGGGTTAGGATTCATGAGATGATCAATAATGGATAAATCAGCCACATATGGGGCCCTCACACCTTGCTGATATGTGATAGAGTAGGGCCGGGAATGCCAATCACCCAGGAAACCCTAATTTTCCAATATGATTTCACCATGTTTTATGACACATACCTCCACATCTACTTCAAGATAGTCCACGTTGGTATCATTGAGCCAATTGAAAGGAAGGCGGGGAAAATGTCCCGAGCTTGGCGCAATTGCAAAGAAATATGCCTCTACTATACTAGAGCGGGGGCATGACATAGAGAACTATCACACTTTTAGGATTGACCTCGAAGATCTCATAGATGCAGGAAGGATCCAGATTGAGTTTCCACCATGACGTCCGTGAAGAAGGGAATCAAGAAACCCTACCACCATCAAGCTTTTAAAGTAGCAGAGTTTTTCTTTATAGTTGTTATGTTTCTGTCTTTACTTTCCCTTGTAATCAAATGAAGTTGGTGAATGAAATGAAATGAAAACTTATCCTTTGCCTATTCAAACTACGTAGGGCTTGACTTCTCCTTCGTGAGATAAATAGGCAACCTTTAAGGCCCGGCCCCTATCTTCAAAAAAATTCATTTCCATACTCTGACAAGGATACTGAAAGAGTTCAAAAGAGTCAGCAAGAAGAGATATTGGAAGACAAAGATTCAATGAGTCAACCTTCTTGATAAAACCTACCGCACCAAAAATCAATAAACAAAGTCATGTCTGTTGAACCCCTTTAGTAAAATTACCCATGAATCAATTTTCCTTGATAAAAGAAACTTCTATGTGTTTAGAGAAATTCCTATATGTTTATTTCTAGTCAGATATATTGTATTATTTGTTTCTAATGAAATCTAACATTTTTTCTTTTGAGTTGTTTTTACTTTATCAGGTAACAGAATAGCATATAGAAATTGATCTGTGTTGACCAAGCTGGCCAAACACTCTTATTTTACTCGCTCAAAAGCTCACAAAGATTCATCCCCTGACCATCGCTTTGCTAAAGGCAAGATGACTGATAGTGAGGAAGAAAATGCCCTGTCCATAAGGGATAATGTAATTGTCGAACAAAGTGAAATGATTGCGGAGCTTCCAGGGAAGCTAGAGAAGATGCAAAAATAAGTCCAGAAAGCCAAGGACATGGCAAGACTGGCCATCACTGCTAATACTCTGACCCTGGGGAACCCCCAACCACCTCTCTAATTTCCTTCGCTCAACTCTTTGCTAACCAAAAATTGCCCGAGAGATGTACCTTCCGCCTCCATCCCCAGGCCCACTAAAGAGCCTATTTCCAACAATCCTCTTCACATAGGATCATCCTACCAAACTGACATTTCCCCTATCTAACATACCGACTCAAACAATAATCCTCACGCTTACAACCCATAAAACCTCCCTACAAACTACCAAGACACACCTCCAAACACCTACAACTCCAAAAACAACCATGCAAATGTCGTTAATCCATAGAACTATACTTCCATGTACCCAAATACCATTCCACATGTCCAACGCTCGCCCGTCCATAATATGCAACCTTCTACTTTCCATTCCACTATAGAGCCATATGTCACTCTCCCGAAAAATCCCAAACATGACCATTATGAGGAAAAGGAGAGACAACCTAATGTCGTAGAGAAGAAGCATGATCATGACTTGACACTGATGAAAGAAGAAATTGCCAGAATCAGAGAGTCCCATGGCTAGTCTAATGAAGGGGGATACTATTATGATGACTTTTGCATTCACCCAGAACTGGACCTACTTGAGGGATTTAAAATACCCAAATTTGAGTCCTTCAATGGTTTTAGGAACCCTGATGCTCACCTAAAGAGTTATTGCGGCCAAATAGTGGGCGCAAGGAAGAATGAGGCTTTATTGATGAGGTTGTTTAGTCAGAGTTTGAGTGGGGAAGATTTAGAGTGGTTCACCACTCAAGAGTTAAAGAAGTGCTCTAGAAGGAGTGATCTAGCCAGAGATTTTGCCCGGAGGTTTGCGCACAATGTGGAACTTATTCCAGACCGATACTCTCTGGATCGTATCAAATAGAAGTCAAATACGCACTTCCGAGATTATTCTTATCGATGGAAAAAAAAGGTAGCAAGAGTCCGGCCTCCCATGACAGAAAAAGAAATTAGTGTCGTGTTTATGCTCTATCAAGGATCTAAGTTCTATGATAAGATGATATCGGCTGTTAAAGCTAAGTTTGCTGATATAGTTAAAATCAGTGAGACTATTGAGGAAGGTTTACAGAGTAGTAAGATCACCAAAGTCTCAGCACAATTAAGGTCAACAGTATTCCCTAGGAAAAAAGAAAAAAGATGTGTCTTCAGTATCCTCTAGTCCAAGCACAAGACTCACAAGACCCTTCAGAGCCAATTATAAGAAGCCATTCGTACCATCACACTACCCCTAAACTCTATAAAATCCCCAACCAGTCTTCTATACTCAGCCCACCTACCAGGCTCCATCACCAAATATGCAACTCACCTTCCAAGCTCTACAACCAAATATCCAACCTACCTACCAAGCACTTCTCCCAAACTTTCAAGCTTTTCAAAGGGATCCCAATAATCAGAATTATCATCAAGTCCCCCCTCTCATCAATCAGAACAATGCTAATCTCCCCTGCCCAAATCAAAAAAGAAAAGTTCCTCAAACTTTCACTCAGTTGGCGGAAACTTGGACTCAGTTGTATAAAAGGTTGAAGGTTATTGGATTTATTTAGCCCATTTAGTCCAAGACCGGTAACACTGATTCTCTATTCTTCAGGGCCGATCGGCATTATGCCTATCACTCTGGAGGAGACAGTTATAATACCAAAGACTGCATTAATCTGAGGCACAAAATTCAAGATTTAATCGATCACACGGTTATTATACTTCAGACAGCACCACAAAATGTTACAAAATAACCCACTTCCAAACCATGGAGGAACCAGAGTCAATATGATAGAGGTTGATGAAGAATGGATGGTGAGCAAGTCAATAACACCCACTAGCCTTGAGAAACCAGAAGTATCAGAAAAACTCAAAATTGCTTTGAGCATTGTTGAGAAACCACACTTTGTTGTGATAACAGCCCCACATCAAGCCTTCACTCTAGTACCAGCAGAAACAAAATTTGAGATAGAATCCATCACGGCTCATGGTATGATTATGTCAGGAAGATGTTATATCCCTAATGATCTAGTCAATGATACTTATAAAAAGGATTAACAAAAGAGGTTGATCACCAACGGAGAAGTAGAAGAATTCTGGAGGAGAATGCAACCAAAGGAATATTCAATCGTAAAGCATCTAGAGAAGACACCCGCCCAAATATCTATTTGGTCATTACTCATGAGCTTACAATATCATAGACAAGCGTTGCTCAAAGTCCTCAATGAAGCGTACATGCCAACTGGCACAAGTGTGGAAAACTTGACTGCCATGGTCAGCCGAGTCATAGGATGCCATTGCATTTATTTTAGCGATGACGAGTTACCCTTTGAAGGGTTGATGCACAATAAGGACTTGCGCATCACGGTCAAATACCAAGAGAAACTTGTGAATAGGGTCCTAATTGACCATGGTTCAAGCCTGAATATTTGTCCATTATCCACGCTTACTCAGTTGGATTATGATTTGGGTAAGATTCATCAAAGTAAAATCAATGTGAGAGCTTTTGATGGAGGTCAGAGGGACACTATTAGGGAAGTTAATTTATATGTTCAGATGGGACCTACTGAGTTCCGCACCAAGTTCCAAGTCATGAACATTGCCACCAGCTATAACTTGCTCTTGGAAAGACTATGGATCCATAAAGCTAGAGATATGCCATCAACCTTACATCAAATGATGAAATTCATATGGGAAGACTATGAGGTAGCCATCTATGGTGAGGGGAGTCACTTGAGCCACCCAAATGGTTGTGTCCCCATGATTGAAGAAGCCACAAGGGGAAGTGACTTTTATACTGTAGAGATTGTCAATGCCACCGGAGAGGATCTCACCCCTCAAGTGTTGATGCCACCTATTTACAAAATGCTTGCAACCACCATGTTGAGGAGTGGATTCGAGCCAAGGTTTGGATTAGGAAAGAATTTTGATGGCATAATTGAGCCAATAAGGATCCAGGGAAAGCAATCCAAGCATGGATTGGGGTATATGTGCCAAGGAGGCAAGGCAAAAACTAAAGAAAGGGAGCATTCATGATTGCCGAAGCCGCTACCTTATCTATATTAGTCATTCCCAGTGTGAAGTGGTCCCCTGAGCGACGGTATAGGGGATGGAATAGAAGATCTATTCAAGGAGTATGATGCCATAATAGAAGAAATCCCTGAAGCTATCATGATTAGGGAAGCTAAGACAGGCAAATAATTGTAGAAGTAGGTCGCTACTCCTCTTATGACTCTCTGTTTGTCTGGGTAGACAAAGTCTTTATTTTTATGAAAAATCGGTAATGGTCCATGATGAATTGGTAATCTACCAACTCATTTAGCCTTTATTCCTGAATTATTGCTATGAGTTGATAAGATTTAGAGGTTCTTATGGATTTTATTGACATGAATGCAGGTACTTTTGTCTGAAGATACAAAATAAGGAATTATACCCAAGAGAGCTGAAAAAGAGTTAAAAGTGTGAAGGATTGAACAAGATGGAGATTCTACCGAGAGGTGTGGACCTCGTGCGACACGCATAACTCAAAGTGCAGTCTGCACCTTCCACTATACAAGGCTCATGCATTGGCTGAAGAATATGTTAAGGGGTGTGGTCATTGTGTGACGCGCACATTGCCTAGTGCAAATCGCACCCCACTTTGCATGAAGCTCCCAAGTCGGCTCAAGTCACTTGACCACTGAAGAGTATTATGTGACATGCACTTCACAACATGCGAATCGCACATCGCATCGCACAGCCCCCGAAGGGCATTTTTGTCTAATTTTGTATGACATTTTGGGAATGTTCCTAAACCCAATTCAGGCACTATTATAGAGAATTCTGAATAGTTTTTGAAGAGTATTTTTCATCTTTAAAGCAAGTTTCTCTCCCAAGGCAAGAAAGAGGGTTTTAATCCATTCTCTCAATGTTCAACCTTAAACTTGTAAATTTGAGCTTGGATATTAGATTCTTGCTACAATTAATGAAAAAGAATTTGAATTTCCCTATGGGTATACCTTATTCTTCCTTTATCATGAGTGGCTAAGTTTCCTTGTCTAGGGATGTGTAGATGATGGGTACTTGATAAAAGAGTATGGGTCTTGCTTATTTGTGTTTATAATTTCTAATATGATATGGGTCTAGTGATTTCACCATATTTTAACTTTAAAATTGATGGTTGCAAACATTGGTTTACCTTACTTGGTTGTATTCTTATAATTTTGGATGTTGAATTGCTAGTGGGTACTTGGGATTCCACCTAGATTAAGGCTCGAAATAGCTCAAATCACCAGAAAAACCCATTTAAGCGTCTAAGGTAGAAATAGTGTAACCTCCCCAAGCATACGTTGGTTGGTTATTAGCCTAAACAATGGTATTTGAATAAAAACCATTGGATATATGTTCGTTTGATTGAGAGATTAACAAGCATGCCTAAAACCAATGCTACCTATATCATTTAGTAGGAATTTATGCAATTAGGCAAGTACCTTAACCCGTATTTAAGACCCATCAGAAGCACATCCCTAGTCATCCTCTCTCTATTGTTTACACCTTGCACTTTTACTTATTATTTTGTTTGGAATTCGAATTGTGACAGATTCCCAATTCCCCCCCCCCCTTTTACATTATTTGTTGTTTGAGAAATCTACTCTCGTTGTGAAGTTTGTTCTACAATCGCTTGGGCAAAGCTCTAATTCTCTGTGGGATCGACCCCGATTTCCGTCGGGTACTATAAATGTGTTTTGCTCTAACAATCGTTGATACCTCCTTCTAGGAGAGTACATTTGAGAGTTATTAAAAATGGCACCATTGCTGGGGATTTAAGTTGATTAGCCTTTTTTATTGTGAATTGAGATCACTTTGTAGAGTGTTTGTTCTTTTATTTGGTTTGTTGTTTTTGTCCCTTGCGCAGGTAGCCCATGAGTGAAGTGGGCAAAAACTAGAGTGTCAACGAAAGTCTTGAAGGGTTCATGAACGAGGTCAATAAACCCATACCTCAAGTAGGAGTAGGTGCAATCCGCCTACCCCCAATGGTTGGAAATGCGGTGTTCCACATTACTAGCATAATGCTCCATCTAATTCAAATGAAGGGGATGTTTGGAGGTGTAGCCCACGAAGATGCCAACAAGCACATCCGCAATTTTGTGGAGATATATCAACCATTCATATTTCAAAATATCTCCCAAGAATCCATCTGACTTAGCCTATTTCCCTTCTCTTTAACGGGGGAAGCCACAGCTTGGTTGGAGGAATTGTTGGATGGGTCAATCACTTCTTGGGTTGAGTTGGTAAATGCTTTCACTACTAGATTCTTCCCTCCATCATGGATGATGCAGTGGAGGGATGAAATTACCAACTTCCGCCAACTTCTCGATGAGCCCTTGCATGAGGTATGCGTGAGATTTAAGAAGAAGCTTGTGTTGTGCCCTAACCATGGATTACTGGACAATGTATTGCTACAAAGCTTTTTTAGATCCTTGAACTCGATGAATAAGTCTGTCACCAACAATCTTGGAGGTGGTACCTTCATGGATCTATAATTTCATCTTACCTCGGCCTTTCTAGATAGAATGACCAAGACTAACCAAGCTTGGAACACAAGAGAGGCTGACATTCCTACATCGAGAGTTACCACATCCATCTTAACAAATGAGATGAGGAGGAAGGATGAAGAGAGGGATGAGACCATGGCGAAAATGAGGACACAAATTGACCTCTTGGCAAAGCATTTGATGGGGTCCAGAAGTGCTAAAACTGTGAATGCCGTGAGTACACTGGAGATCAAGGCTAGTGATAATGAGATCATGACCATCGTGGATAGTAAAATTTACTATGTAATGGCGGGTTCTCATCCCGGGTATTATCGCTTGAGGTATGAGAATCAAGGTTGGAACAAGGACAAGAACGAGATAGGAATTGGAGAGATCGTGACAAAGATGGTGATAGATTCAATCACCAGAGCTCATACCCATATGTACCTCCAAGCAAATTGGATTCCTTATACCAACCCACCACAAGCAATCTTGGTAACTCTAATATAGAGGACATGTTGTCCTTGGTTTTGAAGAAATTAGACTCAACGAATACCGGGGTTGGTGAGATTAAAAGTTAAATGTCAACACTTCATCAAACTATGAGCTCTTATTCGGCCTCAATAAATCATCTTGAGGCCCAAATGAATCATCTATCCACTCAAATGAACCCAAGGATGAAGGGACCACTTCCTAGTGACACCACGGCCAATCTTAAAAATGATGCTCATATCATGTCCATTGTTACTAAAAATGGAAGAACAAGTAGTGTAATGAGAGAGCCCGTTGTGGAGCCAGTTGTTGTAGCAAAGAAAACTATTGTTGAAGCTATTGAGAAGACGTGTGACAAAAAAGATGTGGAATCGAAAGTTTGGGTGAAGCTTGGTGCACCCAATGTTTTGGTGAATGTTGATGTTGATGATGAGAGGGAGGAGGCTGAATCTCCTCCCTAAGTTGCTATTGATATTGAGAAGGACCCTCCCATTGTGCAAAGTATGCCAACCACACTATCCAAGGGACTTCCTTCATAAACAAGAAGAAGGAGGAGCACAAATTTAACAAGTTTGTTGACATGTTCAGCAAGCTTTCAATAAATATTCCTTTAGTTGAAGCCTTAACACAAATGCCGGGGTATGCCAAATTTATGAAAGAGTTGCTCAAGAAGAAGAAGATTATTGATGTGGGCACCATTGAGATTTCACACAGCTGTAGCGATGTGATGATGAGTAATGTCGCTACAAAATAGGATGATATGGGTTCATTCACCATAACGTGTACTATTGGGTTATTTTTGTTATGTAAAGCCTTGTGTGATTTAAGGGCGAGCATCAACTTGATGCCCCTAGCGATCTTTAACAAATTGGGACTGGGTACGCCTAAGCCTACATCCATGCGTCTACTCATGGCTGGATAGTCCATTAAGTACTCGATGGGGATCCTCTTTAATGTATTGGTGAAGGTCGAAAATTCATTATCCCAGCAGACTTCATGATCTTGGATTGCAAAGTAGATGTTTAGGTACCCATTCATCTTGGGGCAACCACTATTAGCCATGGGGAGAGCACTTGTAGATGTTGAACTTAGTAAACTCAAATTCTGGGTTGGAAGTAAGGTAGTGACATTCAACATATGCCAACCCACAAAGCCTTTAGATGAATTGAGGGTAATCTTGGTGATTGATGTTGAGGGCAAGGTTTATTATGCCCTTGAGGAGTGTGAAATGGGCAAGACGCCCAAGATTGAAAAGTTACCAAGTCAACAACATGATGATGTTTTGAGGATGTTAAAAGAGTAATTCCCCTTCTTGAGATAGGGCCACGCCAAGCGGATTGGCATTCTATCCGACAACTACTAAGGTTGAGGTACTATTGTCAAGCTGTGACGTAAAATCAAGCGCTTCTTGGGAGGAAACCCAAGTGTTTCTAATTTATTTTTGGTTATCTTTTGTTGTTTTTGGTTTGTCTTAGGAATGCAAGAAGCAGAGAAATGAACAAGTGGAAAAACAGGGCAAAAAAGAGATGTGTGGAGGACCGTGCAGTTCGCACAAGCCATTGTGCACATCGCACGGCCCTGCCTGTGAGAAAAATACTGAAATTTGAGGCGATGTGTGCTAGGTTGTGCAGTCTGCACGAGCCCAAGTGCACGTCGCACTTCCATTGCATAATGAAACAGAAAGCTGGCCAAGTTTGGGGCATAGAAATGTAAGGTGCAAAACGACATGCGATCCACATAAGGACTTGTACGAATCGCACATCGCGGTGCACTAAGGTAAATTTCAAATTTTAATTGACCTAACCCATTGATCGACCCGACTAAATTTTCTTCTTCTTTTCCCTTTTTATTCTGCCACCCTCATATTTCTCTCCTACAACTTCTCAAGTTCTCTCCCAAAACCTCCTACAAATCCCTCAAACTTCCCCAAAACTTTTCTCCTCCTCTCACCTAATCTCCACCACCACTCCACTATATGTCGCCGTCGTTAGTTCTCCGGGCAAGGTTGTTGGGTCACCATTGTTGCTCTCTAAAAGCTTCAAGTTTTGCTTCTCCTCATTTAATCTTCACTTGTGGTAAGTTTTTCGATGTTAAATACATGTTTTTATATTGATTGAGAACTCATATTGTGAAGCATGCTCGTTAAAATAACCATGTTGATTTTGGGTGAGATCCGAAATTTTTGAGTCCCCAATTTTGAATTGTGTTATGGATTGTGCTTAGGATAAACTTCGTAGAACTTGATATTATGATAATGCATATTGATTGTAGTAGTTTTTAGACTTTAAAATCTGTGTTTGGGGTAAAGTATGAGTAATCCAATTATGATTGATGCATGATTTGGCCCTATGATAGATTGGGGGACATCATTCTTAAGGGCAAATCATCCTTTTTCATAAGTTTTGGTTGAGAATTGTTGTGTGGGGCTGAAATTTGCTACTATTGTGTTCCCATGTTCTTTGTTGAATATTTTGTTGGGCATATGATCTTGTGCGGGGAGGAATAAATTGTTCATTACTTGTTGGTGCCTAATTATTGCAATTGAAGGCTTGATATTCCTGATGATAATCGGGGTAACGTCCTTCTTAAGGGAAATCGTTGAGTTCTTCTTTTGCTTTGATTGGTGATAATGAATTCTGGGGATGTCTGAGTACCCGGATAAATTTGTGGTCATACCATGTTTGCCCTTTTTGTTTAAACTGTTGGTTTACTGCTTGGTGCCAACTGCTTTATACAAATTTTGCTCCATGAATCACATATGTAATTGACAAGAACACAAGGAACCAAAAATTCTAATTGTGCTTATGTGCGTTTCGCATGTGGTGCATGGATCTTGATGTGTGAAACACACAAGGCGATGGTGATAAGGCATAGTCCTCCAGGGAGTTGCACACCTTCTTTCCTGATTTGATCTTAAAGCACTGAGGGCAATGCTTCTTTTTGGGGGGGAGGTCGTGTTATATGATGTGATTATTGGTTGCTCGTGTTGGGCTTGAGATATTTTATTGCCCTTGCTGGGCCTTCTTGACATTTTTAGTTTCCTTTCTAGATTTGATTTGGCCCTTGTGGGGCCTGTTGGATGATTATGATGATACTTCCCTTGTCGAGCCTTTTTATTATGTTTTTGAGATTAATTATGCCCTCATCGGGATTTATTTTTTTAATTCTTGGTTGTGTGCCGTGTTAGTCTTACATGATTTCATTGTCTTGCTACAAGTGCCTTGCAAAGGCGCTAAGGGCCTACGTCGAGGCTTGTTTTTCAAATTATTCATGAATGTGCAATTTGGTTATCGCCTTGTTAATAGTAGTTTAGCAATAAACTCTGAGAAATTTCTTAATACCATGGGTCTTTCCCAATGAGCAAAAATATTTTCTTTATTTTCTTTTTCTTTTGTTTTTCTGTCGAACCAGGTTGGTGTTTCCCTATGATAGATTGAGAGGCAACTTTCTTAAGGGAAAATGCCAAGTTTTAGTTTAATTTGAGTCTGTAGTGTGCTTGTCTCAAAATGGACCTATCGGGAAAAAAAAACATGGCAAGACGTTTTTGAAAAATAAAGGAGAGAGGGAAAATGAAACTTTGAAGAAAGCATTCTCTTGTCATGACTTGCAGACTCTCGTTTTGGCTTGATCGATTCACAAACGAGTGTGTAATAAACTCATAATAGCTTGTCGAAAGTCATTAGTCCCAATTGATCTTGAGACTAATGAAAGAAGTCTTGTGGCATGATGCCTTGTGTGGTGAGGCATTACCTTGATTCTTGTACATGCGTGTTATCTAGAACTTGCCCCGAATGTTATTTAAGGCAAAATTCTAGGTGTGACCGAGCTTGGAAAATGATCTTAGGCCCTTTTTGATAGTCACTTCACCCAAATGCCTTCCCTCAACATCGATCCTAGTGAACCCATTTGATATTGTGACTGTTCCTTGGTACCTTGTTTAACACCTTGACCTTTTTGGAACCTCTATTTTGGCACCCGTCCTCCCTAATTGCTTGAAAATGAAAAGTAGGCTAAAATCCTAAGTTTGGGGGTGTATGCAATCAATTAGGAGAAGAAAAAGGATGCACTCCAAGTGCAAGGTAGATCCTTAAGTTTTAATTGAAAATTGCTCCAAAAAGTTTAATCCAATGAGCAAAATGAAAAGAAAGAATGGTGCTACCAAATGAAGGCTATATAAGGAGTCTTGAATGATCATGATTGAAAAGGAGAAGCTTGGGTTGTGAGAGGGAGAAATAAGGTGAAGTCAAAGATTCAAAAATGTGAGTGGTGTTCAAAGTAATGAGAAATAGGATTAGGGAGGTGTAGTCACTCGAGCCAAATTAAATCCTTACCTTACCCCTAGCTAACATCGTAATCCGCAAGTCCTTAGTGATTTTGAACTTGATCACCCTACATTAGTGGCAATTTACATGAAGGTCAAGCTTATAGTTTGGCATGTGTGCACTTGAACTTCCTTGAGAGAGTGAGAGTCTTCTTGGTTCTCTTATAATCCCTTTGTTTTGTGAATTGCATGATTGTGAGTGGGCTTCTCTCTTGTGGTGAGTGACATCATGCACTCGAATTGAAATATGAATTCTCTATTTCAATTTAGAGGAATGAATTAGACAAGTTGTGTGGCGAATTTCGAGGCAAACCTTGATGGTCCATGCCAATCACTTGAGAAGCTTTGTAACTTGTTTTGAATGACAAATTCCCTTGATTTTTAAATGAGAAATGAAGCCCTTTTTGAAAAAGTTTTAAAATGATCAATTGTCTTGATAATGTGGTGGTTCAAATTGAGATGAGCATAATAGTTGAGTCTTTTGTTTGAGTCTTTTTGTTTTGTATTTTCTTAGTTTTTAGAATAGCGTAGTCTTTTGTGCCGTGATGGAGTTTTAGAGCATAACTCATTCTTTACCTTGTGAGTATCTTGCTTGAGGACAAGCAATAGTTCAAGTTTGTGGATTTGATAAGTCAGTAATCTACCAACTCATTTAGCCTTTATTCATGAATTATTGATATGTTTTGATAAGATTTAGAGGTTCTTATGGACTTTATTGATATGAATGCAGGTACTTTTGTCCATAGATGCAAAACAAGGAATTGGACCCAAAAGAGCTAAAAAGGAGTTGAAGTGTGAAGGATTGAACAAGATGGAGATTCTGCCAAGAGGTGCAGACCTCGTGCAACATGCATAACTCGAGGTGCGGTCCGCACCTCCCACCGCGCAAGTCTCATGCATTGGCTGAAGAATCTATTAAGGGGTGCGGTCATTGTATGATATGCACAATTCCTGGGGCGGACCACACCCTACTCTGCATGAAGCTCCCAAGTTGGCTCAAGTCACTGGACCACTAAAGATGTTGTGCGATGCACACTTCACGGCGTGTTAACCGCACGTCACGTCGCACAGCCCCCAAAGGGCATTTTTTATCCAATTTTGTATGACGTTTTGGGGATGTTCCTAAACTCAATTCATGCACTATTTTAGAGAATTTTGAATAGTTTTTGAAGAGTTTTCTTCACCTTTGAATCAAGTTTTTCTCCCAAGGTAAGAAAGAGGGTTTCAATCCATTCTCTCAATCTTCAACCTTGGACTTGTAAATTTGAGCTTGGATATTGGATTCTTTCTACAATTAATGAAAAGGAATTTGAATTTCCCTATGGGTATACTTTCTTCTTCCTTTAGCATGAGTGGCTAAGTTTCCTTGTCTAGGGATTTGTAGATGATGTGTACTTGATAAAAGGGTATGGATCTTGATTATTTGTGTTTATAATTGCTAATATGATATGGGTCTAGTGATTTCACCATCTTTTAACTCTAAAAAATTGATGGTTGGAAACATTGGTTTACCTTACTTGGTTGTATTCTTGCTTAAGAAAGAAGTTTACAATTTTGGATGTGGAATTGCTAGTGGGTACTTGGGATCCACCTAGATTGAGGTTAGAAATAGCTCAAATCGCCGGAAAACCCCGTTTGAGGGTCTAAGATAAAAATAGTGTGACCTCCCCAAGCATATGTTGGTTGGTTATTTGCCTAAGCAATAGTGTTTGAATAAAAACCATTGGATATATGTTTGTTTGATCGAGATATTACCAAGAATTCCTAAAACCAATGCTACCCATATCATTTAGTAGGAATTTACGCAATTGAGAAAGTACCTTGACTCGTATTTGTCATGCCCCGAGGCTACCCCTTTGACGTAACACAGGACTTGGGACCACAAGTTCCCCAAGATAACCCTTGGTCATAGCATAACTCATTAATTCAAATAGACAAGCAGAAGCATAATAGGAAGATCTGAAATCAAATGTATAAATAATCAAGTCAAATAGGAATACAATTCCAAAAGAAGACTCGCATACTGTCTATGTCTGAAAAGCCTCTAACTGTCATAAAGAGTTACTGGTACAAGCCCCCAGCTAACTTGGAATCTAAAATGAAAGCATAAAGATGGACGCTCTAATTCTAGTCCTCGAATATTGAGGACTCACCAATAATCAGTTGAATGTCTGGCGTAGTCTAGGCATGAGTCTGAGGGCAGGTGCCTGAATCTGCATCGTAAAAGAATGCAGCGCAAAATATTTTAGTACTATAGGATGTACTAAATATATGAGTCTATGCAACAATAAATGTAAACATGCTTGAATCATGCTTGAAAAACTGAAGCCATACATAATAAGAGAATTCATGAGTAAAATCATAGCTAAACATAAGACATGAAATTAGAAGATAAATTTCAAAAGTAGAGTATCGTATAACTTAAACTGAAAAGCTTTCATACAGGAGTTTCTTATAACTGACAATATACTATGTAAGCTACATGGAATCTAACTATATAACCCTAGTTAGCAAAGCTGTTTCGAACCCTGCCAAGGTAAAGAACACCATAATCCAACTATATCACCCTAGTTGGCAAAGTTGTCCTATGCCCCGCTAAGGCAAGGGCACCATAATACTTGTGACATGTCTGATGTCAAAACTGTTCATAACTTAGGTAGATATATATGGATGCCAACCTTTCATAAAACATAGGGACATATCTAATGTCCAAAACTGTTAGAAAAGCATAAGGACATATCTGATGTCATGCAATTCACAAAAATCATGAGTCTTAAAGCTTTGCATAACCATAATTCAAAATATACTTTCTAAAATCATAGCTTGAAGAATTAGGCAGGAAATTTGATGAAAATAGAGGTCATGTTATCTAAACATACCATTTTACTCAAAGATATGCAATTCAATGAAATCATGCTAGAATTCATCATCAATATATGGGCTTTTGTAAACACTTAAGGAACCTCAATTAAAACATGGATAATGAATAAAAAGTCATGAATTAATACTTTAAAACAAAGCCCATCAATTTTCCCAATTTTTGTAATAACCCTAATTTAGAAATTCATAAATTCAATTTAGGAGATTGGGGTTTTGGGCATAAGGGTGAAGGGATTCCCTTATTGAATACCCACATACCTTGATTGAAGCTAACCCAACTGAAATTGAAAAGAAAAGGAGGCTTGAACTTGGAGCTTGAAGGAGTTCTTTTCCCAATTTGGTAGATGAATGATGGATAATGAGAGTCTTGGGTTAAATAGGGTAGAAACCCTACTATAAAGGGTCAAAACGACCTCACTTAGGAATTAAAGAAAATGGAAAAAGACTAATTTACCCCTGACTTAAGTTCAGAAAGCGCAGAAAAAATGTCACCTCGCAGGCTGCCTGACTGGCGTCGTGCCCACGATGGCCCATCGGCCAAGGCATCGGGTAAGGGTACTTGGGGTCTTGGCCTGCTGGATGATTTTGACAACAAGATCTCATGGCCCGTCACAACTATGACGCCCGTGGCGCTGCCCGTGGTGACCTACAGTTGTAGAAAATACAAAAAATTCACTAGATTCAGATTTCGATAGTTGGTTTGGATTATGGGGTGTTACAGTAATTAAGACCCATTAGAAGCACATCCCTAGTCGTCCTCTCTCTATTGTTTACACCTTACACTTTTACTTGTTGTTTTGTTTGGAATTTGAATTATGACAGATTACCAATTCTCCCCCCCCCCCTTTTTTACATTATTTGTTGTTTGAGCAATATACTCTCGTTGTGAAGTTTGTTCTACAATTTCTTGGGCTAAGCTCTAATTCCCAGTGGGATCGACCTCGACGCCCGTCGGGTACTACAAATGTATTTTGCTCTAATGATCATTGATACCTCCTTCTAGGATAGTATATTTGAGCATTATCAGTCCAGATGAGGCTCCTGACCCACCCTTTTATATCTTTTATTGTATTTTCCGCTTTCCAAAAGGCATCAACTCGCACTCGTGTGGGTCTTAGCCATAGTTTGTAAATATTTTGGATTTTAATGAAAGGCCTCTCTTCTTGTGAAAACCTTTGCTATTTTTTATGATTACTCATTATTTTCTAACTTGTTTTGTTTATGGTTTCAGTAATAGTAATATAAAACCTGCTGGTGTCATGTCATGTCAAGATCTTAATAAACAAGTTGAGACATACGATGATAAATTCGAGGAATATGATGAAGAGACTATGGTCCCTGAATAGTTAACAGAAGAATTAAAAGATTTTGAAAATCGGGAAAAGCCCAACCTAGAGGAAATTGAGGCTGTCAATCTAGGAGACGAAGAAGAGTTCAAAGAAACCAGAATCAGTGCTCACCTAATAAAAGAACAAAAGAGAAAACTCATTAGATTGCTCCGAGAGTACATCGACATATTCGCTTGGTCCTATAGTGACATGCCAGGACTGAGTACAGACATTGTATCCCACAAGTTGCCTATCAATCCAGGGTTCGATCCAGTGAAGCAAAAGAATCAAAAGTTCAAGCCGGATCTAAGTCTGAGAATCAAGGAAGAGGTGACCAAACAAATCCAATTAGGAGTGGTAGAAGTCACAAAATATCCGGCTTGGTTGGCCAACATTATCCCAGTGCCAAAAAAAGATGGAAAAATTAGGATATGCATTAATTACCGAGACCTAAACAAAGCTAGTCCCAAAGATAATTTTCCCTTCCCCAACATCCATATCCTTATTGATAACTGCGTAAAGCATGAGATGCAGTCGTTCGTGGATTATTTTGCGGGATATCACCAGATCTTGATAGATGAAAAAGATGCAGAGAAAACTACCTTCATTACACCTTGGGGAGTTATAATTATCAGGTAATGCCGTTCTGCCTTAAGAATATAGGTTCCACATATATGAGAGTTATGACAACCATATTCCACGACATGATTCACAAGGATATCAAAGTATATGTGGATGATATGATTATCAAGTCCCTCAAGAGTTTGGATCACTTGACTCATTTAAGGAAATTCCTTGATCGACTACAGAAATACAATCTGAAGTTGAATCCCACTAAATGTGCTTTTAGGGTACCAGCCAGTAAGTTATTAGGCTTCGTAGTTAGTAGGAGGGGCATCGAGCTCGATCCTAGGAAAGTCAAAGCAATCCAGGATTTGCCTCTGCCAAGAATGAAGAAATAATTCATGAGCTTCTTGGGAAGATTGAATTACATCAGCCAGTTCATAGCCCAATCAATGATTATTTGTGAACCCATTCTCAAGCTATTGAAGAAAGACGCGCCAACCGAATGGACCGAGGAATGTCAACAAGCTTTTAATTGTATCAAAAGTTATTTGTCTAGTCCACCAGTATTGGTTCCTCCTAGGGAAGGAATCCCATTATTTCTCTATTTGTCAGTCCCAGATAATGCATTCGGATATGTCCTGTGGCAACATGATGAAAGCGGGAAGAAGGAACGAGCGATCTACTACTTGAGAAAGAAGTTCACCCCGTACGAGACTCATTACACTCTGTTGGAAAGAACTTTTTGTGCCTTAACTTGGGTTGCTCAGAAATTGAGGCATTACTTGTCTTCATATATGACGTATCTCATTTGCAGGATGGATCATTTGAAGTATATATTCCAGAAAGCCATGCCTACAGGGAAATTGGCCAATTGGAAAATGTTGCTAAGTGAGTTCGACATCATATATGTAACTCAAAAAGCAATCAAGGGACAAACCTTAGTGGATCATTTAGCAGAAAATACGGTTGATGAAGACTATGAACCACTATGAACTTATTTTCCAGATGAATAAATCTTGTTCGTAGGAGAGGACATCACAGAATCATACCCAAGTTAGAGATGGTTCTTTGATGGAGCAGTCAATTTCAAAGGATCGGGTATTAGAGCAATTTTGGTATCAGAAACTTGTCAGCATCACCCAATAATAGCCAAACTCTGCTTCCCATGCACCAACAACATGGCTAAATATGAAGCTTGTATTCTCGGCATTTAGTTAGCCATCGCTATGAATGTTCAAGAATTATTTGTCATTGGAGATTCTGATTTTCTAATCCATCAAGTCTAAGGAGAATGGGCCATGAAGAATTTCAAGATCGTGTCATATGTAGAATTGCTACGAGATCTGTGTAAGAGGTTCAAGAAGATCGAGTTCAAGCATATTCTAAGGATTTAGAATGAGTTTGTTGACGCTTTTGCAACCATATCCTCCATGATTCAACATTCGGATTAGAACTACATTGATCCATTAGTAATAAGTCTGAAAGAGCAACCCGCGCATTACGCACAAGTCAAAGTAGAACCAGATTGAAAGCCATGGTACCTAGATATCAAAAGGTATCTAGAGTCCGGGACCTATCCAGAAGACGTTCCCGCCAACCTGAAGAAGATAATTCACTAGATGGTTAATAACTTCTTTCTAGATGGAGAAGTCCTTTATAAGAGAACTCCAGACTTGGGATTCTTAAGGTGTGTGGATTTGGTTGAAGCCATGAAATTCCTATAAGAAGTGCATACCAGAATTTGTGAACCTCACATGAATAGGTTAACCTTAGACAAGAAGATCTTGCGAGCTGGATATTTCTGTATGACCATGGAAAATGACTGTATCAAGTTCGTATAGAAATTCCACAAGTTCCAGATCCACATAGATTTGATTCGAGTGCCCCTCAGTGAACTTTATGCCATGAGCGTGCCTTGGCGTTTTGTAGCGTAGGGCATGGATGTCATTGGTCCAATCGAGCCACCCACTTCAAATGGATATAGATTCATTTTGGTTTCTTCTTACAAGTCTATCACCAAAAATGTTGTAGCTGACTTTGTCAAAAACAATTTGATTTGTCGGTTCGGAATTCCCGAGTCAATCATCACAGATAATGGAGCAAACCTGAATAGTCACTTGATGAGAAAGATATGTGACAAATTCAAGATTACTCACCAAAACTCAACCGCATACCATCCACAAATGAATAGAGCTGTGGAAGCTGCCAACAAGAATATCAAAAAGATCCTGAGAAAGATTATTGATAGTCACCAGTCTTGGCACGAGATGTTGCCTTATGCTTTGTTGGGATACCAAATAACCATTAGAAGTGGTGATACTCGCTGAAGTCAAAATACCCTCCCTTAGGATCATTCAAGAAGCCATACTAAGCAATGAAAAATGGGTCCGCGCCCGCTATGAACAACTCATGTTGATCGATGAGAAAAGAATGAGTGTTGTATGCCATGGTCAATTATACCACCAATTAATGATTTCTGGATTCAACAAGAGAGTATGAGATCGTATGTTTTCCATAGGGCAGTTAGTCCTTAAGCGTATCTTTCCTCACCAAGAGGAGTACAAAGGAAAGTTTGCACCAAATTGGAAAGGATTGTATGTCATCCACAAAGTGTTATCTGGAGGAGCTTTGGTTTTATCCGAGATGGATGGCCAACTATGGCCTAAGCCTATCAAATCCAACATTATTAGAGGATACTATGCCTGAAGACGGTTTCTCCTTATTTCCTTCCCTATAATCGCACTTTCTGATTGTAATCAGTTCTATGCTTTGTAATAATTTTGAAATTCCCTTTTCTCTTTGTACGAAGTATGTTTGACCTGAATTCTCAATAATAAGATATGTAGGTGTCATGTGTCAGCTTTGGTCAACTCCTTAGAAAAATCTATCTTCCCCTTTCTAACTTGAACTACGTGATGACCTGAATTTTCAAGAATGAGATATGTAGGCAGCCTTTGTTGGCTTTGGTCACCTCATTAAATATATTCATTCTCCCACTATAAGTGTGGGAACTACACTTCACCTGATTCCTGTTTCAACAGGATATGTAGATGCCACAATGGCTTGGTCATACCACCCCAGGAAATGGAAACTGGGGCAGAATATTTGAGAAAAGAATTTCAAAAATTCAGAAGACGAAGATCATTCTCCCGCAAGTTGGAATGAAAATTATGCCAGAGAGCAATTGAGATAAATCTTGAATATTATAATCCCCACAGAGTGTCAAATCTCTTATCAACGGCATGAGATTCATCAAAAAGCCTTTAAGTAGGGCAAAAATTTTGAGGAGGACCTCAAAATTTCCACCAAGCTTCATTTGAGAGTTCAAAAAATTAAACTCTAAAAAATTCCTCAGCGCCAGGAGATCAGAGTCTACCTTAAAAATCCCTAGCTGCGACAAAGTCCGAGGTGGACTAATCCTTAGCTATGACAGATTTCTTGAAACACCATTTCTAAATTCCCCAGCTAGGATGATGAAGCATCTCCAGAGCTCGCCAGCAATGTGTCAGATATATCAAGGCCTCTAGTGAAAGATGTGCATTGAGCTAGTATATGACATGACAATATTAGCAGAGATTTTTCTAAATTATTCCTTCATAATTAGTATTCTTTCAAAAAATTACTTTTTGAAAATCCTTACAAGTTAATTTTCTCCTGTATAAATTTGACTTTGTCTAACATCTACTATGACATGGGGAGTCGAGGATAACAAATGCCCAAAGATGGCAAATATCCAGAGATGTCAAAGCAATGAGCAGAAGATCGAAGGAGGTCGACACAGACCAGTTTCACCAAAAACTCATATTTTTTATGTGGATGCAGGTTATCCTAAGAAGTGTCAGAGATTGGCGAAGGTCCCTCATTGTCCAACGTATTCAAAGAAATACAATGAGACTAAATTCTCAAAATTGGCGAGAAAAGCCAAAGTGATGAGAATGAGCCAAAAGAGACAAAGGTTCCTAGAACTGACGAATTTTCTTGTGGCTTGCAGGAACTACCAGACCAGGAGAGATCGACGACATCCTCAAATCCTCAGCAAATCATGGATCACAATCAATAATGTAGTTGCTCCTAGAAATGGTAAAAGCAATGTTGTGTCTACTAACCATTTGTCTTGAGCGCAAGTACATGCAAAAGAGCCAATGCACCGACATAAAAACCAAAGGGACCATCGGATGAAAGATCGGTGACATCCTACTCAAATCCCAGTAAATCAGGGATTGCAACAAACATGTGGTGTTCAAAAGTGGTATATATAGTTATCCCCAGATACGGGTTCAACCATTTATTTACATCCAGAATAACCTCTTGTTTGTCTATCCACCTCAAGAAGAGGATGATAATTGCAAACAAATTTATTTTAATTATTATTGTGAACACTTTCTTTTAAAGTTTTACCGGCAATTGACTTTGGTTGCTAGTAAAAGTGATGTCGCGGCTGCTAATTATTTACTATGAGAGCAGGTACAGAAAAAGGAGTTGATACATCAACAAAGGTGGAGGTGATGTTTTCTATAGCTACCCTATGGGCCACTGTATTCATATTGCACCATATCTCATTGCATCATGGTCCATTGCATTCATATTGCACCATATCGCATTGCATCATACTCCATTGCATTCATATTGCACCATATCGCATTTCATCATACTACATTGCATTCATATTGCACTATATCACATTGCATCATACTGCATTACATTGCATTGCATCATATCGCATCGTATTGCATCATATCGCATTGCATCATATTATGTCATATTGCATTATATCGTGTTGCATCATATCGCATTGCATCATATTGTGTCATGTTGCATTATATCATATTGCATCATATCACAAGACCATGTCGAGAGGACTATGTCGCAAGGACTATGTCAAGAGGACCATATCACAAGGACAATATTACAAGGACCATATCGCAAGGACCATGTCGAGAGGACCATCATCATTAATTATCATAGGCGTATGCTCGCAGCGAAGATTATTCCCCTCTATCAACTGATTTTAAGAGAATGATATTCAAAGGCATCCTTAAGTAGCACTTAATGCGCAGGATCGACCCAAGAGAATTTATATCCAATATTGCATAGAGACGATGGATTCTGACGTTGAGGATATTTGCACATGCATATTCATGCCACGTAGAGATGATGGAGTTTGGCATGGGAAACACTTGTATCTAATATCCCTAAGAGACAATGGAGTCTGACATTGAGGATACTTGTGCATTTGTGTCCTTATTATCATGCTGAGATGACAGAGTCTGCCATTGAGAGCACTTCATATCTAGTATCTCATGGGGATGGAAGAGGCTAACATTGAAGATATTCGTGCATCCAGAAGAGGCATTTATATTTGATCACGTAGCAAAGGCCTTTGCTACTCCAAAGATCAAATGACGCATGTCATCTAGGATAAGGAAAGAATATAGTCTGAAGGAGGTCTTTAAGTCGCCATATGAAATCAGACGATGAACTAGATTTCCCAAAAGTTGATAAATCAAAGGTTATCTGTAAGCCACAACTATGTCTGAAATCTGATAGTGTGCAAGATTGCCCAAGATTGTACAGCCCAAGAGTTATCTATAAGACATAACGATATCTGAAATCGGATAGTGTGCAAGATCACCTAAGAGTTGGTAGTTCAAGGGTAATTCGTAAGTCGCAGCAATATCCAAAATTGGATAAAAGTGCAAGACTACTAAAGATTGACAGCCCAAGGGTTATCTATAAGTCGCGGTATATCCACATTGATATTGCATAGGACTACCCAAAGGCTAACAATTCAAGAGAAATTTGTAAGTCACATTACGCTCAAGATCGGATAAAAGTGATGGATTACCTAAAGACTGACAATTCGAAGGACATCTGTAAGCCGCCTCTACCCAAAGTCGGAAGATGTGAAAGATTACTTAATAGCTGACAATTCGAGGGACATCTGTAAGCCATCTCTATCCAAAGTCAGATGATGTGCAAGATTACCTGAGGTTTGACAATTCAAGGGAAATCTATAAGTCGCGTCGATATGAAAGATGCACAAGATTTACCCGAAGTCATACGCAAAGATTATCACCGAATAGCTTAGAGGGCCATCATATTAGAGACTACAACAAGCGGTTACAAAGACCGTCATCTTTGATGGACAAAAAGGTCACCTCATTTGAAGAATCATCACATTCAACCATCACAAAGGAAATCTTATTTGATGGCCAAGAAGGTCGTCATGTCTGTATCATCATGGGAACCATTGTTTCCTAAGACAAAGACAGGAAAAGATGGCATATTCCCCATAATTCAACATATATGGAGATGAGGTAAAGACACTATCCCTCCTTATTGAATTACTTTACTACTAACAATCTTGTTTTGAGATATTATCGAGAATGTCTGAGAGGATGAAATTATCAAAAAAGCAAAACCACAGGTGCGAATTATGCCAAAAAAGACATCGCACGAGATGAATGAATTTGGACATAATCCAAAAGAGAGGTATAGAAACTCTCTCTCCATATGGAATTATGTTACCACTAACCATATTGTTTTGAGATGTTGCCGAGAGCATCCGAGAGGATGAAATTGTAACACCTCGGAAATCAAACTAGCTATCTAAGTTAAAATCTCAGAAAAATCTCAAGTTTCCAGAGACGATGAGTCAGTCAATGGTTCATGGTTTGAAACCACGATACGTCCTATGCACTTATTTTCCAAGTTCTATAAGACCTCTTAAACTGTCCCAGAAATGCCGAGTCTAAGGATGGTCCATCCTTCTAGATGATGGGCCACTATCCCAGCCGTAATTCCAGAAAGTTAAAAAAGTCCCTGTCCCTCAAGGCAAACCACGAGTCGACAAGATGGTCTGTAGTTTGGAAGTACGGACAGTGGTGTGACTTGTGGAATGCAATTCCAGTACCTCCAATAAGTATCAGTGGGAAACCATGACTCCAAACAATGATTTATCGTTCATTCTAAGGGTCCGTCCTGTTACCCATAGAAATGCTTCTGCAGCCTATCAGTTTGGCCAGAAACCACGAATGGAAACCATAAACCGTGGTTTGTTCTACGGTCCGTGAAATCCACACGTGGTCACTGAAAGTCAACTTTTTAACAGCATTTCTAAATTATTTCCCAAGGGTATTTTAGTCATTACCCACCCTTTTAACTCCTAAGTGAGGTTGTTTTGACTACTTCAAGAAAGGTTTTCACCCTTGTTATCCTAAGACTCTTCTAAATCCTTTATTCACCTCCTAAAAAGGAAAAGAACTCTCTCTAACTCAAGGTCTCAAGTTTCAAGTTCAAGTCTCCTAAGTCTTTTCAATACAAGTGGGTTAGCTCCAACCAAGGTATGTGGGTATTCGATAATGGGTTCCTTTCACCCTTGTGCCCAAAATCCCCAATCCTTACTTTGATTTATGAACTTATGAAATTAGGGTTTTGACCAAAATTGGGGAAAACATATAAAATCAGTTTCTATGCATCAATTCATGGTTTCTCATGGTTTATCTATGATTTTATTAAGATTCCTTAATTTGTTTCAAAAGCCCATGTATTAAAGTTGAATTCTAGCATGAATCCATTGAATTGCATGATTTCAAGTGAAAGTTTACATGTTTAGATAACATGTCCTTATGTATTTATGAAATTGCATGCTTAATTCTTCAAGTATGATTTAAGAAAGAAAAGTATGTTTGAATTATGGCTATGCTAGGTTTTAAGGATTTTAAAGTATGACCAATATGACATATGATATGTCTCTATGTTTTACAAAAGGTTTGGTATCTAGATGTGCCTACCTAAGCTATGAGAATTGCATGATGTCCGATGTGTTTTCATGCTTTTCAAATAAGATTTGGCATGAGATTGTGCCACTATGAAATTATGAGCTATATGTATATGTTTTGGGAGTAATATTTAGCACCGAATGACGAGGGTTCGATTACCCAAGTCTAGAAACTACATTGCCAGCGTAGGTTATAAAATGAAAGTGCCCTATGGGCTTATGAGAGCGGATCCATATCTTGAGAATGGTGTCCTGTGTCTTAGCGGACATTAGGGCAGCTTTGCCAACTAGGGTTATATAGTTGGGGATGGTGACTTGTTCCTTGGCAGGGTTCAAGTCAGCTTTGCTAACTAGGGTTATATAGTTAGATTCCATGTAGCTCACATGGTCTAATACCGGTTATAAGAAACTCTCGTATGAATGATTTCAAGTTTTTTAAGCTTATGATATCTTATGTTGAGGTTTTGACTACGACTCATGCTTATTACTCAAATTATGAAATATACTTATGACTTCTTCGATTATGCATGAACTCAGTTTTTAATTATGTTTGAAGCATGATTTCATATTATTTATGCACATCCCACATACTCAGTACATTCTATAGTACTGATGCATATCTTGCGATGTATCCTTTAATGATGCAGATTTAGGTACACCTCCTAAGATTTATGGCTAGAGTTTCCCGGCCAATCCCAGACAGCTGTTAGTGAGTCCTCTTAGGTCGAGGACTAGTTATGTTTCTATCTTTGGTAGCTTTTCAATTTCGTACTTTGAGTTAGCTAGTATCTTGTCCTAGTAACTCTTTATGTCATGAGTAGAGGCTTTTCAGACATAGACAGTATTTGAGTCTTTTTCTAGATTTTGTACTTCTATTTGACTCGACTATCTATGTATGCTATTCTGGCTTTATCTATTATGCTTCTGCTTATCCTTGGTATGCTTGAGTATGCTATGACCAAGGGGTTAGCTTAGGGCACTTGCAGTCCCAAGTCCCGTGTTACGTCTAGGGGGTAACCTCGGGGAGTGACAAACTTGGTATCATAGCCTTAGGTTCAAGAGACCGAGGATGTCTAAAAGCCGCATCGAGTAGAGTCTTTCCCATGTGTGTGAAGCGCGCCACACATATGAGAGGGGAGCTATGAGATGTCTTAGAAAACTTGAGTACCCGGGCATTCTTTTGTCTTCCCATTCCTCTAGCTCTCATTTCACGCATGCGCTTTGCGCTCTTGGCTTAACAACATCAAAGAGGAATCGAACCTCTTCTATTTCTGTGATAACTCTAATCCATTTGTCCAATTAGACTTTGGCCTCTATTTCGGAGGTCGGGCTTCATTTCGTAAGCATAAGCTATATAAAGAGAGCCATTCTTTCATGATCATGACGTGCGATAGAGATTAACTCTTATGTTTCTCTAATACTCATCTTGTATGTTTCAGATTATGCCTCTTCGACATGCTATGCCTCCCCGAGCCGCTCGGAATGTTTTTCCTCCCATTTCGGTTCCTGATGTCATAAATGAGGAATTCAGAAACTCCATCTATTTGCTAGCCCAAACTTTGATGAAAAGGGACATATGTAAGCCATCTCTATCCAAAGTCAGATGATGTGCAAGATTACCTGAGGTTTGATCATTCAAGGGAAATCTATAAGTCGCGTCGATATGAAAGATGCACAAGATTTACCCGAAGTCATACGCAAAGATTATCACCGAATAGCTGAAAGGGCCATCATATCAGAGACTACAACAAGCGATTACAAAGTCCGTCATCTTCGATAGACAAGAAGGTTACCTAGTTTGAAGAATCGTCACATTCAACCATCACAAAGGAAATCTTATTGGATGGCCAAGAAGGTCGTCGCATTTGTATCATCATGGGAACCATTGTTTCCTAGGACAAAGACCGGAAAAGATGGCATATTCCTCATAATTCAACATATATGGAGATGAGGTAAAGAAACTATCCCTCCTTATTAAATTACTTTATTACTAACAATCTTGTTTTGAGATATTATCTAGAGTGTCTGAGAGGATAAAATTATCAAAAAAGCAAAACCACAGGTGCGAATTATGCCAAAAGAGACATCGCACGAGATGAATGAATTTGGACATAATCCAAAAGGGAGGTATAGAAACTATCTCTCCATATGGAATTATGTTACCACTAACCATCTTGTTTTGAGATGTTGCCGAGAGCATCCGAGAGGATGAAATTGTAACACCTCGGAAATCAAACTAGTTATCTAAGTTAAAATCTCAGAAAAATCTCAAGTTTCCAGAGACGACGAGTCAGTCAATGGTTCATGGTTTGAAACCACGGTATGTCATGTGCACTCATTGTCCAAGTTCCAGAAGACCTCTTAAACTGTCCCAGAAATGACGAGTCTAAGGATGGTCCATCCTTCTGGATGATGGGCCACTATCCCAGCCGTAATTCCTGAAAGTTCAAAAAGTCCCTGTCCCTCAAGGCAAACCACGAGTCGACAAGATGGTCCGTCATTTGGAAGTACGAACTGTGGTGTGACTTGTGGAATGCAATTCCAGTAGCTCCAATAAGTATCAGTGGGAAAGCATGACTCCAAACAATGATCTATCGTTCATTCTAAGGGTCCATCCTATTACCCGTAGAAATGCTTCTGCATCCTGTCAGTTTGGCCAAAATCCACGAATGGAAACCATAAACCGTGGTTTGTTCTACGGTCCGTGAAATCCACCCGTGTTCACTAAAAGTCAACTTTTTAACAGCATTTCTAAATTATTTCCCAAGGGTATTTTAGTCATTACCCACCCTTTTAACTCCTAAGTGAGGTCGTTTTGACTACTTCAAGAAGGGTTTTCACCCTTGTTATCCTAAGACTCTTCTAAATCCTTTATTCACCTCCTCAAAAGGAAAAGAGCTCTCTCTATCTCAAGGTCTCAAGTTTCAAGTTCAAGTCTCCTAAGTCTTTTCAATACAAGTGGGTTAGCTCCAACCAAGGTATGTGGGTATTCGACAATGGGTTCCTTTCACCCTTGTGCCCAAAATCCCCAATCCTTACTTTGATTTATGAATTTATGAAATTAGGGTTTTGACCAAAATTGGGGAAAACTTATGAAATCAGTTTCTATGCATCAATTCAGGGTTTCTCATGGTTTATCTATGATTTTTATTAAGATTCCTTAATTTATTTCAAAAGCCCATGTATTAAGTTGAATTCTAGCATGAATCCATTGAATTGCATAATTTCAAGTGAAAGTTTACATGTTTAGAGAATATGTCCTTATGTATTTACGAAATTGCATGCTTAATTCTTCAAGTATGATTTAAGAAAGAAAAGTATGTTTGAATTATGGCTATGCTAGGTTTTAAGGATTTTAAAGTATGAACAATATGACATATGATATGTCTCTATGTTTTACAAAAGGTTTGGTATCTAGATGTGCTTACCTAAGCTATGAGAATTGCATGATGTCTGATGTGTTTTCATTCTTTTCAAATTAGATTTGGCATGAGATTGTGCCTCTATGAAATTATGATCTATATATATATATGTTTTGGGAGTAGTATTTAGCACCGAATGATGAGGGTTCGATTACCCAAGTCTAGAAACTACATTGCCAGCGTAGGTTATAAAATGAAAGTGCCCTATGGGCTTATGAGAGCGGATCCATATCTTGAGAATGGTGTCCTGTGTCTTAGCGGACATTAGGGCAGCTTTGCCAACTAGGGTTATATAGTTGGGGATGGTGACTTGTTCCTAGGCAGGGTTCAAGTCAGCTTTGCTAAATAGGGTTATATAGTTAGATTCCATGTAGCTCACATGGTCTAATGTCGGTTATAAGAAACTCTCGTATGAATGATTTCAAGTTTTCTAAGCTTATGATATCTTATGTTGAGGTTTTTACTACGAACTCATGCTTATTACTCAAATTATGAA
Organism: Jaltomata sinuosa; assembly: GCA_003996215.1. NCBI lineage: Eukaryota > Viridiplantae > Streptophyta > Magnoliopsida > Solanales > Solanaceae > Jaltomata > Jaltomata sinuosa. The sequence goes on from QJPP01002394.1 coordinate 50,704, forward strand.
ATATACTTATGACTTCTTCGATTATGGATGAACTCAGTTTTTAATTATGTTTGAAGCATGATTTCATATTATTTATGCACATCCCACATACTCAGTACATCCTATAGTACTAACGCATATCTTGCGATGTATCCTTTGATGATGCAGATTTAGGTACACCTCCTAAGATTAGTGGCTAGAGTTTCCCGGCCACTCCCAGACAGCTGTTAGTGAGTCCTCTTAGGTCGAGCACTAGTTATGTTTCTATCTTTGTTAGCTTTTCATTTTCGTACTTCGAGTTAGCTAGTGTCTTGTCCTATTAACTCTTTATGTCATGAGTAGAGTTTTTTCAGACATAGACAGTATTTGAGTCTTCTTCTAGATTTTGTACTTCTATTTGACTCGACTATCTATGTATGCTATTCTGGCTTTATCTATTATGCTTCTGCTTATCCTTGGTATGCTTGAGTATGCTATGACCAAGGGGTTAGCTTAGGGCACTTGCGGTCCCAAGTCCCTTTTACGTCTAGGGGGTAACCTCGGGGAGTGACAAACTTGGTATCATAGCCTTAGGTTCAAGAGACCGAGGATGTCTAAAAGCCGCATCGAGTAGAGTCTTTCCCATGTGTGTGAAGCGTGCCACACATATGAGAGGGGAGCTATGACATGTCTTAGAAAACTTGAGTACTCGGGCATTCTCTTGTCTTCCCATTCCTCTAGCTCTCATTTCACGCATGCGCTTTGCGCTCTTGGCTTAACAACATAAAAGAGGAATCGAACCTCTTCTATTTCTCTGATAACTCTAATCCATTTGTCCAATTAGCTTTTGGCCTCTATTTCGGAGGTCGGGCTTCATTTCGTAAGCGTAAGCTATATAAAGAGAGCCATTCTTTCATGATCATGTCGTGCGATAGAGCTTAACTCTTATGTTTCTCTAATACTCATCTTGTATGTTTCAGATTATGCCTCCTCAACATGCTATGCCTCCCCGAGACGCTCGGAATGTTGTTCCTCTCATTTCGGTCCCTGATGTCATGAATGAGGAATTCAGAAACGCCATCTATTTTCTAGCCCAAACTTTGATGAAAATGGACATCTGTAAGCCATCTCTATCAAAAGTCAGATGATGTGCAAGATTACCTGAGGTTTGACAACTCAAGGGAAATCTATAAGTCGCGTCGATATGAAAGATGCACAAGATTTACCTGAAGTCATACGCAAAGATTATCACTGAATAGCTGAGAGGGCCATCATATAAGAGACTACAACAAGCGGTTACAAAGACCGTCATCTTCGATGGACAAGAAGGTCACCTTGTTTGAAGAATCGTCACATTCAACCATCACAAAGGAAATCTTATTCGATGGCCAAGAAGGTCGTCATGTCTGTATCATCATGGGAACCATTGTTTCCTAAGACAAAGACAGGAAAAGATGGCATATTCCCCAGAATTCAACATATATGGAGATGAGGTAAAGACACTATCCCTCCTTATTGAATTACTTTACTTCTAACAATCTTGTTTTGAGATATTATCGAGAGTGTCTGAGAGGATGAAATTATCAAAAAAGCAAAACCACAGGTGCGAATATGCCAAAAAAGACATCGCACGAGATGAATGAATTTGGACATAATCCAAAAGGGAGGTATAGAAACTATCTCTCCATATGGAATTATGTTACCACTAACCATCTTGTTTTGAGATGTTGCCGAGAGCATCCGAGAGGATGAAATTGTAACACCTCGAAAATCAAACTAGCTATCTAAGTTAAAATCTCAAAAAAATCTCAAGTTTCCAGAGACGATGAGTCAGTCAATGGTTCATGGTTTGAAACCACGGTACGTCCTGTGCACTCATTATCCAAGTTCCAGAAGACCTCCTAAACTATCCCAAAAATGACGAGTCTAAGGACGGTCCATCCTTCTGGATGATGGGCCACAATCCCAGCCGTAATCCCTGAAAGTTCAAAAAGTCCTTGTCCCTCAAGGCAAACCACAAGTCAACAAGATGGCCCGTAATTTGGAAGTATGGACTGTTGTGTGACTTGTGGAATGCAATTCCAATAGCTCCAATAAGTATCAGTGGGAAACCATGACTCCAAACAATGATCCATCGTTCATTCTAAGGGTCCATCCTTTTACCCGTAGAAATGCTTCTGCAGCCTGTCGGTTTGGCCAGAAACCACGAATGGAAACCATAAACCGTGGTTTGTTCTACGGTCCGTGAAATCCACCCGTGGTCACTGAAAGTCGACTTTTTAATAGCATTTCTAAATTATTTCCCAAGGGTATTTTAGTCATTACCCACCCTTTTAACTCCTAAGTGAGGTTGTTTTGACTACTTCAAGAAGAATTTTCACCCTTGTTATCCTAAGACTCTTCTAAATCCTTTATTCACCTCCTCAAAAGGAAAAGAGCTCTCTCTAGCTCAAGGTCTCAAGTTTCAAGTTCAAGTCTCCTAAGTCTTTTCAATACAAGTGGGTTAGCTCCAACCAAGGTATGCGGGTATTCGACAATGGGTTCCTTTCACCCTTGTGCGCAAAATCCCCAATCCTTACTTTAATTTATGAACTTATGAAATTAGGGTTTTGACCAAAATTGGGGAAAACTTATGAAATCAGTTTTTATGCATCAATTCATGGTTTCTCATGGTTTATCTATGATTTTATTAAGATTCCTTAATTTGTTTCAAAAGTCCATGTATTAAAGTTGAATTCTAGCATGAATCCATTGAATTGCATGATTTCAAGTGAAAGTTTACATGTTTAGATAACATGTCCTTATGTATTTACGAAATTGCATGCTTAATTCTTCAAGTATGATTTAAGAAAGAAAAGTATGTTTGAATTATGTCTATGCTAGGTTTTAAGGATTTTAAAGTATGAACAATATGACATATGATATGTCTCTATGTTTTACAAAAGGTTTGGTATCTAGATGTGCCTACCTAATCTATGAGAATTGCATGATGTCCGATGTGTTTTCATGCTTTTCAAATAAGATTTGGCATGAGATTGTGCCACTATGAAATATGAGCTATATGTATATGTTTTAGGAGTAGTATTTAGCACCGAATGACGAGGGTTCGATTATCCAAGTCTAGAAACTACATTGCCAGTGTAGGTTATAAAATGAAAGTTCCCTATGGGCTTATGAGAGCGGATCCATATATTGAGAATGGTGTCCTGTGTCTTGGCGGACATTAGGGCAGCTTTGCCAACTAGGGTTATATAGTTGGGGATGGTGACTTGTTCCTTGGCAGGGTTCAAGTCAGCTTTGCTAACTAGGGTTATATAGTTAGATTCCATGTAGCTCACATGGTCTAATGTCGGTTATAAGAAACTCTCCTTTGAATGGTTTCAAGTTTTCTAAGCTTATGATATCTTATATTGAGGTTTTGACTACGAACACATGCTTATTACTCAAATTATGAAATATACTTATGACTTCTTCGATTATGCATGAACTCAGTTTTTAATTATGTTTGAAGCATGATTTCATATTATTTATGCACATCCCACATACTCAGTAAATCCTATAGTACTAACGCATATCTTGCGATGTATCCTTTGATGATGCAGATTTAGGTACACCTCCTAAGATTTGTGGCTAGAGTTTCCCGGCCACTCCCAGACAGCTGTTAGTGAGTCCTCTTAGGTCGAGGACTAGTTATGTTTCTATCTTTGTTAGCTTTTCATTTTCGTACTTCGAGTTAGCTAGTGTCTTGTCCTAGTAACTCTTTATGTCATGAGTAGAGGCTTTTCAGACATAGAAAGTATTTGAGTCTTCTTCTAGATTTTGTACTTCTATTTGACTCGACTATCTATGTATGCTATTCTGGCTTTATCTATTATGCTTCTACTTATCCTTGGTATGCTTGAGTATGCTATGACCAAGGGGTTAGCTTGGGGCACTTGCGGTCCCATGTCCCGTGTTACGTCTAGGGGGTAACCTCGGGGTGTGACAAACTTGGTATCATAGCCTCAGGTTCAAAAGTCTGAGCATGTCTAAAAGCCGCATCGAGTAGAGTCTTTCCCATGTGTGTGAAGCGCGCCACACATATGAGAGGGGAGCTATGAGATGTCTTAGAAAACTTGAGTACCCGGGCATTCTCTTGTCTTCCCATTCCTCTAGCTCTCATTTCACGCATGCGCTTTGCACTCTTGGCTTAACAACATCAAAGAGGAATTGAACCTATTCCAGTTCTGTGATAACTCTAATCCATTTGTCCAATTAGCTTTTGGCCTCTATTTCGGAGGTCGGCCTTCATTTCGTAAGCGTAATCTATATAAAAAGAGCCATTCTTTCATGATCATGTCGTGCGATAGAGCTTAACTCTTATGTTTCTCTAATCCTCATCTTGTATGTTTCATATTATGCCTCCTCGACATGCTATGCCTCCCCGAGCCGCTCGAAATGTTGTTCCTCCCATTTCGGTCCCTGATGTCATGAATGAATAATTCAAAAACGCCATCTATTTGCTAGCCCAAACTTTGGACACTCAGGCTAATTAATAGGCTCCTGCCCCCGTTCATCCTCAAGGTGGGGTAGCGGCCTGAGTTTGGGACTTTGTTCGAATGAACCCACCTAAATTTTGGGGTTTGAAAGTGTGTGAGGACCCTCTCAACTTTATTAATGAGGTGAAGAAGATTTTTGAAGTTATGCAAGTGGTTGGGGTTGATTGTGTTGACCTTACATCCTACTAACTCAAAGATGTAGCTTATATTTGGTTCACACAATGGAAGAAGACTAGGGTGAGGGACACGGTCCCCATGACTTGGTAGTGTTTTGAGAAGGCCTTCCTTGATAGGTTCTTTCCCCGAGAGTTGAGGCAAGCAAAGGTGGAGGAATTTGTGAACTTGATATAGGGTTCGATGTTGGTTTCAAGAGTATAGTCTGAAGTTCACTCCATGGTTGTCTAGATATGCTCCCTCCATGGCAGCGGACCCGCATGATCAAATAAGCAAGTTCATATATGGGGTTTCTGATGTGGTGAAGAAAGAGTGTAGGTCTGCTTTGCTTTTGAGTGACATGAACATTTCCCTATTCATGACTCATGCCCATCATATTGAGGGTGACAAGCTTAGAGAGATGGCAAGGGAGAACAAAAGAGCTAGATCTTAGGGTTAGGGATTTAGCCATCAGAGGTTCGGAGGTGGACATCGCTCCTCGTTCCAGAAGAAGTCTTCAGGCCCCATTCATTCTTTTGCTAGTGCTCCTACCCAGGCCCAGAGGCCTCATCATGATCAAGGTGGTAGAGGATCTGGTTTCTATTCCCAGTCTCAGAGTAGTGTTGCTAAGGGACCTTCCTACCCAGCTTGTGTTAAGTATGGGAAGAGTCATTATGGTGAGTGTTTGGCTGGTTCAGGTAGTTGCTTCGATTGTGGTCAGGATGGGCACTGTGTTAGAGATTTCCCTTCTGCTAAGAAGAGGCATGGAGGTAGTAGGGCTCAGTCCGCTCCAGCAGCTTCAGGAGGTAGACCAGCCCAGCAGGGCGCAGCTTTTAGTTCTGGTGGTCAGCGCCAGAACCGTCTCTATGCTATGTCCTCCCGTCAGGATCAGGAGAGTTCTTTAGATGTCATCACTGGTACATTGAAAGTCTTCTCATTTGATGTATATGCTTTGTTGGATCCCGGTGCTTCCTTATCTTTCGGACCCTTTATATAGCATGCAAATTCGAAGTATGTCCTGAATTGCTTTTAGAACCCTTTTGTATTTCTACTCCTGTTGGTGAGTCATTCTTAGCCTAAAGAATCTACCGAAATTGCCCTATCTCAGTCCTTTATAGAGTCACTTCAGCAGATCTAGTAGAGTTGGAGATGACTGATTTTGATGTCATTCTGGGTATGGACTGGTTGTATGCATGTTATACTTCTATTGATTGTCGTACTCGGGTTTTCAGTTTCAAGTCTCCTAATGAACCCATTTTAGAATGGCAAGGTAGCCCTCCTTCCTCGAAAGGTCGCTTCATATCATATCTTAAGGCTAGAAAGATGATTTCAAAGGGGTATGTTTATCACATAGTGCGGGTTATGGACACGGAGTCTAAAACCCCATCCCTTCAGTCTGTTTCTGTTGTGAATGAATTCCCAGAAGTGTTTCCTGATGATTTACCCGGAGTTCCTACCAAGCGGGAGATAGACTTTGGGATAGATCTTCCTTCGGATACGAATCCTATCTCTATTCCTCCCTATAGAATGGCTCCCACGGAACTTAAAGAATTGAAAGATCAGTTGAAGGATCTTCTTGATAAAGGTTTCATCAGGCCTAGCATTTCTCCATGGGGTGCCCCAGTTTTACTTGTTCGGAAGAAGGATGGTTCTCTTAGAATGTGTATTAATTATCGCCAGTTGAACAAAGTCACAATCAAGAATAAGTATCCCATTCCTAAGATCGATGACTTGTTCGATCAGCTTCAGGGTGCTAGTTTCTTCTCCAAAATCGACCTTAGATCTGGTTATCATCAGCTTCATGTTAGAGAGTGTGATATTCCGAAGACAGCCTTCAGGACTCGGTATGGTCATTATGAGTTTGTTGTTATGTCTTTTGGTCTAACTAATGCTCATGCAGCCTTTATGGATTTGATAAATCGTGTGTTCAAGCAGTATTTGGATATGTTTGTGATCGTTTTCATTGATGATATCCTCATCTACTCTCGGAGTGAGGGGGAGCATGCGGATCACTTGAGGGTTGTGTTGCAAACTCTCAAGGACCGGCAGTTATTTGCTAAGTTTAGCAAGTGTAAGTTTTGGATGCAGTCTATTGCTTTTCTGGGACATATTGTGACCAAGAATGGTATTTGAGTTGATTCTCAAAATATAGAGGCAGTAAAGAGCTGGCCTAGACCTATTTCCCCATCTGATATTAGGAGATTTTTAGGTTTGGCTGGTTAGTACAGAAGGTTTGTGGAAGGATTTTCTTCCATTGCCGCCCCTTTGACCCGATTGACTCAGAAGAAGGTAAAATTTTAGTGGTCCGACTTGTGTGAGAAGAACTTTCAGGAATTGAAGACTAGATTGACCACAGCTCCAGTGTTAGCTCTACCCGAGGGCTTAGACAATTTTGTTGTGTATTGTGATGCTTCTAGGATTGATTTGGGTTGTGTTTTGATGAAGCGTGGTAAGGTGATTGGTTATGCTTCGAGACAGCTTAAGACTCATGAGAAGAACTACCCTACTCATGATCTTGAGTTGGAAGCTGTGGTCTTTGCTTTGAAGATTTGGAGACATTACGTGTATGGTGTGTATGTGGATGTATTCACCAATCATAAGAGTCTTCAGTATGTGTTCACTCAAAATAAATTGAATTTGCGACAAAGGAGATGGCTTGAGCTTCTTAAGGATTATGATAAGTGTTCTTTACCATCCGGGTAAGGCCAATGTCGTGGCGGATGCTTTGAGTAGACTGTCCATGGGAAGTGTGTCTTCCGTTGATGATGGGAAGAAAGAATTGGTTAAGGAGGTTCATAGGCTATCTCGGTTAGGAGTTTGCCTTATGGACTTAATAGAAGGTGGTGTGATTGTACAAAATGGTGCTGAATCATCTTTGGTAGCTCAGGTGAAGGCAAAGCAATACGAGGATCCCATTCTACTTTAGCTTAAGGGTGCAGTTCATCAGCAACGGGTGGAGGTTTTCTCCCAAGGGAGAGATGGTGTGCTTCGTTACCAGGGTCGCTTATGTGTGCCAGATGTAGACATATTGAGACAGCAGATTCTGACTGAGGCTCACAGTTCCAGATATTCCATTCATCCGGGTTCTACTAAGATGTATCATGATCTACGGGAAGTCTTTTGGTGGAATGGTATGAAGAGGTACATAGTCGGGTTTGTGGCTAAGTGTCTCAACTGTCAACAAGTAAAGGTGGAGCATCAAAGGCCGGGTGGCATGATTCAAGATATTGTCCTTCCCACTTGGAAATGGAAAGCAATCAATATGGACTTTATTACTGGTTTGCCTCGTACTCGAAGGCAACATGATTTCATTTGGGTGATTGTTGACCGGATGACCAAGTCATCCCACTTCTTGGATATTAAGACTACTGATTCAGCAGACGACTATGCCAGACTCTACATCCGGGAGATAGTTCAATTGCATGGTGTTCCCTTGTCCATCATTTCTGATAGAGGTCCTCAGTTTACATCTTAGTTTTGGAGATCGTTTCAGAAAGGTATTGGTACTCAGGTAAAGCTTAGCACAGCTTTCCATCCTCAGATAGACGGTCAGACAGAGCGCACTATTCAGACTTTGGAGGATATGTTGAGAGTGTGTGTGATTGACTTCAAGGGTAATTTGGATGATCACTTACCTCTTATCGAGTTTTCCTATAACAACAGCTTTCACTCTAGCATCCAGATGGCTCCATATGAGGCACTTTATGGCCGGAGGTGCAGATCTTCTATTGGTTGGTTTGAGGTAGGTGAGGTAGCCTTGATCGGTCCGGATTTGGTTCATGAGACTATGGAGAAGGTTCAGATTATTCGGGAAAGGTTGAAGACTGCTCAGAGTCGACAGAAATCTTATGCGGATGTGAGGAGGAGGGAGTTGGAATTTGAGGTTGAGGATTGGGTTTTCCTTAAGGTGTCACCCATGAAGGGGGTGATGAGGTTTGGCAAGAAAGAAAAGATTAGTACCCGTTTTGTAGGTCCTTATCAGATTTTGAGGAGAATTGTTAGTGTTGCTTATGAGTTGGAGTTGCCAACAGAGTTGGAAGTGGTTCACCCAGTTTTCCATGTTTCCCTATTGAAGAAGTGTATTGGTGATCCGACCTTGATTGTTCCCTTGGAGGATGTGGGTGTAAAGGATAGTCTCACCTATGAGGAGGTTCCCGTGGAGATCCTTGATCGTCAGATTCGGAGGTTGAGAAACAAATAAATCACTTTGGTGAAAGTCCTTTGGAGGAATCAGCTTGTAGAGGGTGCTACTTGGGAAGCGGAAGAGGCCATGAAGGCCAAATATCCTCATCTCTTTCCTTCCGACTCAGTTCCAGCTTGAGGTACTAGTTTCCTCTTTAGTATGTCCCTCCGATTCTACTCCACCATTTTCTCTTATAATTCTAGCATGCATCCATAATTTACGAAGTTAGTTTATCATGTTTTAAAGTTAAAAGGTTCAGTTTTTATGTTTACTCTTTGATTTCCTTGTTCTGTTGCTGGTTGGGCTGTTTTCTCTTCAGTTTTCCCTTGTTTAGTCTTCATTCGAGGACGAATGATCCCAAAGGGGAGATATTGTAACACCTCAGAAATCAAACCAGCTATCTAAGTTAAAATCTCAGAAAAATCTCAAGTTTCCAGAGACGACGAGTCAGTCGATGGTTCATGGTTTGAAACCATGGTCCGTCCTGTGCACTCGTTGTCCAAGTTCCATAAGACCTATTAAACTTTCCTAGAAATGACGAGTCTAAGTACAGTCCGTTCTTCTGGACGATGGGCCGTCATCCTAGCCATAATTCCTGAAAGTTGAAAAAGTCCCTATCCCTCAGGAAAACCACGAGTCGACAGGACGGCCCATCGTTTGGAAGTACGGATCGTGGTGTGACTCATGGAATGCAATTCCAGTCGCTCCAATAAGTATCAGTGGGAAACACTGACTCCAAACGACGATCCATCATTCATTCTAAGGGTCCATCCTATTACCCGTAGAAATGCTTTTGCAGCCTGTCGGTTTGGCCAGAAACCACGGGTGGAAACCACGAACCGTGGTTTGTTCTACGGTCCATGAAATCCACCCGTGGTCACTGAAAGTCAACTTTTTACCAGTGTTTCTAAATTATTTCCCAAGGGTATTTTAGTCATTACCCACCCTTTTAACTCCTAAGTAAGGTCGTTTTGACTACTTCAAGAAGAGTTTTCACCCTTGTTAGCCTAAGACTCTTCTAAATCCTTCATTCACCTACCAAAAAGGAAAAGAGCTCTCTCTAGCTCAAGGTCTCAAGCTTCAAGTTCAAGTCTCCTAAGTTTTTTCAATACAAGTGGGTTAGCTCCAACCAAGGTATGTGGGTATTCGACAATGGGTTCCTTTCACCCTTGTGCCCAAAATCCCCAATCCTTACTTTGATTTATGAACTTACGAAATTAGGGTTTTGACCTAAATTGGGGAAAACTTATGAAATCAGTTTCTATGCATCAATTCATGGTTTCTCATGGTTTATCTATGATTTTATTAAGATTCCTTAATTTGTTTCAAAAGCCCATGTATTAAAGTTGAATTCTAGCATGAATCCATTGAATTGCATAATTTCAAGTGAAAGTTTACATGTTTATATAACATGTTCTTATGTATTTACGAAATTTCATGCCTAATTCTTCAAGTATGATTTAAGAAAGAAAAGTATGTTTGAATTATGGCTATGCTAAGTTTTAAGGATTTTGAAGTATGAACAATATGACATATGATATGTCTCTATGTTTTACGAAAGGTTTGGTATCTAGATGTTCCTACCTAAGCTATGAGAATTGCATGATGCCCGATGTGTTTTCATGCTTTTCAAACAAGATTTGACATGAGATTATGCCACTATGAAATTATGAGCTAAATGTATATGTTTTAGGAGTAGTATTTAGCACCGAGCGACGCAAAAACTACGTTGCCAGCGTAGGTTATGAAATGAAAGTGCCCTATGGGCTTATGAGAGCGGATCCATATCTTGAGAATGGTGTCCTGTGTCTTAGCGAACATTAGGGAAGCTTTGCCAACTAGGGTTATATAGTTGGGGATGGTGACTTGTTCCTTAGCAGGGTTCAAGTCAGCTTTGCTAACTAGGGTTATATAGTTAGATTCCATGTAGCTCACATGGTCTAATGTCGGTTATAATAAACTCCCGTATGAATGATTTCAAGTTTTCTAAGCTTATAATATCTTATGTTGAGGTTTTGACTACGAACTCATGCTTATTACTCAAATTATGATATGTACTTATGACTTCTTCGATTATGCATGAACTCAGTTTTCAATTATGCTTGAAGCATGATTTCATATTATTTATGCACATCTCGCATACTCAGTACATTCTATAGTACTGACGCATATCTTGCGCTGCATCCTTTGATGATGCAGATTCAGGTGCACCTCCTCAGATTCGTGGCTAGAGTTTCCCGGCTACTCCCAGACAGCTGTAGGTGAGTCCTCTTAGGTCGAGGACTAGTTATGTTTCTAGCTTTGTTAGCCTTTTATTTCTGTACGTCGAGTTAGCTAGGGTCTTGTCCTAGCAATTCTTTATGTCATGAGTAGAGACTTTTCAGACATAGACAGTATTTGAGTCTTCTTCTGGATTTTGTACTTCTATTTGACTCGACTATCTATTTATGTTATTCTGGCTTTATCTATTATGTTTCCGCTTATCCTTGTTATGCTTGAGTATGTTATGACCAAGGGGTTAGCTTGGGGCACTTGCAATCCCAAGTCCCGTGTAACATCTAGGGGGTAACCTCGGGGCGTGACAGAAATTCTCAAAAGCAAAACCACGAGTGCAGACGATTCCAAAAAGGACGCAGCACAATGTGGAACTTTTTCTTAGCAGCAAACTGGAACATAGTCTGAAAAGAAATATCAAACTTTCTGGATGCGAGTTCAGGATCGACTTCCGCTTCAATTAGACCACACCGCTGTCAGAAAGGCATGTGGGAATTCTTTTATTTTCTAGCATCAGTTTCGCATCTAGTATTTCTGAACTTACTCTGGGAGTAACTTTCCTTTTTTTTCAAATCCGGGTGGCAGTGCAGCTCGAGCTCGAAAATTATGTCCATGTAGCTCTTATTTATGGATATGAGGGCCCTACATTTATAATTTAGATGATTTCAAGCCTCTTTTCCATAACTCAAATATTCGTCACTCATTCTAAGCGAAAGGTCGTCTTAGCATAAAGATTACCTTTTCTATAGATTGAGTCAAACTACAAGCAGCCTGATTCCTCGAGTCTCGAGATATGTAGGTGGGCTCTATATTGAAAACTCAGCTGTATTTTTAAAATTCTCATAATCCTCTTACTCCCCAGCTTTCCGGTCTCTCCGTACTTCAAAACTGAGATAGTTTGAAATTCCTTGTAAAACGTGCATAAAATCAAATGTCTTGAACTACAAGTGACCTGAATTCTCATATAACCTGAGATATGTAGGAAACCCAATACCAAGATTTTGCCATAATTTCTTGAAATTCGTGCTAAAGCTAACTGCTTCCAAGAGATGAACCAGTGGTCGGACAAAATTGGGATCGTCAATTCTATTTGCCCAGGGTTCATTACACTCACCCTACCCAAAGGGAGGGGCAGTTGTTTTCACCCAATTTTTGCCCTCCACTATCGAATTAATTATTGAGTTTTTAAATTTTTGAAATAAATTTTAATAATTAATTTTGCAAATAAAAGATTTTTTAAAATTAATCATAGAGAATATTCTATAAGTTTCATGAATAAAATATACGTCTACATATACTTATAATATATATATGTATGTTATTTTATGAAATTTAATAGGTATTCAAAAGATTTTCCCTAAAATTATTTCAAAATATTTTAAAACTATCCATTTTGGTCAAAATGATTTAACCGGGAAATAAATTATGAAATTGGTTTTATAAACTCATAATTAAAAATGTGGCAAAATAATTATTTTTGGTTGTTTTAAATAATAAAAGCTCAATTAATTAATCGTATTTAGCTGGTCCCTATTTCAATTACGGCCTAATTTCTTTAAATTGATTCAAATGGGTCACCTTTTAAAACTAGTTTGGCCACAATTGAAATAAAAGTGGCCAGCTCTTAAATTTTAAAATAGCCACATTTTGCAAAATGTAGCCAAAATCACACCCAAATCCTTAATTCTACTCCTCCATTTCAGACCACTACTAGCCCAAAAAAATCAATTTCCCAGCCCACTATTTCTTCACCTGACCCAGCCCACTCTCCTATTTTTAGCCTAATATACACACTCTCACACCACATAACTCATTTGTTCCCCAAAATAAACCCCACGCGCCTAAAGGACGCATAGTCCTTCTCCTATGCGCCCCCACCGCTTCTATACACCTTCTTCTTCTTCACTCTTCACAGAAGACAATGCCAATAATGAACAACTCCTAAACCCAGCTCACTTCTCCGTTCAAACAACATCCAAACGACAACCTCAGTTCCTCTAAACAACCCCAAATTCTTCTTCTCCATCCTAACCCCGTTAATTTTCCCTTCGTCTTCATTTGTTGGTACAAAATAGTGAGTTGTCTAGGTTCTAGAAGAACCCAGATCTCATAGGTGGCGTCTTAATGTTTGTCTATCCAAATATTGCAGCGAGAAATGCTCAAGATCATCGGCCTATGATTGAATTTGTACCCAAAGGTACCAACGTGTCTTCATCAAGAAGGGTTTGATTTTGGGAATTCAAATTCCCAGCCCTTATCAAAAAATCCCAAAATGTTTTCCCCCCAATTCCATCCATTGGAAACCCTAAATCTTCCCCTATATAAACCCATCCTTCTTCATTATGAAGGGGAGATTTTTTGGGTAGCAAAAATCTTGGAATCTTTTTCTCTGATTTTTGGGGAAACCTCAGAATTCAAGCTGAAACAAAGCAAAAAACATACTGGTTTTACTAAATTTCTCAGAGATTTCTTGCTTCTCTTCATTTCCATTTAGAAGCTACCAACGTTAGTTCATCAAAACGTCGCTAAAAATCTCAACTCGTTGTTCCAGCTTTGCTACCCGGAAAAAGGTAAAATCACTTTTTTACTTTACTTATTTCTCTATCTTATTTGTGTGTTGGTTTGCCGTGGTTGATTTGCTTGTGTCGAAGTTCATTGGTGGCTTGGTTGGCTGTTGTTAGTTTTTTTTATTAAGAGAAAAAAATGGATTGAGTCTTTTGGGAGAAGCTTTGAATCCACAAGGTTTGGCTTCTCCCAAATGCTCCCAAAGACCCTATACTCCCTATTGTTTCCTCTTGGTTAGTTGTACCAGAGTATGTGTTTGGTATGTCTGTTTCTTATGCAAAGGAAGTTTCTTTCAGTTGGTGTAAGCATGACTCACCCCCTTGATGGCCCTTTATTAGCTTATTGTTACTCTCATGCTTTGTTTGAAATATATAAGCTTTCTATTAAGATTTAGGAGGTTAAGACATTACTCTTGCCTTTGTATTGTTTTCAAAAGTTCTTCCCAGCCTTTCCCCTGCTTCCCTTTCGTGTGCTATGATGGTTTAGCCTGAGCTATTGTCTTGTTTGAAAATTCAGAACATGAACACTTAGAAATAAGAATTGTGCTGAAACTAAGTAGCAGCAATCTGATTCTTGGAAGCATTTTGTAGTCACTGTTTAGCATTAAGGAGTTAACTTCTTTAGGTAAAATACAAGTTGTGTTGATTTCCTTTCTTTGACGAATTTGTTTGAGCATGATTCCTCAATATGACATTTGGGTGCTAGTATCATGTTGGTTCACACCCTTGATGTGTTAGTTAGATCACTGTCTCTCCTCTTTTTTTCTTGTCATTTGAATGTGTTTTTGGCGTTGGCTCAATCCTTATTTTCTGAGAATTTATAGGAGTTATAAATACTATGTAAGGCTCTAAGAACCAAAAGTTTTAGATCTAATTTGTTAGCTATTCTCAAAGACATCTCTTAAGGTACAACTAAAATTATGATTTTCTTATTGTTTGACATATTGTTTTAGTTGAGGTTCGATTACTTTTAGGAATATCATGTAGCTTTGCCTAAGAATTAGAGGTCCAAGTGGAAATAAGCTTAATCCTCATGGCTCATCTTCATCATGCCTAATGTTTTTTCTGTTAGAACATATTTGCTTGATTGATCTGTTTGGTCCCTAATACTAGTGAAGTCAAAAATATAGTTTTAACTAAAAATAACATAGTTATGCGTGGTCTTGATTATTAACTTCATATAAGACGGGCTTAATTGTGCTAGACAAAGGGGTACAAAGTTATCATAGGAAGATAGGAACATGTGATTGCCTTTCTTTTGAATATATGCTCGAATTTTCGTATGAAAAGCAAGACTATTCTTGGCTGCTATGAAGGTTAAAAGTTCATAATCTTCAATCTGGTGCTCTTTTTCCTGGAAAGCTATTGTGTTTCATCTCATGAGCTAGTTTATTTTTTCTTGCTTTCTGTCATTTCCTTTATTGCAAGTTGAAATATTCACGAGGTATCAAAGTTGTGTTGCCCTTTTGAATAAATTTGTGAATATTCAGTATGTATTTCAATATAATGGTTCAAATAATTACTAATTCTTATTTTATCTTTCCTTAGCATGAATTCCTCTATACGAGTCCTCGTTGGACTCCATTCCTCCCCCTTTGTATCTACGTTGGGGCTAAGCCCAAAATTCTCGAGGTCAAACCCCCCAAAGAAATTATATACACTGATATACCATGATATACAAGTCAAAGAGGCGGGTATACAGGTTCAAGAAGGAGAAAATATGGAAAGGGAAGCTAATATACAGTGGAAGGCAAAGATGTGTGACTGATATACAGTCGTATACACAGAAATATAAGCATGAAGAGCAGTAATATACTGCTGATATACAAGCACAAAAATGGACCAAAGTCCACAAATTGAGTCCAAAAGCTGGACATTCTAAATGGGCCAAAGCAGGGGCCCAAACCTCATTTCTCTTCTTTATTTTCATGTATATCATATTTATTTGAATTATTTATATTAACTAACATTTAATTAATCTAAATAAATTCCCTAGAGTTGTTATTTCAATTTTATCTTTACTTTTACATATCTCATTTACTTGAGTTTGTTTAAGTAATAAAAATGAACCTTTTTGTCAATTGTCTTTAAAGAATAAAATGGACTTTTCTCGGACATGAAAAAAAACTCTCTTAAAGTTGTTTTCTTCAAACATAAATTTTTCGTAAAATTAGTTGAAATAATTTCCTTGTTATTCAAGTTAATGTCTTCTTCTAAAGCTTTTATTATTTTCAATTTTCGGTAAAATAAAATCATTCTTTCAAATCTTTTTTTACAAAAATAATAATTTATTTCCTTGCAAATTTTACCATTATTTAAAATGTTAAAACTTAGGCATATCTTCAAAATTATCTTCCAAAATAAAATCTCTTTAAGTTAGTTAAAAAATAATATTTTGACCTTTTAAAAAGTCTTTGATTCCCGCCATTTTACCTATGAATGAATTTTTCTTAAAATAATTCTACGTCTCATCTTTTAAAAAAATATAAGTCTTACCTCGTTAATAAAATAAGTCCATTAGAAATCCTTGGATCAAAAGAGACCTTTTTTTAATTAGAGTTTTTTAACATTTGCTTATAATTGCTCTAAATAAAAGTTAAATTTTCTTAAATTTGAATCTTTTCAAAGAATGAATTTTCTTTAGTTAAAATAAACCATTTTGCTCCGCATAAAGTGATGTCATTTTCTTAAATAATTTTCTTCATGATAATCTCAAATATTTTCATGTAAAACCAACTCTTTTGAAATTAGTCATCTTTATTTAAGTTAGTCAAAATCGTTCTTTGGTCAACCGTTCTTTAAACGGATGCTCTTAAGTGTCTTAAAATCCTTCTTAAGACGTTACTTGAACCCTTACCCATTTTATCTAATTTTAAAGATTTATTTCTATTTTTAAGTCTTTAAAATTCTATAAGTTTTCTTAATTTTTTTATAAAAATCAAGTGGCGACTCTATTTTATTTTAGAATTATTTTGAAGCTTTCTTTTGAGTTTGAAATGATTTTAAAAGTGTCAAGAACTATTTTATTTCCTTTTAAACCAAAAATAATTTGAAAAGGGATAAAACAGTCATCGTCAAAACAGGGGAAATTGATAAATAAGTGATATACTTATGTCTGTATTGGCTGGTGTATATTTTGATAATAGACAAGTGATGTGAGAACCAAGTTCTTATACAGTAAGAGCAAGTGGATGAATACTGATCTAATTGGAAAAGAATCAACTCCAAACGCGTAAATATGTTCTATTAAGGAAAACGAATCTCTGAGGATCTATTCATGGAATGTGCATTTAAGAGAGGTACAAAACCTTATGAAAAGAAATCAGGTTGCGGAGCAACACCTTAATTATCTCTTATATGAGAAAAAACATCAACAAGAGAATGGGCATTTATTGCATACACAGAAAAAGAGTTTCTCTTTGAAAGCAGTAGAGCATGAAGAATAGCGAGCAGCAGTTAAAAAGAAGGATCAAGAACAAACATAACTGGTTCTTCTTTTTCATAGTCTATGATTGAAATAGGATAGTGTTGCGCTGAAACTACTCCTATTGTTGTGGTATGAGTGTGACTGTGTAAGGTTTGTAACAAGAAGAGAGTCCATCTTCTTGGAGAGTTAGCTTGAACAGTTAGAGTTAACTGTTGAGTTGAGGTACTAGAGTTAATCTCTTTGATTATCGAGTTGTAATTTTAAATTGTTCTTAAAAGTTAGTTCGAAATCCTACTCACTGTAGATCGTAGTTTTTACTCCCTTGAGTAAGGAGGTTTTACACGATACATCTTGTGTATGTTTACTCTACTGTTTGTGTAGCTTAATTTAGGAACCTAATTCATGTACTCAGTAGTTGGTACGAGTTCTTTTTTCAGTAGCCAAATTGAAAGAGCAACTAGCAAACTAAGTATAATAAAGTTTTAATTTTAATTAGTTCCTCTTGATGTTGCGCTAGTCTTGAGCCAGGGGTCTATCGGAAACAGCCTCTCTACCTCACCTCTGAGGTAGTGGTACGGACTGCGTACACTCTACCCTCCCCAGACCCCACGTTGTGGAAATACACTGGGTATGTTGTTGTTGTTGTTGTTGATGTTGCGCTAAAAGTTTTTTCTTATACAATTCTTTCCTCTGGCAAAATTTACTGACATTTTAACTGTCCACATTTAATTTTCAGTTAAAATACTTGATTTCAGCAATGAAAAGAGAATTAAGGACTATATTAACAAAGGCTTTCACGCAAGAAGTTTCTATATGGCACAATCTACATCACCCAAACAATGCAAAGGTATTCAAATTTCTTTTCCTCCTATATTTCTTCATTTACATTTTTTTTCTCAGTAATATAACTTTCATTTGGATTGAACTCGTTATATACATTGAAAAAAACATTTTTACAATATAATTGGTAATCTGCCTTATTTTTCATGTCATCTTCTACGTTAAAAAAATTGCATCATCAACCTTGTATAGATTGAAGTTTTCTCTCTATAGTATTGTGCTCACCTAAAAAATTTCAAACATCTTTTTCTTCAGTTAATCGGAGCTTCGAAGAGATTGCCCGAAGTTAAACCTAAATCTATAAGTGGCAAACAAGGGATGAAAAAATGGATTGAGTACTTTAACATGATCCCGTCGAATTTTATTATGAGAAATTATTCATGGAAAAAATATCCATTTGAATATTGCATAGTGGTTGAATATATTTCTGGAGACACTCTCGGATTACACCTCTTAAAAAATAATATCAAAAGATTGCCATTGAATTCCATAATTCAACTAGCATTAGATGTTGCAAGATGATACGTAACAGTACTATCCATATCTTGATATCTATAATATTAACATTATGAACTTACTTCAAAAATCTCAAGCTCTTTGAGTAATAACTTTTATTATCCCTTTTGCAGGTTGAGTTACCTTCACACTAAGAAAATTGTTTATAGAGATGTAAAGACTATGAATTTAACTATCAACAAGAAAGAGTGAAAATAATAGACTTTGGAGTTTCTCGAGTTGAGCTAGGACATGGCTGTCAAAACTGACACCATGGGTTACATGACTCCTAGGGTATGTCATTACATATCCATCTTTTTTGATATTTTTTTCCCTTTGTGCATATTCAATTAATCATTAGTCAAAATACAATAAACTAATGTTATTAGAACTATCTCCGATCCATATTATCTGTTATTTTAAAGCTTTTTGCACCCTTATGAAAGAGATTTCATTAGTAGCCTTAATTATAAATTCTATCGCTTTAAACTTTTTGATCTTTCACTTAACTATAAATTATAATTACACTGATTGAAGAGTAAGGGTGAATTTGAAACAAAAGTAATACTTTTCGTTTTTCTAAAATATTAAATATTTTTAAAATAAATTGAAATTGCTAAAATGAGAAAAAATATTCTATGTTTTTTTAAAAAATTTATTTACAAAAAGGAAAAAAATGAATCCTCTGTTACTAATTATGTTAATCTGAATGTTGTTGTCGTCTTTTATATATGCAGGTTTTCGCTGGCCTACCATATGATCACAAATGTGATGTCTATAGTTTTAAAATTTATTTTGGGAGATATACTGTTATTCGATTTCGTATAGTGGACAAATTTCTCACGCATATTCATGTGTACAGGGTATGTTTTCATGGTTTTACCAATGCCATAACTAACGTTAAAATACTAGCAATGACTAATTTAATTCTTGAAATTTTAGAGTCGAAGGACTGAAATACCTAACCGTTGTCGAAGTACTCTGTCCAATATAATGAAGCAATGTTGGGATGCAAACCCAAAAAAGAGGCCAGAGATGCAGGAGATGGTGCTGAAGTTGAAAGCCATCAACACATCTTAAGTTGCACAAAAGGTGTCTCACGATTGTTTTCGTTTGATAAGACGAAAAACATTATAATGTACAATAGATTAGCTTGGGTTTAGGACCATACTTTTTCTTTTTCTTTTTCTTTTTTTTTGAAATCATTGTTTTTAGCTTCTTGGCTTGCAAATAACTTGTTCCCATTAAGCTAGTACCTTTCGGTCAAATTTTAAATGAGAATCTGGCAATTTTTGAGATAATACTAGGAAATATTATCCAAAGAATCTCGATAACCCGGCATGTAATGTGTATAGCCTTGCTTGCTTGTGATATGTGAAGTGGCTTGATTATTTCTGCTCATCTCTAATATACTTGGGGTGTGTTTGCTACGAAGGATTTTCCATTTCTTAGATGTTTTATTGTAAAACAGGTGAATTTCTTATTTTCTAGTGTTGGATAAATCAGCAAAAATATATTATCCCAATAACATTTATATGTAATCTAACAAAACACTATGGAGGTGGTCAAGGGACGGAGGCGAGAGTGTTGGGTGAGTACAGAGGAACAATGATCCTAGAAAAAATATTTTAACCAACAATACATGAAAAACATTTTCTTTCCTCCATTCCAAACTCAACCTTTTCGGACTCGAGTCCATTCATTATCATTAAACACTCTCCTCTAAAAAGGAAAGATCTGTTAGATAATCATATATCGGCTTTAGCCTATCTCTGACAGTAAATAAAAATGATTCAAGTACTTTTCTTGCATAATCCAGATAAACCAACGTTTAGGAGGGTTTGTTTGGGAATTAAAGAGCCCTCTCCACCTTTTCTTCTGCAAATAATTCCTGAGATGAAAACACAGGCACGGAACAAATTTTGAATATGAAAAAAGACTGGATCTGCAGGACGCTAACTGAATTGGCTCACAGATGATAGTTGGGAATTAAAGAGCCCTCTCCACCTTTTCTTCTGCAAATAATTCCTGAGTTGAAAACATAGGCACGGAACAAATTTTGAATATGAAAAAAGACTGGATCTGCAGGATCCTAACTGAATTGGCTCACAGATGATAAACTATAAAGCGTGAAGCAGCAGTAAAAATTGCTGCCTGAACCAAAAGGAGGTGAAGAAGCTGTTGTTTCATTTAGCTGAAGCTTTCACGTTACTTATTTTGTTCCCTTCAATGCAAACTTTACACGAACCATGTGAAACTGTTTTTAGTACAAGGAAAACTGCCACAAATTGAAAAAAGGGAATTGGTCATCCACAGAGACCTTCCATCTTTGAAATGTACATTGTGTAGCTTCTGGTTTTAGGGGCTAATCGCTTCAGCAGATGGTCAATATCGATTCACCCAAATCTTCTGCTTTTCTCCCCTTGGTGGATGTTCAGTTATGATTTTTGTACAAATGTATATATTGCCCAGGGAAGTCTAGTATATTTCTCCTTCCCATTGGATGGCCAATATCAGTTCTCCTAAATCTTCTGCCCGTTTATGGTGGATGTTCAAATTTTGGTGAGAATCCTTGCTTTACAGAGGATACAGAGAGCAGTTCCATGATCTCTAATGAATAAGGATGTGTGACTGACGACAGAATCCAACTTTGCAGCTATGCAAGGCCGGCATGTCATGAGCTTTGGTTATTTAACAATTCCTTGTCTACGTCAAAAACCTGTTAGTGGATTTCTTTAAGCAGGAGCAGTTACTTGTGCACAGTAGCGATCCCAAAAATATCAATCATTCCTCACTCGCATTCTTGAATTCTTCCTCGAGTATTCTGAGGATATTCATCCTCAAACAAGAGGCTTCTTCAGGTTTGAACCACCTTCGTCCAAACTGACAATAGGATCATTTTAAAACAAGGACTGATGCGACTATTTAACAACCGAAAATGGGAGAAAGCTATAAGTAAAACAGAAGTTATACCATCGTGAAATCCTTCTTTTTAAGCCTTCCATGAACTTCTTCAAGGAAACGCTCCATAAAGAAAAGAACAAAGAGACCGCAATCATACTCATTTCTTTGTTGTGGGACCTGTTAACCAGAAAAGTGCAAGGAAAGTGGTTGCCATGAACTTGCAGACATAATCACGATATATGTACACAAATTTGCTTCTATAGGTTTCATAAATTTCTCAAATAGAATATCCAGAACTGAGTCAATGTTTTAGCCACCCTCCCCTGGTTGACTTTTTATTAGGATATTCTTTCAACCAAGAAAAAAAAGTGAAAAAGAAAAGAAAAAGGAAAAACTGTGTCAGTATAGTAAAAAATTGGAATTTTAAAACCTAAACCCATAAAACAGATGATCATCAAAATAAGCAACACCGATTGATGTTTTTCACTACTACAGAAACCACTTCTTTTGACACAAATCTGCAAAATGGTATATACATCAAATATAGCTGAAAAGAACTATCCACAAACTCAAACACGCCCCAGGTTATGAGAAAACAAAAATTCCAAGAACAAAAGCTCACATCCTATATGATGCCAAACCGAACTCCCTGTATCACAAGGTATTTGAATGGACAAGATAGCTTCTAGTATGAAAAGAATTCCTAAGACTGATTCATGCCATAAGTTTCAAATGAAAGAATACCGGAATGATGTTTTCATCAATTCTTCGTGGAAGATTTTCCCATATTTTGTCTGAAATAGGAAGAGCTGGCACTTCTCCTTGTCTTAAGAATTTCCATTCTTGTACCAAAAATCTGCAGGAAAAAAACTCCAGGTTTAAGAAGCTTTCAGTTCAAAATGTTATCTTACCGCGAGTTTGAAGAGAAAATTGCTTATAATAGAGTAAATCCCAAAGATCGTAATATTCAGATTGAGCAGCTACAACACTGTAAAATGACCAAAGAGCCTCGATCGAAAACATCCAAACAATATATAGATGTCCAAGGTATGACGACCTGAAAGAATGATCAGACTTCTTAGCCCTGCCAATTTCTCACTCCAACAAGACAAATGAGTAAGCAATAATGACTTTTCTGTTGAGGCATTCCAGATCTCAACAGCTAACTATTTTCTCCCTTTGGCATATTGAATGGCAATGAATTAGAACGGATATAGCCGTGCAAGAATTCCCATTTGTTATTGGTATCTTTCCCACCACCTCCCAAGTGTCACTAATTTCACCATGCAATTTGATCAGCCTGATAAAGTTCCCATTTCTGTCCAGCACGAGTATGATAACAGTAAACAAAGTAAAATAAAAGATCAAATAACAGCATGTCAATGTTGACGAATATAGGAGAAAGAAAAGGGGGAAAAAGAAGATTTGAGCTAAAGCCGACAAAGAGGGAAATACAAAAGCTCATAGACTGCTAATAAAATATTATGCCCCTTTAGTTCTCAAGCTGTTACAATTCATGCTGTGATTAATTATCAGTTCCTATATCGTAGCATATCACAAGAATAATATAGCACAAGAATTTTCAAATAATCAAGTTATAGCTTATACAATGCAACGTTCAGAAATAATGTCAAAATTGTACTGGCATATGCAGTATAATCATGACAACGGTGTAGTTATGGAAAATCAGAAACAAGATGTAGCTGCAGTCGTTAACTATAACAACTCTGAATCAAGACTACAATTTACAAGACGTAAATTCTTTAGCATGGATGTCACATTATTTTATAGCCAACGACAGAGTTCAGCTTACTTTCTTATGGTAGCAAAAAGAGACTTGCTGCAATGGAGCCCTAATGAATCCAAGTGAAGTAAAATTGGCCCCAGTTGGTCTTCTTTATCTGGTATGCAAATTATAACCAAGCTCCAATGAAGACTACAAAGGAGAAGAACCAACACAAGGACATCAATAGCAGCTCAATAAAAATAGTGTAAGAGGACAAAAAGCTATCTTAAATGCACCAAACCGACAAAATAACTTGGGGTGAAATCAATGAACTACCAATAGAAAGGATCTCTAAGTTTCTTTTTATTATTATTATTCCATTTTGTGAAAAAATTAAGATCTCTTAGTTAGTAAACAAAAGATAGAAAAGGTAAGTAAATCTCCGGAATTTACCACTTGTATGGAGTTTTCTTTCCATCATCAATAAAACTATTGTGAGAAATATAGGAGAAAAATATTATTGAATTGTATATCTACATTATTATACTGAGACCCTATTTATAGACATTACATTACAATCCTTTTCCAACTAGGACACTACATTACAATCCTTTTCCTAGTAGGATTCTCTATATTTTTCTTGTTCATACTCCTATTCTAACACTCCCCCTCAAGTTTGTGCATACAGGTCATATGTACCGAGCTTGTTATAGATATAATTAATACGAGGACCAGTGAGGGACTTGGTGAAGATATCCGAAACTAGTAAAGACTGCTCGGGGACGTCTGAGGGACCTTAGTTGAAAAGGAACAAACTGAAAAAGTGATCGAAAAAGTAGTAAACGTCGCCGAAAAGTTGATCTGTCGCCAGAAAATTGCCGGAAACTGGTATAAAATATATGGATCGTCTCAAAATCAAGAGACGAGTAGATCTTGAACAAGAAAGTCACCGGAAAACTGGCCGAAAAAGGCTCATGCATCGACGCGTGGTCATATCTCGCCGGAGGGCGGTGCTTGGTCGCAAGGAGACACTGGACCTCTTTGTCGTGTTGGTTTTCGCACAACACTGACGAAAGTGAAACTACGCAAATCAGATCTGAGTCATCGGAAAGACGCACGGAACTACGCAAATCAGATCTAAGGAGTCACCGGAAAGACGCACGGTGCTACCAAATCAAATCTGAGGAGCCACCGGAAAGACGCAGGGTGCTACCAAATCAGATCTAAGGAGCCACCGGAAAGACGCACGGTGACTGCTTTCTCTATCCCGAGTGCTTCTCAAATCAGTCCTTCTCAGCATGATTGTTTTTCATGCATATATTATTGACCCAACTTAGGCTAACATAATCATTGACCAGACGGGTGGCTATATGAGTTATAAACCGCCCGCCGGCTGCGGAAGCTTCTTTTTTTTTGATTCACTACCAAGATCGAAGCTCTGATACCATGTGAAAAATATAGGAGAGAAATATTATTAAATTGTGTATCTACATTATTACACTGAGACCCTATTTATAGACATCACATTACAATCCTTTTCCAACTAGGACACTACATTACAATCCTTTTCCTAGTAGGATTCTCTATATACTATTCCTGTGCCTACTCCTATTCTAACAACTATTACACCTCATCAAAAAAGTAGTTCCCTCATTACCTTACAATAATTCAGTAGTAGTTTGTTGTATTCTAACACTACTTTAAGCTTGTTCAGGTTATATTTTCGAAAGAGTCCACATCGTCCCTTTAAGGGATGGGTGGTCTCTTTACATCCATAATGGTCTTCAGTCAGAATCTAACCAAATCCCGACAGAAAAAATAATGATATCATAGAAAAACCCAGAAACAATTTTCTATTTCTGTTAGGGGAGAGGGGGCAGGAGCAATGACTAGACATGTCCGCTAACCAGGACTACCAGCTGAACTGGTCAATGTAAGTGGATTGTTGATTAGGTTGGTGTCTGATACATGTACAGATCTAGAGGTCGGATTTTCATGATCTAAATTTTAAGATTCGGGGGTATGGATCAAAGTACGGATACGGGTGTGGGGATTCGACTAAAAAAAATTCAAATATATAAAAAAAGAGTTATATGTCTAAATTATGAGACATGAAAAATTAAAAAGTTATTCCGAGGAGAAAATATTGATCAAGAGGAGATTCCAAGAAAAGGAAATACATAGAAATTCTATATACAAGGTACTCCATATTCTTCAATTTTACCTTGGCATTTGTTTTCCTTACGAAAATCATTGTATTTGTCCCAAAATTTCTCCGTCAATTTTGAGCAAAGTATCCAAAATCGGTTGACCAAATCTATAATGGATCCCAAATCCACGTCCTGTCAACACGGGTGCAGCACCGTAAGAGAAGAGTCCGAGCAACTTAGCTGCCGGTAACAGAATTTTAGAGCATTGTTGAACAGTTCAGTGGGTTCCAGGCGAGGGAAGATGTATTGAGATGGCAAGGTAACAACCGTGGTGCTTTCAAGGTGAATGCAGCCTATAGACTGATGAACCAGTCCAATCAGCAGATTGATAATTTGCCTTGGAAGCATATTTGGAGAACTAATATTCCACACAAAGTAGCTTGTTTTCTGTGGCTTTTGGCAAAGGAAGTTGTCCTCACTCGGGACAATTTAATGAGAAGAAAGATCACAATGTGCTCCTAATGCTTTCTATGTGGAGTTAAAGAAGAGATAGTTAACCATCTATTCCTACATTGCAACGTGACAGAACAACTATGGAGAATTTTCATTAACCTTAAAGGCATATCCTGGATTATGTCTGGGAAGATTACAGAAGCTCTATAGAGTTGGGAGGAGCAGGATCACTGGCAAAGAACAGGAGTAGATGGAGAATGGTCCTTGAATTTGGAAGGAAAGAAATTCAAGATGCTTTGAAGATACAGAGAATTGTATGCAAAGAATCAAATTGAATTATCTTATGCTCTTGTGTTTTTGGTGTAAACAGATATATACTCAAATGGTACTGAGTCTACTATTGATGTCGTTGATGCAATATAGAGATAGATAAGTTTAGTCTCTTGAGTACACATGTAAATATGGTTTCAATACAACCCATGTACTGTTTCGCTCACTTGTTATTATTATTATTGTTGGGAATGATTGTTATTATTATTTTTATTATATATACACTATGTATATAGAAATATATATACATATATATATATATATATATTTCGATCGTTCATCGAAAGGAGACACTTGATTTTGAATTTGACCAATTGAGATATCAGGAAATAATATTCTTAATTCTTCATTCAAAATGAATTCTTACCCTATTTATGTATTCTTTCTAGATTCAAAAACCTGATCGCGAAAATTTCTACAATAAATTGGGTAGGTCACTAGTATAGTTCCCCAGCCAAGATTCTGGTATTTGCTGGAATAATCTAGGATGAATCTCCCTGATGATTAGAAATAGAAAGAGTAAATATGATTTTCAATACTTTGCTTATGTACAACTACAAAGTACCAAGCATTCTAAATGGAAAGATTAATATCAATGGATCCTTTATCAGTCATTCATTGAATGATAAATAACTACAAGTGACGGAGACAGACGATTTAAATAACGGAAAATCAAAAGAAAATAGTATATACACACACACACACACACACATACAATAGTTACCAGTTTCACTCTCATTTTACCTTTCTTATTCTTTTCTTGTAGGATGGAGAACAGGATATATTTTTTAGACAAGGGGGAAAATCTTACGACTTGACTGAAACTAGCTCAGCTTCTGAACTTAGGTACGAGTGGGTGGAGAGTGCTAGGCTCTACATGAGAAGGATGATGCTGAGTAGAGCGGCGTTAGCATGGCTTTGCAGAAGACTTAAAGAAGCCTCAGATATCAAAGGGAAATCTTTCAAAACATGGAGATGCAGAGACTTAACAACCCTCATTTATTGTTCTTTAAAGTTCAGTAAATATGGTAGATTTGTGCCTGTTATTACAGTTAAGGGGGAGTTGAGATCGGTTATTATCATCCCTGAGAATACATTTAATGCAGGATGGACTGACCTCTATAAGAAAATTGAGGCCTTCATTAATAAGGATGAGATCTTACAGAGAGAAATTAAATACACAGGGGAAGATAATACAAGTGGGGATGAAGGAAAGGGGAGCTACAAGGAAGCCGTTCAAAGAAGCAGATGGACCTCTAATGATCTCCAAACAGCTGCAGAGAGTAGCACCAGTGGAGATAAAGATCCTCTGAGGAGAAGTCTAGTGGGCAGCTTCCCTAGTTACGATGAAATCCCATCTCGAAACGATGTTAGGAGATGGGTTCAGCAGACATGGAGAGGCATTTACAACATACAAGTTTTCGACTTGAATGGGATCCAATTTCTTTTCGAATTCCAATCGAGGAGGGATGCCGAAAATGTCTTAGCAGGGAAATGGAGAAGGAACAACCATCATCTGGAGCTGGAGTGGTGGTCCCCGACGACGGGAGCTATACCCGTCCAAAAACAATTTGACTGGTTTTGGGTGCGAATCTTAGGTCTACCATTACAGATATGGTCCGACGAGGTGATGAAGGAAATTGGAGGACCAGTGTGGTGGATTGATCGAAACAGAAGAAGAAACCCAACTCAAGAATCATCTGAGATGGGCTCGTCTCCGAGTAAAAGGCCCTCTCAAGGACATGCCGGCATACGTTGAAGTGAGTGATGGAGAATATAATTTCTCCTTGCCAGTATGGTGCGAAGCTCCGGCGAGGTTCTGCCGGAGTTATGACGTTGAGCACGTAGATCGAGCAAAAGGTACACTACAGCCTGTACCTCGAAGGCAGATGTCATTGACTCAGAGCTCTTTCCCTAAGGAGCTTGAGTGTTGTCCTTTGGGCAAAGACTTGCAGATCAATTGTGATAAAAAGGGGAAAGAAGAGCACGTGGTTCTGACTGAAGGCCATGTGAGAGATATAATTCAAAAACTGGGCCCACAAATTTTAATAGAGGGTTTGGGCCAACTAGGGTTAAAATCTGGTGGGTTGCAGGAAGCCCAATTGCCAAAGAGAGGCCCAATTCAATTAGAAAAGGAGCCTTTTGTAGACAACTTATTCTCGGCAGAAATTACGACAAACTTGAGCTCGATTCTTTCTGAAGAGGAGATGGGGAATGGTGCGAGATCATCGGTGGTTTTCGATAGTCTGGTACTTTCCAGCAGAGCAGAAGAGCGGGAGAATGAAGTTAGTAACATGCATATGGTCAGTTATGAAGCAGATAAAGATGGTGGGAAATTGACAGAACCACTCAGGGAAGAATTTCACCAAGACAATTGCTCAATTGAGCAAATTGCAATATTTGAAGACCCTCTTCCCCTTCAGATTAATGACCTACTCTCAGAACAAGTAATTGAAGACAAAGCCTCACTTTGGGTACAAGCTAATGTACTCAAAACTTAGCAAACTTTTCGGGGCAGCTTTCGAAGGTTGTGACAAGGTAGCTTTTGAGTTATTCC
This sequence comes from Jaltomata sinuosa, assembly GCA_003996215.1. Taxonomy (NCBI): domain Eukaryota; kingdom Viridiplantae; phylum Streptophyta; class Magnoliopsida; order Solanales; family Solanaceae; genus Jaltomata; species Jaltomata sinuosa. Next base: position 79,256 of record QJPP01002394.1, read on the forward strand.
TAAGAATTGATCAGAAGAGGGGGGAACTGAGGGGGGAACTGAGTCAAAAGAACATGGAGCCAACACTTAACAGAATAAAGAACACAATTCCAAAGGAGATCAGGAATTTGGAATTCAATGTTAAGTTCAAAGGGGGTGAATCAAGAGACGGGGAGAATAACAAATACCAATCTACAATGAGAGTCAAAATTCTTGCTTGGAATGTGAGGGGGTGAATGGGGAAGACAAAAGGGGAGTTGTTAGAAGATTATTTCAGCAATGGGGGGCTGATATTTATGTGTTGGTAGAGACGAAACTGGCAGGAACAGAGGTGCAAGTGTTTAGACAACTATGGCAGAATAGATGGATGGGAGAATTTCACCTGGATGCTATAGGCACAAGGGGGGTATTGTAGTTATGTGGGATAAGAGGGTGTGGAAAGGGGAACTGGTGACAACAGCAAATCAAATGGTAACCTGCAAGTTTGAAGGCATTAATCAGGCCTTCACATGGTTTTTAACAGCTGTATATGCTCCTTGTGATCCGATAATCAGAAGAGAACTTTGGCAAGAGTTTGTCAACAGTAAAGATGAGTGCAATGGGCCTTGGGTGGCTTGTGGTGAATTGAATGCCACAAGATATCCGAATGAAAGATCAGAAGGGCACAGAATTACCGGGGCTATGACTGAGTTCTCGGAGTGGATTAATGAGATGGAGTTCATTGACCCTCCTTTACTTGGGGGTCCTTCACATGGAGAAGAGGGGACAATCACATGTCAGTTTCCCGAATTGACAGGTTCTTATTTTCATCTCAGTGGGATGAGACTTTTACAGAGATCAAGCAAAATCTTCTTCCCAGAATAGGTTCAGACCACAATCCTATTATGCTTGAATGTGGAGATTTAAATTTGAAAAAATCTTGCTTCAAATTTGAACAATGGTGGTTGAGGGTGGAGGGGTTCTCAGACAAGGTCAAAGAATGGTGGACATCCTTCAATATCACAGGTACAGGCTCCTATGTCTTAGCTTCAAAGCTAAGACTACTGAAGGAGAAGCTAAAGGAATGGAAACTGGAGTATAGAAACAATTGGAAGCAAAGGAAGGAGGAAATTCTTAATCACTTATCAGATTTTGAAAAGATCCAAGAGTTGAGATTACTATCAGAGGATGAACTTCTTCAAAAATCACAACTTTCCATGGAGTTTTGAGGATGTATCAAAAAATGAGGAAATAGCTTGGAAGCAAAGGTCCAGAGTACAATGGCTCAAACAGGGAGACGAAAATACCAAGTACTTTCATAGAATAGCTACAGCTCATAAAAGATTTAACATTATTGACAAGCTGGTGGTGGAAGGGGATACACTAACCAACTCCGAAGAAATTAAAGAATCAATAATTAGTTACTATCAAAATCTTTACAGAGAAACAGAGCAGTGGAGGCCTGACTTTAACATACAGGGATGGAAACCATCACTCAGGAAGAAAAGGAATGGTTGCAAAGACAGTTCGATGAAGAGGAAGTTCTGAATTGTATAAAATTATGTGCCAGTGATAAGGCTCCAGGACCTGATGGGTTTCCTATGAGCTTTTTTCAGACTTTCTGGGAATTGTTGAAGGCAGATTTCATGAATGCAGTTAGACAATTTCACGAGAGACATGAGTTTGAGAAGAGCATCAATACCACCTATGTTGCCCTAATCCCAAAGAAGACAGGAGCCTTAGAACTTAGAGACTTTAGACCAATAAGTCTCATTGGAGGAGTTTACAAGGTTTTTGGCAAACTTCTGGCTGAGAGGTTAAAAACTGTGATCAGTAAGTTAGTGAACAATCATCAAATGGCCTTCATAAAAGGAAGACAAATTATGGATGCAACTCTAATAGCTAGTGAGTGTGTGGATTTCAGGCTTAAAGGAGAAGTTCCAAGGATCATGTGCAAGCTTGACATTGAAAAGGCATATGACCATGTGAATTGGGATTTCCTTCTCAACATCCTGAGACAAATGGGATTTGGAGATAAATGGCTGAAATGGATAGGTTTTTGCATCAAAACTGTCAGGTTCTCTATTCTGGTTAATGGAGAACCTGTTGGTTTTTTTCCTTCAGAGAGAGGACTTAGATAAGGTGATCCTCTCTCCCCTTTCCTATTTATTTTAGCTATGGAGGGGCTCAATAGTATGATAAGGGTGGCCATCCGGAATAACTGGATAAAAGGTTTCAATATAGGCAACCATGCGGGGAATGAGATACAAATCTGTCATCTACTATATGCAGATGATACAGTTATCTTTTGCGATGCAAAGACAGAACAAATCAACTACATCAGGGTCGTTTTGGTGATTTTTGAGGCCGTCTCTAGGCTTGCTGTGAACTGGAGAAAAAGCAGCATTTTCCAAGTCAAGGAAGTGGCCAACTTACAGAATCTAGCAAATATTTTGCACTGCAGGACAGAACAGTTCTCAACCACTTATCTGGGAATGCCCTTGGGTAATAATCATAAGGAGCTTGAGATTTGGGATGGAATCATTGAGAAAACAGAGAGGAGATTGGCCAACTGGAAAGCACAGTACCTATCATTGGGAGGAAGAGTCACTCTAATTAATTCAGTCCTGGATGCCTTGCCTACATATGTCATGTCCCTTTTTTCCCTCCCATCTAAGGTAGAAGAGAGATTAGACAAGCTGAGAAGAGATTTTCTATGGCTAGGCAATAAAGAAGGAAAAGGAATCCACCTGGTCAAATGGCAAACAACATTTCTTAGCAAGAAATCAGGGGGTCTTGGCATAAAGAATCCGAGAGTCCAGAACAAAAGTCTACTTTCAAAATGGCTATGGAGATTAGCTAATGAAGATCATGCCCTATGGAGAGAAGTAATTTTCAACAAATATGGTCAGAGCGAGCAATGGGTTTCTAATGCAGTGTTTAGCACTTATGGGGTATCAGTATGGAGATCAATCAGAAACTTGTGGCCTAATCTGAAGGAAAATATTGAATTCAAAGTGGGAGAGGGCATTAAAATCTATTTTTGGAAGGACAAGTGGTTTAGACATGAGTCTTTAAAGGTAGCTTTCCCAGATCTCTTTTCCTTCTGTTCCAACCCTATTGCTGAGACTTGGTCTCCTCAGGGTTGGAACCGCATCTTTAGAAGATACCTGAATGACTGGGAAGTGGACAGAGTTGCTGATCTTCTGCTTAGACTGGGAGAATTCTCAGGTCTAACTACAGAAACAGATAGTATAAGGTGGAAGCATGACACTGATGGGAAGTTCTCTGTGAGTAGATTGTATAAGAGAGAGCTTATGTCACAACCAGGAGGTATTCCAGGGCCATGGAATCAAATATGGAGGTGCAAAATTCGAAACAAGGTGAAATGCTTCACATGGTGGTCCCCAAAAGGTCATGTCTAACTCAAGAAAAGCTGAAGAAAAGGGGCTTTTAGATTGTCTCCAGATGTTTCTTTTGTCATGAGAAGGAGGAAACCAACAATCATCTATTCCTTCATTGCAAGATCACTGCCCAGATATGGCATATGTTCCTCAGCATATCTCAAGAGGACTGGGTGATGCCGGAGCATACTGCTGACCTCCTAAGTTGTTGGATGAGGGGGGGGAGCAAGACTCAAAAAAGATGGTGGTCCATAGTCCCATCCTGTGTATGGTGGTCAATTTGGAGAGAAAGAAATCTTAGGTGTTTTGAAAACATCACTAACACAATCCAGAAGGTTAAAGAAAATTGCATTAACACTTTGTATTTTTGGTGTAAAGAAGAGGGTATAGAAGAAGTAGAACAGTTAATAGATTTCTTAAGGGCTTTGTAATTATGGTACTAGTCTGTAACTTTTTGGAGGTAGCCAGCATATGCTTAATGCTGAAGAATACAACCTTACCTTTCTCAAAAAAAAAAATAGTTACCAGTTTCAAAAAAAAAATATAGAGCATCAACTCATTAAACTCTTCGACTCTTCGGTAATTGCCTGAACAAGTCCAGGATAAGTAGACATATCCAAATCCTACAAGGCTAGTCATCCGAGAAATCACACTACAAAAGTGAAAAATGTTTGTATAAAAGCACGAGCCTTGTCCCAAACTGCAAAACATGTCTGGAATGGACAATTCAAAGGCATCGATGTTGAGTCAATCAACTTTCATAAAAGGTTACACAACTGAGCATTAATCTTTTTCCTATTATCCTTTAATCAAATATCCTTGGTCTGTTTAACTAAGTTAACCTGACCTCCCAGACATTTGCAACATTATTGAATAGTAGAAGACCAAGCAGTTTGCACTACCTATATCAAAGGTTCTGTGGTTATCACTTGATTCGAATTGCTAGATCCCATGGGTTTTTTAGCCAAAAACATCCATTCCAAGTGACATTTTTCAATAAAAGTCTAAATGAAGAAATGTACTCAGAAAAGGGGATGAATATGTTGATCATAATTTTCCCCCCAAATCAGAAGCTAGAAGGAACTGATACTAGCAGGAGTAGCCTGTTTACCGTAAACAATTGCCAAAAAAGAGGTCTATTCGCCGGAAAAGCTCTTAAAACTGATCTCAAATAATGGAAGGTCTCAAAACAAATGGTTGGTTGACCTCCAGAATTCCCAAAAATTGGTGAAAAATAAGCTGGACAGTGACAAAGTCGGGGGAAACATCGTCGAAGTAAACGATCGCAAGTCAACAAAAACAAGTGGAGATTAGATGGGAGAGATCGCAATCAAGAGGCTACTCTACTGTGTGAAGAAAATGGACTGGGAAATACTATACGTGCCGGCACGTGAGGCATGTGATGTGAGATTTAATTTAGGTAATGGCACGTGAGGACACATGAACAACCCTACAGCAGCTGAATTCCTTGGGTGGGGTTGCACAAGGGTTCTTATTATGCTGGTGGTACTGGAATATGCATAGTACTCTTGGAAAGCAAAGAAACCTCGAAACAGTGCTAAGTTGCCAAAAAAATTGCTTGGCAACGGGATTTCTCTGAGAGATTACTATTTCCTTACTAAGTCCAGGTATTCCATGTGAGATTGACTCACTGTAAGTTACTCCGTCAACTAATCGGGGTTAAATAGTACAGTACATGTCCTAAGAAAAGAACGCAATCAATCTAATTACATGATTACAAGGAATGAATCACTCTAATTGATCCTAAATGATATGCATAATAATTATAAGACCATATACAAACAAACCAAGTAAAAACCTTCCAAATATAGCATATTTGAATTAAATCTTTGTAAATCAACACCATGGTAAAAGAAACCAGACAACTTACTCTTCATGTATGGGAAGAAATATATAGGCTTTCTCAAATATATTCACCCCTTTCCACCACCTTCGTAGTCTGACAAATGAAGCTTCCTTTTCATTCTGCTGTAGAGAATTAGGAACTGGATTCAGATTACTGATATCCGAAGGATGTGATACACTGCAAGAACTAGGAAAGAAAATAAAGATAGTATCAAAAAGTTCCTGACTATTCACTATATATTCCATTAGAAAATTAAGTACAAATGGCAGAGTCATCTGCAACTTTACGTTTTGTCTTCAGAGCATCCATGCTGCATATAAAGACATAATTAATTAAATAAAAGTGTGTTCTCTCTAAATCTTAAGCTTTTAAATGAGATGGTTGCGCACACTTCAACATGGTATCAGAATAGGCAGAGATCTTGGGTACAAGTCCCACCGCCACGCATTACAAAAGAATTTCCACGTGTCTGGCCCATGAAAAAAGAATCAGGCCCACACATGAAAGGTGTTTTGAGACATAACTAATTAAGTAAAAGTGTGCTCTCTCTAACACTTTAAACATTTAGATGAGATGGTTGCATAATTCAACACGGATAATATCAAGACGATAAATATTACTAAGAGAAAGACAGCACACCAACAATCAATCAGAGCCTAAGAGTCTAAGTGCCTTTTACAGGGTCATTTTACCTTAGATATTTGATCTTTTCAGGAAAAACAAAATAAAGACGAGGCCGATGATCTCTTCTCCATGTTTGCCCAATAAAAAGAAGCTGCAAACAAGGCTCAGTACTTTTGGGATCAATCTATCAAGTTCAGCATTGATCTATAACACATAAAACTTTCATTTGTCTTGACGTACCCATGTCAACGTGTATGCCATGACTACTTCGCACAGAATTTTCAGAAGTATGCTAAAACTTAGCAAACGACCTACACGTCCCATACTAGATACTTCCACACACCAGTATTCTACCTATACTTGGAAACCAAGTTCATGTAACATAGTTATTAATATGGAAATTAGAGAAGTACTAGTCTTAAGAGCGCCAAAATTTATCAGTTCAACTTGCAGAAAAAACTTCTCTCAGAGGGAAGATAATACCTTGCTCAGTACAGCATCTTTGAGCTTCTGGTAGAAATATGTATTGAAAAAGTGATACTCATCTACATCTGCATGAGGTTTTGTCTTCTGGAGGTACCTGACAACAAAACAATGCAATTAGGATATATCAGATTGAGTAAGTCTGTCTCAAGTTTCATCTTACTCCTCTACTAGCAACACTACGGAAAATATTAGACCACCAATCTTCTAACTTACTGGTTACTAAAATAAGGTTGACACAGTTGGTGACTTAAGGTTATGTTTCATTGATAGAGAAGTTCACACCGTAATGCAATATCAAGCTACCATGAGGATTTATACGCCAGTTGACGTGACTTTTATCTTTGTGTGGTTATTTAATGACTCCAACGGCCGAACCAATTAAAAAAAGATCATATGAGGGAAACAATTTCTAGCAGAAGTTACCAAGACCTCAATAGTAGAAAGTATTTAAAAGATAATATTAAAAGAAAATTATTTTACATATAATTGGCATATGTTGTCGCCCAATAGGAATTTTTTTCCTCTGCCTCTGGAAATAATAGTAGTACACCAGCAACTGAAGCCTTCACTGCAAAGCCCCGTAATTTTTTAAAGTTAATTAAGACCAACCAATTACGACCGTAACGGATTGGTTAAAGTGTTTCCAAGGTGTAAACGAATTCACATGACTATGGTGAAGTGTTCAGGACATGATAGTGTATGTATGGTAGGGCTTGGAAGTGACTTAAATTGATAAAACAAGAAGGAAAGATCAAATATTGAAGTTGGAGAAGAAACACAGGTGCAAACGAATTCACATGACTATGGTGAAGTGTTCGGGACATGATAGTGTATGTATTGTAGGGCTCGGAAATGACTTCAATTGATAAAACAAGGAAGATCAAAGATTTAAGTTGGAAAAGAGGTCAAGTTTTAGGGCCCTTTCGCGATGGTTTCATGTCGTGAGAGAAGGTGTCCTAGCCAAGTGTGCCAAGAGTGTGAGACAAGACATTAAGCTATGTCACAAGACTATCATGACAATTGGGCCTAGGCAGGCGCGCAGTTTCCCAATGGCCACGCATCGCGGGGAAGCTAGGTTGGCCAACTTCCGGGAGAAAACAAGATAAATAGAAGTTTGTGACATTGCAAGCCAATTACGAGGACTGGACCTGGCAAGGTCACCCAATCTCGGAAGGGGTCCGGCCTAGCATTGAATACACCTATTAAGGTAAGAATTTAATGTTATTTCAGGTAGATTTTACTCGGTCAAATGCTAAATACAACATCCAAACATTGATTTCTCAGATTTTTCAAGAATCACCAAAAACACCCCAAAGTTTATTTTCTAGGGTTTGGTCTGAAGAGATAATTCCACCACCCACTGTTCATTTATGATACTCATTTAAGGTACATAGAAGATATTTATGAGTAGAAAAACTATTAGACTGGAACCCCAAAAGTGGGTATTTATTGAAGTTGTTGGGGTTTGGATGGGAAGATGATAAATAGTATTCGGAACATTAAAATTGGCTATTGCAATGATCAGAAGAAATTAATAACGTATTGACATAGTAGATTGTAAGGAGATTGGTGGAGCAGTATAGGGCAAGGAAAAGGGACCTGCATATGGTGTTCATAACCTTGAAAAATCTTACGACAAAGTTCCGAGAGAGGTATTGTGGAGGTGTTTGACTTTAGGGCTATTAAGGACATTTATGACGGAACTAAGACCCGAGTGAGGACGGGGGGAGGAGACTTGGGTCACTTCCGGTGATGATGGGGTTACATCAAGGATCGGCTCTTAGTCCGTTTTTATTTGCTTTGGCAATGGATGTTCTGAAGCGACACATCCAAGGGGAGGTGCCTTGGTGCATGTTATTTGTTGATGGCATTGTATTGATTGACGAGACGCGTAGCGGAGTTAACGACAAGCGGGAGATGTAGAGACAGACTCTGGAGTCTAAAGGTTTCAGACTGAGCAGAACTAAGACAGAGTACGTGGAGTGCAAGTTCAAGTGATGTGCCTCGTGTAGCGGACATGGAAGTGAGGTTGGATTCTCAAGTCATATCCAAGAAAAGGAGTATCAAGTACATGCGGGGCTATTATCCAAGGTAACGAAGAGATTGACGAGGATATCACACATCGTATTGGTGCGGGGTGGTTGAAATCTAAGTTGCTCGGACTCTCCGAAAATGTCGCCGCACCCGTGCCGGATCCTTCAAAAATACACTATTTTTGAAGGATCCGACACGCACTCGTCGATATTTTTAAAGAGTCCGAGCAACATAGGCTAAAATGGAGGCTAGCTTCTGATGTCTTATATGATAAGAAGGTGTCACTAAGACTTAAAGGTAAGTTCAACAGAGCAGTAGTTAGACCAGTTTTATTGAATGGGGGCAGAGTGTTGCCAGTCAAGAACTCTCATGTTCATAAGATGAAAGTTGTGGATATGAGTATGTTAAGATGGATGCGTGGCTTACTAGGAGAGATATCGTCAGAAATGAAGATATTTGGGCCAAAGTGGAAGTGGCCTCCGTGGCGGACAAGATGCGGGAGTCTAGATTGAGGTGGTTCGGGTATGTCAAGAGGAGATGCACAGACACCCTTATGAGGTGGTGTGAGAGGTTGACGTTTGAGGATCCTAGAAGAGGTAGGGGGGTAGGCCAAAGAAGTATAGGGGAGAGGTGATCAGGTAAGACATAGAAAGCCTTCAGCTTATCGAGGACATGATCATTGATAGGAGGGTGTGAGGTCGAGGATTCGGGTAGAAGGCTAGTAGTAGTTAGTGTTGTGTCCAGTATTTCCGGCTAGTAGTATCAGTATTATTTTTGATATTTTTATTATTCTTTATTAGTTCACTTTTTTCGTATTTTTAGTATTTATCTATTACTACTTGTTGTCTTGTATGCCTCTACTTTCTTACTGTCTTGCTATTGCTTATGTCTTCATAAATGTTGTGTTTTTGCTTTCTTTGAGTCGGGGGGCTTTTGAAAACAGTCTCTCTACCTGACAAGGTAGTGGTAAGGTCTGTGTACACTCTACCCTCCTCAGACCCCATTGAAATCCCACAAGTGGGGTCTGGGGAGGGTAGAGTGTACACAGACCTTACCACTACCTCGTAGAGGTAGAGAGGCTGTTCACGAAAGACCCTCGGCTCAAGTGCAACAAATCCAAGTAAAAGAAAAAGCAAACAGTGAAGAAAGCATATCGATTAATAAAGAAAGCAGTGTAGGGCCTACAAGAAATGAATAATAACAATAGCAAAATAATGTGATAATGGAAACACAATAGACAACCTATGATGATAGACATCAAAAGCAAGAAATACAAGAATACGGCTAGTACTACAATAGACACCAACAAGCTCAAACCTTCAAAAAGCAAGACATCACTCCACTACCTACTAACCTTCTACCCTAATACGCAACCTCCACTCCTTCCTATCTAAAGTCATGTCCTCGATAATATGAAGCTACACCATGTCCTGTCTAATCACATCTCCCTAATACTTTTTCGGCCTATCTCTACCTCTCATTGTACCCCATATATCCAACCTCTTGCACCTCCTCACAGGGCGTCTGTGCATCTCCTATTTACGTACCCGAACTATCTCAGTCTCGCTTCCCTCATCTTGTCCACCACAGAGGCCACTCCCACCTTGTCCCAGAGATCATCATTCCTAATAGTATTGTTCCTAGTATGCCTGCAAATCCATCTCAACATCCTCATTTTAGCAACTTGCATCTTCTGAACGTGGAAGTTCTTGACTGGCCAGCACTCCACCCCATACAACAAAGACGGTCTAACCACCACTCTGCAGAACTTATCTTTAAGTTTAGTGGTACCTTTTTATCACACAAGATTCCATAGGCAAGCCTCCATTTCATCCCTGCAGCACCAATGCGATGTGTGACATCATCGTCAATGTCCCACTTTCCTGGTTTACAGACCCAAGATACTTGAAACTCTCTCTTGGAGATAGTTTGTGTGTCAAGCCACTTCCACACTTGCCTCATGCATCGCATCACTGAATTTGCACTCTAAATATTCCGTTTTGGTACTACCCAACCTGAACCCTTTAGATTCCAGGGTTTGTCTCCACACCTCCAACCTAGCATTAACTCATTGTGTGTCTCATCAATCAGTACTATGTCATCCACAAACAACATACACTATGGCACCTCATCCTGAATAAACCGCGTCAACTCATCCAGTTATGGGAAGAAGTGTAACATTAATTTTTACTTGCTTGCTAGTTGGGCTTAACTAATTATTTCCATAAAAGTAGAACTCTAATCCCATGAAGTCTAGGAGAGGGGTGCATGATTTACCCTAAATATAGGGGAGTTCTTTTTGTTGTTTTTTTAACATTACATTATTATCAATATTACTGAAAGTTCTTTTCTTTACACCTTTCTGTATTGGCTACTTGTGATTTATCTTACAACCTTACAAGAACGATTCTTTTAAGAGGTACGATTAATTTTGTGCTTGATATCTATGATTCTTTAGACTTATATTAATTATAATCTTTAATTATTCAGTTAGGAGGACATATCTATCCGGATAGAGAATAGTCTAGGCCGATTCATAGATAGGTCACATTTCATCTAAGTTCTTGAATAGAATCTACTTGTAAAACATGATCAACTCTAATTCACTAATTAGGTCTGCTACAATCAATTAGGGTTCTTAGTAATTACTTTCAAGATTTAGGGATTTACTTCTCAAATTTCACTTATTTTAAATTTTCTGTCTTTAATCTTTGTACTTTTTCACATTATTTCTTATTCTTTTAATTTAATTGACTCAATTCTTACCAGTGGGGGATTAAAGACTTAGGTAGTCTTGGAACCAATGCCCAAGAGCTAAATGAGTTATGATATGTTCGTCATGTAATGGCAAAATTGAGATGTTACTATGTAGATTGAACATATTGAACGTGTTGGTGCGTTAAGTGATTGAAAGGCAAGATAAGCTCAAATTGAGGAGTTGAGGCCAAATCTTTCTTGTGGCTTTTCTCCAAATGCATGATTTCAAAATATGATTATAAATGTTGATTTGTGCTCGTGACACCATGAGTTTCGATTGACTAGTGCTATATGCACTATCTTGATTCTATATGAAATGTTCAAAGACTCTTTATGCATTATAAATTGCAATATGAAGTAATGCCTATGTTGCGTGTATTTTGTTTTCAAGAATGATCCTACAATATGAACGTGAACATTAAGATGATTATGATCTCCATATGATTTCGAATACAAAGTCCATGACATATTTTGCACCTAATCAATAGTTTGGAATGTATAAACGTAAAGTGAGGCCTTGAGTGCCAAGAATATTAGTTGAGGTTAATGGTGTCATATTCGGAATATTCATAAAAACTAGGTCAATAGTGTCATGTTTGTTTATATGAAATGCTTTTGGAGTTTGTATAAATAACGGGGAAAGGTAATTCATTGTCCTAATTATGGCACGTCTTGTCTAGAAACTACCGGAGGTACTCCTGACATAAAGGATATGCTTCTATTATTATGATTATGGCCCCTAAAGAGCCCAAATATGATCTTTTTTTGAGGAATGAGATCAATTGTGAGGATACATATGCACATTATGAGTAACATTTGACATGTAAAGATAAATGTTCTACTTATGTCATACATTATGCATGTTTCGTCAAGTCTTGTCCCACCACTTAGGGTGTGTTTGGTATGAAGGAAAATATTTTCCATGAAAAATGTTTTATGAAAAACAAGTTGGTTTCTTACTTATTTTCTCATGTTTGGTTAGTGAGTGGAAAACATTTTCCGAAAAATATTTTCTACTATTTGATTTGATGAGTGAGAACACATTTTTCAAAAAATATTTTTTTGTTTTTGGTTAGAGAGTAGATAATATTTTCTAAGGGGTAGGTTGGGTTTTTTTTTTTTTTTGGGGGGGGGGGGGGTTGTGGGGGTACAAAAAATATTATTTTTTTAAAATATTTAAAAAAAAATTGAATTTGGGTTGGGTGGGGTACAAAAAAAATTAAAAAAAATTATTTTAAAACCCATGGGTGGGTGGGGTTCGGGGGTGGAGGGTTTGGGGTAAGGTAGGGTCAGTTATGGGTTGGGTTGGTGGGGAGGGGTACAAAAATAAAATTAAAAAGATTAATTTTTTTAAAAACAAATTTACTTTTTTAAGAAAAAAAATGGGGTGGAGGTGAGGGTGAGGTGGAATAGAAAAAATATTTTTTAAAAATTGTGGGGAGTAGGGGGTGGAGGTAAGGGGTGGGAGTAGGGGGGTGGAGTGGCGTGATTGTGGGATTGGGATGTTGTGAGGGTGGAGACTTGTTTTCCCTACTTTCATTAGAGAAGTCATTTTCCTTATTTTCAAGGAACTTGTTTTCCTAAAGAAAATATTTTCCAAATTTTTTGACCCACCAAACGCAAGAAAATAGGAAAATATTTTCCTCCAGACCAAACACACTCTTAGTGCAAATGGCACTCACAACTCCAGCCGCGTACTGTCATTGTTCCATTACAAGGACGGGAGCTCCCGATAGAGTTGTCAAAGGCGCGCTTAAGCCCTAAAGCGAAGGCTCAAAACGTTTTGAGCGCTTCACCTCGCTTAATGTGCTCTTCAGTGTCATCATCAAGGTTCTAAGGCATACTTTTCCTTGCTAATGAGCCTCTTCTAAAGAGGTGACACCAAACAATTGATATTTCACTTTATCGTAAAAAAAATTCAATTTCTTTTTTCATATACTTGTCATTCATGCTTGTAATTATTAGTCTTGGACTAAACATATCTATTTATATTTTTTCTCCCTTTGCGCCTTTTTTCATTAAAGCCCAAGCTTTATTTGCACTTTGCGCTTAAAGCCCCAACAGACCTTAGAGCTTTTACGCGCTTTTTGCTTTTGATAACAGGTGACGCACACACGCGGAATAGAAGTCCTATTTTCACCTTTCTCGAATTCGCTTTCCGTGGTGACTCATCAGTTCACCCTCTCCATCCATACTTTTGGTGAAACCCATTATATGTCCAATGGAGGCCTAGTCTACATAATTCTTTTGCACAGACATTTGCATCCTGAGTATTTATTTCATTTGGTTGTCCTAGAGGCTATATAGATGTACTTTGGGTTATTTTGGATATGATATGGGTCCTCATTACGGCATACTTAAATGAAACAGTATTTCTTTTATATGATGAGACTGAAGAGCCAACACTTAATGATACATTATCATTAAAGGCATCGAATGTCGGTGCTAATTCCGTTTTGATCTCTTTTTGTCATCTCTGGACTAAAGAAATAAGACCCATGCTTGGTTGCTAAAACAATCATTCAAGTGCACTAAGCTCCCTCTATGCTCAGGGTCCTAGAAAACATCTGACCACATTGGGTCTATTGTATGCAGCATACCTTGCATTTTTGCATGAGGTTGTTTCTCCAGTTTGAAGTTGACCTCCTGGTCACACTGTGGCAACTCTTACCGGTGCTAAGCTATTAAGTCTAGTTCACCCTCCGCTTGCCTATCTCAGTAGGAAATTAGAATACTCTCTAATTTCAAGGAAAAAGTTGAGGCAAGAGCTATACCTTTGGGAACCAGAGAAATAACTGCAATAAAGTAAGGAGAAGGAACGATCCCAAAGCAAAGACTCGGAAATTAAAATAATGGATGAAGTAATCACAAGTGACTACGGTTGTGGAAAGCGGAAAAAATCAAAGATATCTACTTTTAACATGCAACTACTTCTATGATGTTAAAATATAATGATACATTGGATAGAAATAACGATAACACAAGTGTTGATCAACTTCATGGATCCCAGAAGTTAACAATTTCATTCTATGAAGACAGTCAGTGAAGAGATTATCCAAACCAGCTGCTAAAAATTAAGTCCGTAAGCAATTTCCATTAGTTAGTTAGTAGGTATTTATTAGTTTATCATAAAACTTTTTCAGGTGGCTAACTAGCAATTGAACCAAATGATAGCTGATGTTGGGAAAAGGCAAAACGGTATTACTGCGGTATACCCATCAAATACAAATACAAGATTTCAGAAAAAATAATATTACATGACTCTGTCTTTATATGCATATGACACAACATATATTTAATCAGCTAAGCTGCTCTATAATAGAGATTATACTAGAGATTGCTTTAATGGGAAACAGAAAATTAGAAAACAGCTCTTGGTTCAGAAGGTGGATATTTTATTTGGAACTGACATGAAGATTCCTTAGTTTCTTCTTCTTTTCCTTTTATAATTTTTTCCTTTTTCTTATGGAAAATTCTAAGCAACCTATTCCTAATAGATGTCTAATCTATCCATTCATCAATCAACAATGTAACTATTAGACAAAATATTTTGTTAACTCACCGGATGTAGAAATTCATTATAGTCGATGACAAATATGCTTCAGGTGCAAGAGATTCCATGTCCGAACAACAAATTTCAACTGATTCAGGATCAACCCTATGTCAATGCAAAAACAATAAAGAAATCGTAAGCAATAAGAAAAGATGGTACTCCCCAAGGTAATAAGCAAAGCATACTGGATCAGTAAGGTTGTAATTCATGCCATACCGTGAAGGATAGTATATCTTGGTTGCCTTTCTGCAGGAAAAAGAGGAATATAAGAGATATCAACAATTGCTCACTAGTACTCAGATCAGATGCAGGTATGTCACTGTGAGGAAATGCTAATTTACTAATATATTACCGTTCAACCACTTTGTCCACTCGCTCTGTCGCTTTAATTGCATCAGGTTCCTCCTCATCCACTAAAACAACAGCCTCTCCCTGGGAAAATAATGAATCCCATATGGCAAGAAAGACCACATTAGGAATAAAGTAAAAGTTCATGACTTCCAAGAGAATGAACTATATTCAGGGAAAAAAGAACAAATAAAGCACAAGAAGCTACAGCAATTCATCATGTCCCTCCGCGATGTCTTAGCAAATTTTTGACTGATCCTCGTCGTCCACACTCTTCATCCGGTCCGGAAAATTCATACCGGACACCAGAATCTTTGCAGGTTGCCGACTTGTGGCTGTGGACTTGTCTAAGGAGAGTTCTTCCATTGCCACTCAGAAAGGTATTCATTCTACTCGTAATCCTAATCCTATCTATACTTGTCTAAGTTATCATTGTTTTGTTACCAGCTCATTATGTTTTTGTATGATCACTATCAGCTGTTTCTATTCCTAAGAGTACAGGTGTTCTTTCTCATCCAAGACATCGACAAGCTATGATTGAGGAGATATTTGTCTTACACTCTAGTGGTACTTGGAAACTTGTTCCTCTAGCTGTAGGTAAGTCTACAGTTGGTTGTCATTGGGTATATAAGGTGAAGGTTGGCCCTGATGGATAGATTGATAGAGCACGACTTGTTGCCAAAGGCTACACAGATTTTTCATCTTGACTATGGTGATACCTTCTCTCCTGTGGCTAAGATTGCTTTAGTCCGTCTCTTTTTATCTATGGTCGTTCTTTGCTATTGGACTCTCTCCCAGTTGAATATTACAAATGTTTTTCTTCATGGGGATCTCGAAGATGAGGTATATATGAAGCAATAATCAGATTTTGTTGCTCATAGGGAGCCTCTTAGTGATCCTAGAAGATAAAGGAGGCTGGTAGAAAAGTTGAATTATCTCACTGCGACTCGGCCAGACATTGCTTTCCCGGTTAGTGTTGTAAGTCAGTTCTTGGATTCTCTTGTGACAATCACTGAAATGTAGTCATAAAATCCTCTCCAGGAAGAGGACTACTTTACAAAGACTAAGGACATAAGCAAATCATTGGATATACAGATGCAGATAGGGCAGAGCCACCCTCTGGCAAACGATCTACCTCTGGGTACTGAGTTTTAGTTGGAGGAAATTTGGTGTTTTCGAAAAGTAAAACAAAATGTGTTGCTCGATCGAGTGCAGAAGCTGAATAACGGGCTATGGCAGTGGCTACATGTGAACTTATATGGATCAAGCAACTATTTGAAGGAGTTAAAATTTGGAAAAAATAATGAAATGGAACTTGTGTGTACACTTCACATGGTACTGAATCCGATATTTTACGAGAGAGAAAACACATAGAAATTGATTGTTATTTAGTCAGAGAAAAGATACTCTCAAGAGACATCTCAGAAAGTTCGTGAAGTCAAATGATCAACTTGTAAATATATTCACCAAGTCTTAGCCAGTCCTAGAATAAGTAAGACGTGTAGCAAGCTTGGTACACATGATTTGTACGCACCAGCTTGAGGGGGAGTGTAAGAATCCTTGTGAATATTCTAGAATATGAGCCTGTTTGGATTGGCTTATTGCTTTTGGCTTATAAGCCATAAGCATAAATTAGGATTTCTAACTTGTGGCCTTTGGCTTTTTTTTGTTATTTTGACTTAAAAACAAGTGCTTAAAAGCACTTTTTAATTTTTTACCCAAACACTACAAAAGTGCTTAAAAGCTATTTTAGCTTACAAGCACCTAAACTAAGCCAATCCAAACAGGCTCTATATGTATTAGATCACTTGATTTACTCCTATTGTAATTATATAGTGATTTTCTTTCCTTTTTAACACATGTCAACATAGTTATTTAAACTCAATAGTTTGAGGGAATAATCAAGTCGAGTTCTCTCTTATTCTCTTCTTTTTCACAATTCTGATCATTATACCCTAGCAAACTTCTAAGGAATATTGAAACAAGAAGAAATAAGGAGGGTTAAGCATTAATAAGCTCATAAATCAATGTGTACCTACTGCAAGTAGCCAACCCCACCCCATAACGGAGGAAAGAAAAGGAGAGAAAGAAAGAGGTAGTGCTGCAACCATTTGAGTAGTCTTTAGCATGAAGGACTTAAATCTATTGCCTGAAACTGTAACAGCGTTGTAAAATGTGCCATTAGGCCCGCACAACTATAAAATGTGTCATTAGGGTCCAAGACTTTCTATCTTATATACTCAGCATTTCTCCTATGTTTTGTCGATGTTAGATTTGCCTAGGGTATCACATACACCTTCCCTTGTGGATTCAACGTCCTCGTTGAGGTTTGCCCCACTCTCATCTCAAAGATGTGGGATTCGCCTAAAGTTAGTTGAACACTAAGATTTGCCCCACAATCGCCCAAGGTTGCACGTGGAGTGACCCTGGTACCATCTATAATAGCCTAGCCCACTAGTGATATTGTCCACTTAGGGCCTAGAAATGTGTGTGTCAATAGGGTCTAGGGCTTGTTTTCTTATATATCCAACATCTCTCTCGAGTTTGTCAATGTGGGATTTTCCTGGAGTGTCGCAAAAAAGCCAATAGCAGCTCTTAAAATGCCAAATGCAAGTTGTCATATTGACAAAAAAAAGTAGTTACACGCCTACATGGAAGCTAGCCGGAATGGGATAACTACGATACATAAGACGCCTTACATTTGCATGCCTCCGAGTATATGAAGATTGGGCTTGAGAGGCTTCAAACCTGAAAAGAAAAAGACTAAATCACTACCAAACACGTTTTCCTTTTATTTGATTATTTATAATAGGACACCAAACGGTAGAAATTGCAGCCAAGGGGAGGCAGGAAAGGAAATAAATAATTAAACAAGTCAAAGTCGGCTCATGGATTTTATAGCAAACAAGTACAACAAAATAATGTCTCAATGTAGCTTGAAGATCACAAGTGCTTCTTTAGAATATCAAATTAATATCATGAAATGATCTCCAGAGTATCTTTGAACTTAAAAAAGGAAATGCAAATAGGAGAAAGAAGGAACAACTATACTACTACTATGCCTCAATCCCAAACAAGTTGGGGTCGGCAATATGAATTCATTTAAGTTCATTTTATATCATCATCATACTAAATAAAATAAGATAAAAAAAGATATTTTATATATATATATAATATTAAAAGTTATTTGATAAGTCTAAAACTTATCCTCAACTAGTAGTTATCACCTATATTGATTCTTGTGCCCTATCTTTGGCAGTTTGGCTAAGTTTGCACTGATACCAAATATTTATAGGTCTCTGGAGACGACTTCCTTCCATGTGATTTTAGGTCTACCTCATCCCCTTTTAACACCTTCACTTACCATAGTTTCACACCTACGTACTGGTACATCTGTTGGTCGACGCAGAACATATTCGAATCATCTAAAGCAACCTTCTTGCATTTTGTCCTTAATCTTTGCTACTTGCACCTTCTGAGTCATTCAACCGCACAAGAAAAAGTACACATTCTCTTAGCCGAGGGTTCGGATCGATAAGGGATGGGATACGGGGGTTACAATTCCCCCTATCTCTTAACCAGATTTGGGTTCATTTATTGGGGGATTCAGATTATGAACCCTATTCAGAATTGGTGTTCATTTGCTTAGGTAAACAATCAATCTGGTCTATTGAACTAATAAGCAATCGCATGGGGGTGCACGATCAGCATTTCCATGGGATTGCAAGATTGCAGTCCTGTCCTCCCTTAAAAAGACACAAAAGTACATATTTTACTAAGTGGAAACTGGAAAGAACCCCCCATCATCATGTCACATTATCAAAAAAAAATTAGTTTAGTATAAAAAGAATTTCTTAAATCCCTTTCAGTCATCTAAAAACAATAACCCCTTCAACGAGCCTTTTGAAGGTTGAGGGGCCTTTTTAAGTTTAAAGTGATAGATTTCCTTGACGCTGATTAAAATTTATGGTGCTGAATTTTTTTTTCCTAACAGTGAATAAAATGTTGCTGAATTTTTTTCCTTAACAGTGATGTTGTATGTTGCTTATTTGTTTTTTACAAAATCTTAACAGTGATTAAATGTCTGACCCGACTTGGAATATGGGAAAAGAGCTAGTGAGACCAATAGGACTGTAGTTATATGTCTGTTTTGTGACAAGACATTTAAAGGCAGAAACTTTTGCCACAAACACCTTATTGGTACTTATAGCTATGTCAAATGATGTACAAAATGCTCGGAGGTTGTGAGGGAAGAAATAAAAAATTATGTTGAGGGAACAAGGAGCTAAAACGTCAAATGTTACATCAACCAAATGTGACTAATCTTGATGATGATGATGATGAAGAAGAAGAAGAAATGGAAGGAGGTGAAGCTGTTGATTTGTCGCTTCATGCAAAATCACAAGAACGGGCAAGAATGCACCAGTCTTTTCAAGTTGTGGATCAACCGGTAGGAAAGATCCTTTAGATTATTACTTTCAGCAGAAGCCCGGGGATAATGCTGGGAAAAGCGGTAAAAAAAATTAAATGATGTTGCCAAGGATATTTTGAGGGATCGTGCAGTTGCGACTTTTTCATAGTGGGTGTACGATGCAGGGATCTCCTTCAATTGTGACAATTATACCAACACTTTTGGAGCCTTCATTGAGGTTGTGCCAATTTGGTCCAGAATGAAACTCCCCACTAATCATGAAGTTAGAGGTCCTTATCTAACTAAAGAAGTGGAAGAGACAAAAATTGTGGAGGAACATCGGGTAGAATGGAACAAGTTTGGATGTTCCATTATGATGGATAAGTGGACGGCAAGAATTGGAAAAATGATCATCAATGTGTTGCTGAATTCTCCAAAAGGAAGCTTATTTCTTGATTCCATTGATGCGAGCGACTCGTCTACTGATTCCATCAAAATGTTCTACTTATTTCAAAACACTATAAAGAAGATCGGAAGAAGAGAATGTTGTTCAAGTTTTTACAGATAATGCAAGTGAAAATGTTAAAGCGGGTGATATGTTGAAGGGAGTGTTCCCGCACATTTATTGGACTCCACGTGCATCTCATTGTATAAATTTGATGTTCGGGGCATTTTCAAGGAAAGACCCTTCACTACAGTTTTCACTCAGGCAGTAAGGATAAATTCTTACATTTTTCAAAGGCCTTTGTTATTGAATATGATGAGGAGATTGACAAAAATAAACAAAAAACTTGGTGAAGCTTGGCAAGACTAGATTTGCTACTGCTTTCTTGACCTTGCATAGTATGCACATGCAAAAGACCAATTTGAAAAGCTTGTTCATTTCAGAAAAATGGAACACGTAAATCTGCAAAAGCAGCTAGAGGAGTAGAAGTTACACGCATAATTTTTTATTATAACTTTTGGAATAATGTTGTTAATGCTCTTAAAATTGGTGTCCCTTGATTAAAGTACTTCATTTGGTGGATGGGGAGCAAAAATCACCAATGGGCTACCTTCATGGAGTTACGGATAGAGCTAAGGAGGCTATTCGAGCGGCATTTACTGACGAGCATAAATATGCAAGGTCTTTAAGATCATTGATAGAAGGTGGGCGGATCAACTTCATCGACCTTTACATGCAACTGGGAATATTTTGAACCCATCACTCTTTTATCATAATTGTGAGATGGATTTACTAGATAAAAAGTGTGTAAGGGATTCCATGATTGTTTTAGTAAGTTGGTCGCTGATGAAGATGTGCAAGATACAATAGCGGATCGGCTTAGATTAGTACTTACAGGAGTGTTGATGGATTTGTTGCATTACCAACGGCTATTAGACAAAGAAAGAAGAAGTCATCAAGCGAGCAAGTGCTTCTATGTTTCTTTATTTTATCAAGTAAAGCTATTATGTTTCTTTATAGCTTTAACTTTTAAGTTATTTCTTTGAACGTACTAAATTTTGAATATTTGTTCTACTTCAATAATTGAATGGTGGAGGCTTTATGGTTCAGAAACTCCATATTTATAGCTTTAACTTTTAAGTTATTTCTTTGAACTTACTAAATTTTGAATATTTGTTCTACTTCAATAATTGAATGGTGGAGGCTTTATGGTTCAGAAACTCCAGATTTACAAAAGTTAGCCAACAAAGTTCCAAGTCTAACTTGTAGCTCATCCGGATGTGAGAACTAAAGCGTGTTTGAACATGTAAGAACTAAGAAGAAAGATTTGGTATATTGAAATAACTAAATTATATCTCAATTATCTAACTCCTACTAATTACTTGCCACAACTTATTTGCAATTTCATACCAAGAAGAGGAATAGACTAACCCAAAAGCGCCTCAATGACCTAGTGTTCATAAAATACAATATAAAATTCAGGCGTTGTTACAACTCTCGCAATGTACTTGATCCAATTCTTTTGGAAAACATTGATGATGCTAATGAATGGCAAACAGAAGTCTCAGAGAATCATAAAGATGAAGCAATTTTTTAGGGAGATTATGATTTCACTTGGGGTGCTGCTGCGGAGGAAAGTGGAGTTGAGGAGAATTGTTATGGTTTAAGGGGGAACATTTCAAGCTTACACAGGATGGGAAAAGAAGTAGCTACAAGTCTATCACTAGTTTATGAAGTTAAAGAAGATGACGATGGAGTTGAAGAAGATGATGAGCAATATAATGACAATGGAGGAGTACAAGATTTAAACAATCTTGTACAAGTAGAATTGTAGAAGAACAAGAATTAAATGTTGATCCATTACTAGCTTTGATTTTGTTTGACCTATGGTCTATGGAGGATTTTGTGACATCTAGTTTTTAGTTTTTAATTTGAACTTCTGCTTATATATGTTGTCTCTATTTATTTTGGTCCTTTTTATTTTAAATTGCACTTCACTTCAATGAAGCGAGCACTTCGCTTAAAGTGTGAAGCGGGGCCTTGTTGCTTTTTTCCGCTTCACGCTCCCCAAAACACTAGACATGGGCCTTTAAAAGATTAGTTTCCAGATATTTGTAATTTGGTTCTTTCACCTAAAGAAAGATCGAGGAATCTCAATTTTAGAAGATTTTTGAATGACTAAGAGGTTCAAAGTGTTGCTGAATATTTTGAAGTTTTGGAGCCTTTTCAAGGTCTTAGAAGCAATGGAGACAAAGTGGTTTGGGAAGGAAACAGTAAGGGTTGCTTTATTGGCAATTCTGCCTGTTCTCTACTTTCAAATACTGGACAACAAGGATCCAATAGGCCTTTGAAATTCATCTGGAAAGTTAGGATCCCATACAAGGTGGCTTGCTTTTCATGACTGGTGGTAAAAGAGGTATGTTTAACTCAGGAAAATTTGAAAAGAAGGGGTTTCCAACTGTGTTCCAGGTGATTTTTATGTGGAGCTGAATCTGAGAGAGTATCAACCACCTTTTTTTGCATTGTCGTGTGACAGATCAGTAGTCGCAGCTGTTTCTTAACATAGTTGGGATCAGGGTGGGTCATGCCAGAGTCTACATGTGATCTCTTAAAGTGTTGGAACAACAATTGTGGTCGCGTGAGATAGAAAAAGTGGTGGAACATGGTTCCAGCATGTATTCGGTGGACTATATGGAAGGAGAGAAATACAAGATGCTTTGAAGATTACTATAGTTCAATTCAGAAAATTGAGATGAATTGTACTTTCTGTTCCATTTTAGGTGTAAAGAAAGCTTATCAGAAGATGCAGAATCTTTCCTAGACATTATGCACTCTCTGTGAGTTAGAACAGGGACACACTTATTTTGATAATACGAAAAGGGACGCACTTCTGTCTTTTGAATTGTAAATATGGCTTAAGCACATCCTTTGTGCTGACATTAATATACTGTTATTTTCTTCGGAAAAAAAAAATCACTCAAATTTTGGGCCCTTAATCGTTTAGCTCTAGTTCTCTGATAATAACATTTTAGAAATGAACATGTTCTACAGATCAAACTCGAGACAATTTTATGCAGTAAAGTAGAAAGGAGTATTATCCAAAAAGATTGTTGAATAAAATTGAATAAGAAATATCAGTATAGGAAAGGGTAGGGAGATCGAAGTTAAGGAATTATCCACAAAGGCTGCTGAATGAAACTGACTAAGGAATATCAGTATACAAAAAGGTAGGGAGACTAAAGATTAGGCTGCAGGAATTTTTCCTCCTTTTTCTCATTGCTTGGCCATAAATTCTAAAGGACCTAAATGCTTTGTGTTGTAAAGTAGATGCTTTTGTGCTATAGTTTATATTTATAACTACCAACTTGGAAATTATAATTCTTTTGAAAATACTTGCAGCAAACAGAGTGTAACTACAGTGGACAAGGATAGTTGCAGAATAAGAACTACAGAGATCACATTTGGGAGCTACTATACAATCACATAATCATAGAAATGAACATTGTTCTGCGAGATATATAAAACCATTTTTACACCCATACACTTTTGTGCATGTTACTCTACAGCAAGTCAGCAAGTACACCTACTGAAAAGAAGTAACGTCATATTGCTGTCTCAAAAAAAAAAAATTAACGTCATATTTAATAATCCGTATTTCAAACTGAAAGTTGAGATTTCTACTCTGGGCCATCTGAAAACATTCTCCTCCTTCCTGAAATATAATACTTTATCAAGACTCTTCGACAAATTTGACAGCAGTACATAACCTTTTGAGAAAAAGTCATATTTAAAATATGTAGAGGAGTCGAGACAAAGTATTCTATTTCATGAAGGTTGACACAGTTTTTTTCAGATGGCTCAAAGTAGAAATCTCAACTTTCAGTTTGAAATATGGAGTATTAAATATGATTTTACTTCTTTTCAGCAGTACATAACTTATAAAGCAAAACATGAGCAGCATTTTTTTCTTTTCTAATTTAGGTCTCTGAAAAAACAGGAGCAGCTTTGACACTCTTTTGAAACTGGATTTATTTTTTTTTGAAACTGGAGGAGCAGCTTTGACACTCCCATTAATCTAAACTATAAATTAGTGGACCCATCTTTCACAGTGAACCTTATTCAGTTACACTAATTTCTAATGACTTATCTCATCTCAAAAAACTAATTCCTAATGAGTGACAGCTTCCGGTAATAACCAAGATAATAACAGCAACAATAAAGTGATATAGCAGAAGAATTCTCTAAGAAAATTCAGTGAAATAGAAGAACCCAAAAAACAAACACATACTTCTCCGAGAAACAGCTGGCGATATTTTCTTCAGAACGAGTAGAAAAATCCCTTCCATTTAGATCAACATTTAAAACTTGTTCATCTTTGTCTACAGGAGACTTATAAGGTGCTTCACGTGACAACAACTCTCGCTTGTGTCTTTTTCTTTGTGAAAACTGGTTGTTTAATGTCCTTTTGCGACCACAGAAATTCAGAGCATATAATTCTTCTTGGAAAGCATTGGCTGGCTTAGACTCTGCCTGCTATTCCATAAGCAAAAGTTACAAAATTAATGGTTAATTTTTCAAGAGGAAGAAGAGAAATGAGTTTAAGAATGAGACTGTACTTTTGCTTCAAACTTGTTCAAAAAACAAACAGCAAAGGTGGACTGTGAAGAGGACACAGATGGTGAAGCCTGTGGCTCGAAGTTATCAGGGGCACCTATAAAGTTGCATCCAACTTTCAGGCTCTCCTTTTCAAACTAATTACTTCAGTAAAGCAAATTAAAATGACAAATAAGACTCAGTTCTGATTACAACAGAGTTGCCCATGTACATGCACACGCACACAAACCCACAGCCATTCCTGTTTGAATAAAGAAACTCGCAAAAATACCTATAGTGAACTATAAATATCTTCAAGATCGGCAGTAGGCACACTACGCATAGGCAGGACGTGTGCTCTTTATTAATGCATCAGCTTCAGCACTATATGGAAGCAAGGAATTCAAGATAGAGCAAAGCTCCTATGGAGTCTATTAGAATTAAGTATAAAAGGTAAGAAATATGACACAAAAAAATGAAGAGCCTATAAAAGAACGATGTATCAGTTATTCAAGTATAGTTCCTACAGGACATATCAAGAAAATGATGCATTGTCGTAAGCCCCGAGTATGATGATTAGATGTGAACCTAAAGAGGGAAAAAGACTGTAAAATAAAATTTGGGCCAAGTTTTCAGAAATTCCTATGGAGACCAGTGCAGAAGTCACGGGATACAATTGATTATGTTCGTTCACCTCTCTGGAACTCCAAAGATTTTCTGCCTCTGTACTCCCATCTTCCCCAAAGGAACTGCCCTTAATTTAAATATACAAGAACTTATAGAGTGAAGACAACAGAAAAACTTAACATAGTCCCAACCCACACAAAGAGACCGGAAGTATTGACCTTACCAACATAACAAAAGTCATGCCTCACGCACCCATCAACTTCCTGTCGAAACAGAAGTAGCATAAAAACATCATTATCATCAGATATTGCAAAATAAAGGATTTCCTGACTCCTCATGTTTCTCAACATGAAAGAGTAGTAAACGCTGACAACCTCTTCTTTAGAATGTAATCTTGGGTTTAAAACAGCTTCATGCAGCTACCCAAACAGAGAATGAGACCAAAAATAATTTTACTTTTCAAGGAGATAGTGATCTCCCTTGTCCTTGTGTTGTTATCTTGTTATTCCACGTTAAGAACCCCGTATTGTGAATACTTGTTTGGAGCTTCGTTTCACTAGAAACTCCACCAAAATTTTGAATAACAATACAGACCTTTCCAACCCTAGCTTGTAGAGACTGTTTTAATCCATAAAAAGAAAACCACAGTTTGCAGGAAATGGTACTCTACATAGTTCAGAATCTCACTACTCCTAGTTCATACTTCTCCGAATGGTAACAAGATGCTACATACTGCAATTTAATAACTATTCTGTTGTACAGCTGACTGTAAAGCATAGAATCAATCAGAGGTTAGTCTATAAAAGCATTGTAGCAAGTTATTCTCATTAGAATTTCAGGAAATGCAGTGAATGCACGAGCAAGAAAATACCTACAAGCACACAATGCTAGAAATGGAATTGTAGAGGATTTGAATAAAAGTCAAACCTTATCGGAACCGAGCCGTTTCCTCAATTCTAACTCATCCTCGTGCAGTTTGATATTTGCCCTAAGCTTTTCACCTCCATCGGGTAACCTAGCACCAACGCTGCCAGACATAGACTTTATTAGCCTAGCAATTTTGTCGGTCAATTCTGTATTTGATAAGTTCGAAAGTCCTTCTTTGAGCTCTTCTCCGTCCATGGTGATCGGTTGATGTTTTTCTGCCGGAAGCCGTGGTAAGGCGGAGGTAACCACCAGCTCCGCCGGGGGGTTGTCGTCGTTGAATATCTTGTCCCAGTCTATTGGTATTCCTTTACCCCACGCTTTCTCTCCTTTTTTCACCCGCGTCGAAAAATTCGTAGACTATAAACGGGACAACAACATAAATGTCCTTGCCCTTTACTTTAAAGTGAGTGGTTTTGTATTTTTGCCCCCATAAAAATGGTCTTACAAAAATAATTTTTCATATTTTTATTTATAGAGCAACTATATGTTTGTCCCTCTACACTTCAAATATTTTTAAATAACTCTCAATGCTTATTTGTCTCTCAACTTTTATATGTATTTCTTTTTCTCTTTTTTCTTTTTTTTTTTATTTCTATTTTTTCTTTTTTCTTTTTTTTTCTTTTTTTCTCAACCTTTATTTTTCTTTTATTTTTTATTTTATTCTTTCTTCTTCGTTTTTTCTTTTTTCTCAATCTTTATTTTTTTTCTTTTCTCCTCTCAATTCTATTTTTTTCTCCTTTTATTTTTTATTTTTTTATTTTTTTTATTTTTCTCAACTTTTAATTTTTGTTGTCTTTTTTTCTTCGTTTTTTTCTTTTTTTCTCAATTTTTCTTTTTTTCTCTCAACTTCTATTTTTTTATATTTTCTTTGGTTTTTAATTTTTCTTTTCTCTGTTTTTTAATCAATTTTTTCGACCTTTATTTTTTATGAGATGTTCTATAACTCTTGCTTTAGAGGCAAGACTTAGCCCAAAGACTTCCAAACAACAAATTACGCTCATGAGCAAGACTTGACACTAGTATATTGTGTCTTGATTTATGAGATGTTTTATAACATTTGCCTCAGAGGCAAGACTTAGGCCAAGGACCTCTCAAAAAATACAAGTTACGCTCCATGGGCAAGAGTTCACACTACTTCATTATGTCTAAATTTATGAGATACTCTATAACTCTTGCCTTAGAGGCAAGACTTAGCTCAAGGATTTTCAAACAACAAGTTATGCCCCACGAGTAGACTTAACACTACCTCATTGTGTCTTGATTTATAAGACATTCTATAACTCTTGCCTTAGAGACAAGACTTAGCCCAAGGATTTTCAAACAACAAGTTACGCCCCATGGGCAAGAGTTGACACTATCATATTGTGCTTGATTTATGGGATGCTCTATAACGCTTGCCTAAGAGGAAAGACTTAGCCCAAAGACTTCCAAATAATAAATTACGCCCCATGGGCAAGAGTTGATACTACCACATTGTGTCTTGATTTATGCGATGCTCTATAACTCTTGCCTTAGAGGCAAAACTTAGCTCAAAGACTTTCAAACAACAAGTTACGCCTCATTGACAAGAGTTGACACTAGCACTTTATGTCTTGATCATGAGATGCTCTATAACGTTTGCCTTAGAGACAAGACTTAGCCCAAGAGCCTCCCAAAAAATAAGTTATGCCCCATGAGCAAGAGTTAACACTACTTCATTGTGTCTTAATTTATGAGATGTTTTACAACTCTTGCCTTAGAGGTAAGACTTAGCTCAAGAATTTTTCAAACAACAAGTTATGCCCCACGAGCAAGGCTTGACACTACCTCATTGTGTCTTGATTTATGACATGTTCTATAACATTTGTCTTAGAGGCAAGACTTGTTCCAAAGGACTTCCAAACAACAAAGCACGCTCTTAAGTTGAAAATGTCTTTTTTGTACCTTTTTATAGCTATTTAGCTTCTTTTTTATTCTTTTTTTTATTTCCCTACTTTTTTTCTTTTTTTCTTCTTTTCTCATTTTTTTCTTTAATTTTTTTATATTTTTTTGTTCATTTTATTATTTTTTTCAAATTATGTTATTTTTTTATTTTCGTTTTACATTATAATTTTATTTATCCTCAATTTTGACTCTCTTTTTTACTCCTTTTTTGATTATTTATTTTTTGTTTCTCTACTTTTTTTCTACTCTCCTTTTTTCTCGTTTTTTCTTCTTATTTTTTCCCTCTTTATTGTTCATTTATTTTGTTCATAAATTATGTTTTTTATTTTTATTTTTTTCACCATAATTAATTTTGGCTCCTTTCTTTTTGTGTCTCTTTTTTTTTGTTTTCTCTTTATTTTTAATTTCTTTATTTCTTGTTCTTTTTTAATTCTATTTTTTTCTTTCATAATCTATTTTTATTCATGATTTTTTTGCTCTTTTTTTTTTATTTTCTTTTTGGTTCATTTATCTATTTTTCTCAAATCATATTATACTTTATTTTTTTTACCATGATCTAATCTCACACTCAATTTTAGCTCTTTTATTTTTATTTTTCTATCTTATTTTATTTATTTTTATTTTTTTAATTTTTTTTTATTATTATTTTGTTATTTTTTACAATCTAATTTCATTCACACTCATTGAGATCTGCTTCAGTATGATACTTTTCAATCCTCCGTGATACCATCACAATATATCTATATATGCTGACATAGTATCATGGAGAATTGCTTCAGTGAGATACTCCTTAGTATACTATCATGGTATATCTAGATACTAGTATAGTATCATGGAGGACTGTTTTAGTCCTTCAATGAGATATCACTCGGTATACTATCACTAGGGGTGGGCATTCGATTTTTCGGTTCGATTTTTTCAAATTCGGTTCGATTCGGTTTTGGTTTATCAAATTCGGTTATTTCGGTTTTGGGCCTGCTTAATGGGCTACTTTCTATTTGTAAAATAGGCTATTTTTTGAAGTAAAAAAAATAGTTCACGTTTTTTACTTCAAAATGGATCATTTTTTAATCTAATGGGCTTGTTGATAGTAGCAACTAGTAACAAATAACTCATTCTTTAATGAACAAATCTCACGAATTGACTGAAAAATGTAAACAACACATCTTCAATTTTATTTTATTTTGTTTTCCATCCATCTGCCATTAAGTCAAATAAATCAAAAGTAAAACATCAACAATAGATGTGGGTTAAAATTGCTGACAATAACAACGACAAGACAGAGAGAAGCCTTAATAAATAATAACTATGAGTAGAAAGCAATATTGGACACCAAAAATGGCTAGTACTTTTGAGCTGGTTTTTGGGTAGGCAGCAAACCAAAACGCTTCTTCAAAAGCACTCTTTGCCTTGAAAATTTGAAAGTTAAGCAGACCATGACTTTTATTTTACCTGCAGTTCACATTGTCCAGAAAACATGTCCACAAATTGGATTCACACACTTCACATTGTCCAAAAAATATGTCCACAAACTGGACTCACATAGTCCAGAAAATATGTCATTTTACCTGCAGTTCATAACTTCACATTGTCCAATAGTACCTGCAGTTCACTTTCAGTAACCTTAACACAAGTATATGAATTGAATCCTATGAACAGAACCATCAAAAATTTAAAATAGTAGCACATCACACTAAAACAAACATGAAAATAATTTAATACAACCATCAAAATAGTAGCAACCGACAACATAAAAATAGTAGCAGTTGTCTTAAAATACAGCCATCAAAATACATACTTAACAGTCTAAATTCATCACCAAATAAGCATTAAAAAAAGTAACAGCAGTCTCAAAATGAGTCTTAAAATATTCAAAGTTCAAACCATAAGCTTAAGTGCTTAATGACTAAGGCGAAGCTGCCTCTCTTGATTCCCACGACACCTCTTAATGTGTTTACGCAAATTAAATGTGCCACACCTTTTTAGATGACAATTAAGAATGAAACCACATGCCAAGCTCTTTGCTTTACGCCCTTCTTCATTATCTTGAATCACCACATAATATTCCCAAACAGGTGAGGAGTAAGCTTTAGGATTAAGAGGCATGGTTGACCAATTGAACTTGACCTTTAAGATAAAATCAAAAAGTTAGAATATAACTTTCAAGATTAAAGAAAAAAAATTAAAAGAATATGACCAAACAAATAAAGTATTGAACTCACCACTACTATACTAGCAAATTGCAATCATACATCAACAATGCAAGAGTCTCTTCCACTATTTGTCATCTCTAAAAATAATTTAATCAACTATGTCATACAACACAAATAAGTATATTGTTTATTGTAAAAACTAAAAAGTAAAAACACACTAAAAATACAAAATCTTACCAAGTTCAATTTTCTCGAGGTACTCCAAATTTTCTTCAACACAAATAGGAGTAGTCTCTTCTCTAAGCCAATCTTGGACACAAATAAGCAGTTGCACACATTTAGGAGTCAATGAACTTCTAAATGGATCAAGAATACGACCACCCATGCTAAACGCATATTCCGATGCCACACTTGATATTGGAATAGCCAATACATCACGAGCCAATTCCGAAAGAACTGAAAACCTAGGAGTATTAACTCTCCACCAACTTAAAATATCAAAATCATCAGATTCAGGCTCTTGTTCTTCACTAATGTATTTATCCAACTCTGATTTGGCACCTCCACTTTCAGAATTTTCCTTTTGTTTCTTCAAGTAAAGCTTTGCTCTCAAAGCCTTTGCTTTCACATTTTGAGAAAGGCTAGAACTAGTTGAATCAGATGAAGTAAATCCAGATGAAGATGATTGTTGTTTAGAACCTTTTGAATATTTACGAACATATTCTCCAAACAAAGCTTTCAGATAAACATTCACTTCGTCACATACTATATTTCCATTTTCCTCCCCTAATAGCTCTTCAAGTGCAAAGCTAACATACACAAACTTATTACTAGGATCCAATACAGAAGCAATAAAAAGTATTTTGTTCATCTTTTCAGGAGTACCCCAATATGTTTTGAACTTTTCTTTCATCCCCACAATCATATTACGCAAATTAAAATCTTCACTTTCCCCACACTCTTTCAAATATGCATCAAGCTCACATATATCTTCAAATGAACATTACAAGTAACATACTGTGAACCTGAAACTTTTAAGGTGAGCTCATAAAATCTTTCAAGAAAATTTATCACATTTCTCACATTATGCCAATCATCACATTGGAGCGAACCTGCAATAGTTCCATCCTCACAAACATCAGTAGAAAAGTGAGCATTAAAATTACCATCATAAAGATCAAACCTATCAAAGGCCTCTCAAACTTTTATGCCGCCTCTAACATCAAGTAGGTGGAGTTCCACCTTGTAGGCACATCCAATGATAATAGTTTATCACATTCTATCTTTTGAACTTCACAACATTTCTTAAAGTTTCTTATTCTTGCAGGATATTCTCTAACATACTTCACCATTTGTCTTACCCGTTTGACAGAAAGGCCAATTTCTTTCAAACCATCTTGCACAATTAGATTAAATATGTGAGCCATACATCTCACATGGAGATGCTTACCATTCATTATGTTAGTTCCCCACATATCTAACTGTTTAGACAACTCTGTAACTGCAACATTATTTTGAAGAAGCATTATCAACAGTAACTAAGAATACATTGTCCAAGTTCCAATCAAGCAAACAGTTACTTATAGACTCTGTCAAATGCTCACCTTTATGACTAGTGATAGGATAAAAATTTAATATTCTTTTATGCAGTACCCAATCTCTATTAATAAAGTGAGCAGTCAAACACATATAATTAATTTTTTGTATCGATGTCCATGTATCTGTGGTAAGACAAATTCTTGGTTTGACTTCTCTAAAAGACCTCTTCAAATCTTGCCTCAATTCACCATAAATATCATAACAATCCCTTGTTATTGTTTTATTGGAAGGAATGCAAAATAGAGGTTGAGCCTGATTCATAAACTTCTTAAAGCCACTTTTCTAGAAAGATAAAGGGTAGCTCATCCACAATTATCATCTCAACTAAAGACCTCCTAATTTTTTCTTGATCAAATTTTCAAATTGGTGAATCCTTAGATTGTAAGTTCAACTTTGTTTGAGTATCAGGCTCAGTGGTTCCAATGAGAGATTTATATTCTCTACACCTACTTAAATATTGTTTCAATCTTGTTGTTCCATGTCTAGATGCATTAGCAGCATAATCTTGCTTACAATGCCTACACTTTGCTTTACAACATATATCATTTTCAAACACCTTATCAAAATGATCCCAAACAATAGATCTAAGTTGCATTTCTTTTCTTTTCCTTGTAGTCTCAGTGTCAACTGAATTATCACTGCTATTACTAGGTAAGGTACCAGTTGAACCAGCCTCACTAACTCGACTTTGATCATCCATCTATGTAAAATCAGAAAGAAAAATCAGAATGTAACACTAGACAAGCAGACGTCAAACAAGTAGAGAATTTCAACTTTTTTCCAACTTCAACCAAATATTCTCCAACCCCTTACCAAATAGTTATTTTTTTATTATAGAAAATTAGGGTTCTTAATTTCACACCAAATAAGTTTAATATGTCACTAATATCATCAAAGAAAACTAGCAAAGGAAAGAAGAAGAAGAGAAACCAAAGAAATCAAAAAAATAAAGGGAAGAAAAAGAAAAGCCGGCATACCTGAGAGGTTGAGACAACGCTACTCGGAGAGATGGCTAACGCTGGTCGAAGACAACGCTGATCGGAGAGATGTCAGCGCCGCTTGCTATTTGTTCAATCGTCGCCGCCGCTCGCTGTCTCTATGAGAGACGGCGGGCTGTTGGAGACTTGGAGTAACGAGAGAGAGTAGAGAGCAGGCTGCTGGAGAAATGAGAAATGACTTTAGGAGTTTACAGTGTTTAGGGTACTATTAGTTATTTAGTTTGGGACTTTAGGCTTAGATAATGATTTGGGCTTAGGAATATAATTTTCAGAAAATAATATTTATAAATATTTCTATTTTTGGTTAAAATAATTGGGAGTGCAAAACCAAAAACCAAACCGAATACCAAATTATTAAAAATAAATAAACTGAAACCAAACCAAAAAATCGAAAAATCGAAAAACCAAAACCGAAAAATCGAATTAGTTCGATTTGGTTCGGTTTGGTTTGGTTTTTCCATTTTTCAGTATTTATTCTCACCCCTAACTATCACAGTATATCTATATACTGGTATAGTATCATGGAGGACTACTTCAATCCTTCAATAAGACACTTCTCAATCCATTATGATACCATCACAGTATATTCATATACTATCATGGTATCATTGAGGTTTGTTTCAGGCCTCAATGATACCATCACAGTATATCTATATATTGTCATGGTATCACTGATGTCTGCTTCAGTTCTTAGTGGAACCTATATGATACCATCATAATATATCTATATACTGACATGGAATCCTGGAGGATTGTTTCAGTCCTTTAATGAGACACCCCTTAAAATACCACCACAATATATCTACTTCAGTCCTTCAATAAGACACTTCTCAATCCTTCATGATACTATCACAATATATTCATATACTATCACGGTATCATTGAGGTTTGCTACAGGCCTCAATGATACCATCACAGTATATCTATATACTGTCGTGGTATCATTGATGTCTGCTTCAGTCCTTAGTGAAACCTCTATATGTAGCACCTCGAAATTTTTTTGAATCAAGTTTAATACTTTAAAGGCGTTAAGAAGGTTGGAGCTATTCCTTTAGTTTCTAAATGATAGTTGTGAGGGGATAAGAAATTAAGACAAAATGACTAGTAGTGTGCTACTACATGGATAAAAACTTTTTTTTAAAAGAAACCATGTGATTTACCTTCAATAAATTGGCAATATTTTGACCAAGTGGGCGACAACCACCTTCTTTCCCCTTTTACCTCTTATAGGAAACATAAAGGACAACCAAAAAGAAAAAAAATATTTGCTTTAGGTTCTTTTGGTTTCCAGGAACGACAAACAACAAGAACACTGTGTGACTTTCTCTTCTTCGGTGATATCAATGACAAATTGAGCAGCAACAATAACTATCATGGATGAGAGGCATACAACGATCCAAGAATCTTAGACAACTATTAGTTTTTATCCAAGAATTGTGTAGATTCTTCAAGAACTCAAGTTGGGGTTTATTTCAAATAGGTAATTTCTCTACCCCATACTCAAAGATAATTATAGAATATGTGTTTGGGGTATAGTATAAGGTGGGAATCACCATTTAATTTGAATTTTGCATTAATTTTCGAAATGGGTCTTGGTAGTTAGGGTTCTTGAAGAAGGAAAAAAGAGATGAAATTGTGATAAAAGTGAGGTTGTTGGGTATTTCTATAGATGGGACAGATTTAATATTAAACTTTATAAGTGGAAAATAAAGAATCCACTCTAAATGATTGTTAAGGATTGTGATTAGTTTTGAGCATAAGAGAGGAATATTGAAATAAATTGTTAGACGAACCTACAGGTTATTGATGGATGTGTATATTATTTTTGTAGTTAATTGATTGCCTATCGAATAGTGAAGGTTAGTAGTTGGCTATGTAAAGGCTACACCTTCGCGGATTGAATTATTTGAGACGTGTGGTACTACTGTTATCTAGGAAGAACCATAGGTATGTAAGCTAAAACCTCCTTCGTCGTTAAGGCACGACCTTTAGTCATTTGTTTCTTCTAAAAACTCAACATAGTCTACTCTACATATGTGAATAGAGACGTCATTTTGCTACATATCAAAAATATATTACATGCCTATCATGGCCGAAATACCTACACGCTTTTTCCATTTTAAATTACTTGTCTTCGCACTTCGTACATCTCCTTGCTGAAGTCACCATATTCATATTACTCTTTTGAGTCGGGTTCTAATAATGTTTCGTATGATCATAAATGTATTTTACTTGAAACTACTGGAAGTTATAAGATATACAAGTAATGTGTTATAAATTAGGATAATCAGCCATATATAGTTGCACTAGCATATTTGATCACATAACGGCATAAATATGAGATAAAAATAAAGAGCTACCACTTGAATGGCTTGATATATTGTTTAAGGAAATAAGTTGCTGAATAGAGATTACTACATGAGTAGCTAAATGATTCTTATCCTAATCTACTCGGCATAGGCCTTTAAGGCATCACTTGATAAGTTACTCTTCGCGATGGGTGAGTATTCATAGGTTTTACTTGACACACTCGCGCGATGCTATTCTGTGCACAGAATTGAGACCAGACCCTTATAGTGAGCCCGAATATTGTGGCGGACCCGCTCTTGTGACATCATTTGCATTTGGAGTCAGCTGAAATGTCATGCACTATTTCCCCTGACTCAAGCCAATATATGGCATATGTGGCCTGCGGGCAGACCCTCATAGTGAGCCCTCAAAGGGCGTATCTCATATCAGACCGCGATTACAGTTACATGTTTAAAATCATAGTAAAGAGTACTCGGGCAACATATGCCATACATTTGATACAGACCGCCTTCGGTAGGCCATCTTATGATCATTTGTATTTGATATAGGCATAGGATATCACCTAGGCAAATTTATAAGTGTCTTATAATAAAGAGGAGCTTTGGGACACATACGTAAGCTAATAAGATTATTTATATAATTCATACTAGAGTTCTAATAATCTTTGTCCATAGTTGCTCATCTCTAATACTTGAAGTATGATATGCCTATAAGACTAGCATATATGTTATCATTTCATATTGTATATTTGTTACTTGTATGATCATAGATCCTTCATCTTGATATCTTATTCACATGAGCATCCATTCTTGTTTACTTGTTATTTTGTCTGCTTTATATACCAGTACATGTTTCATATATACTGATGTCCCTACATTTGGGGGCGCTGCATTTTTTGTAAATGCAGGGTCAGGTATACAGGTTAGCAGACTCCCATGTTAGGTACCTACTACCTATTCAGCAAAGCAGTTGATGTGCTCCCTTCTTATCTAGAGAAAATAGATGTCTAGTACTCTTTATTTGTACTTATAGGTATAATTTGAGTATGTTGATGCCCTGCCTCGATCATCTGCTATCACAGATTCTATTAGAGGCTTCGTAGACAGTATAAAATTGTTATGTGTAGTTATAGTTCCAATTGTCTATTACAACTGTGAGGCATGAACAATATTGTTATGTATATTCTTTTAATATCGTCTTACAAAACGTAATTCTTCCACTTAGTACATATTAATGGTATAACATGTGCTCATAGGGTTCTTGCCCGCCCTGTCTAGGCTTGGGGCGTGACGCTATAATACCATCATAGTATATCTATATACTGACATGGTATCCTGGAGGACTGTTTCAATCCTTCAATCAGAAACTCCGCAGTATACCACCACAATATATTTATATACTTAAATGGTATCATCCATCAATGATTAAGTCATCAATCCTCTATGATGCCATCATAATATATCTATATACTACCATAGTATCATGGAGGACTATTTTAATCCTTCAATGAGATATTACTCAGTATACTATCAAAGTATATCTATATACTGTCATGATATCGTGGAGGATTACTTCAATCCTTTAATAAGACACTTCTCAATCCTTTATACAGTATATTCATATACTATCATGGTATCATTGAGGTTTGTTTCAGGCCTTAATGAAACCATCACAGTATATCTATATACTGTCGTGGTATCATTGATGTCTGCTTCAGTCCATAGTGAGACCTTTATGATACCATCATAGTATATCTATATAATGACATGGTATCATTGAGGTATCTTTCAGTCCTTTAATAGCCTACAAAATTTCAAAGTCTTCTTCACTTTCTTAAACTGTATTCCAAGTTAAAACATGACAAACAAATTTATACAAACGGAGTATATAATTTATTTTCATTTGCAAAATCAAAATAAACTATAAAAATATATTTTTTATGAATTTATATTTTAATAAACAAGCTAGTGGACTTTAGTATTTTTCTTATTTACTTCTTATTGAAATTTACTTATTTTAATTTTTTATGAATTTATATTTTAATAAACAAGCTAGTGGACTTTAGTATTTTTCTTATTTACTTCTTATTGAAATTTACTTATTTTATTTTTATTAATCTAAAAAATAGTTAATATTTTTTATCTTTGTATTTTATTTTTATTTTATTTTAAAAAGGTTAAAATATAGAAAGAGACAAAAAATTAAAGAGAAGATAAACTAACAAAAAAGTAAAAAAAGAATTAACAAAAAAAAATGGACAAAAGTAAAAATAATAAATAAAAAAGGAAAAAGTAAAAATAATAAATAAAAAAAGGACAAAAGTAAAAATAATAAAGAACAAAAAGACAAAAGTAATTAGTGATAGGACAAAAGCAAAAAGTAAAGTACAACGACAATAAATGAAAAAATAAGACTTAAATGAAAAAACCAAAAAAAAGTACAAAATTATAAAAACAAATTATCAAACTTAAATTCAAAATTTATTACATAAAAAGAGAAAGTGTAAAACAATTTAGATCGGCTAATCAAATCTCAAAAAAACCATCCTCCAAAATTAAATCCGAAAAAGATTCTAAACCATGTCAGATAAATAATAAAATAAACACTTAATGTTAATCTTTTAAAAAAATATTCAATAAAATATATTTTGGAAGAGGAGCAAAAAATATATTAAAGGGATGTGAATGAAATAAAGAAAACGATAAAGGAGGGGAAGTAGGTCCTATATCTGTCCATTGAGCCAGTGAATCAGTAAAAAAAGACAAGGTGTCTTCATAGTTTGGCAAGTGGGTCTCAATTTTGCCATTTGTCAAACAAATAATGTCTCACACAAATATGATTTGGCATGCCTCTCCCATAGTAAAAATTTTCAGAAAATTATATAGGGTGGTTCAAAGTGAGTGGTCTTGATTTCTTGTCCCAATTTTTAACTATTAGACTTCTTTTTTCTTTATATATAAAATAAATATATTTTTACTCCTCTACACCATAATATTTTATGTTCATTCGACTCTCAATTTTTTATTTTCATTTTACTTTGTTTTTCTCAAACTTTTTTTTTCTTCTTTTTTTTTCTATTTTTTTCTTTTCTTTTTTCTCAACTTTTATTCTTTTCTCTTTTCTCTTTTTTCCTTTTTCTCAATTTTTTTTCTTCTCTTTTTTTCTTTTTTCTCAATCTTTTTTTTTTCTTTCAAATTCTATTTATTTTTTGCTAATGAATAGAAAGTTAGATAATTCGCAAAGAGGATCTTCTTTATTTAACATCGAAGTAAACTTAAGGGTTAATTTTGTTATTTGAAAGTCCTTTGAAACAAGTTTTGCCTCTAAAGCAAGAGTTATAGAACATCTCATAAATCCAGACACAATGTGGTGGTGTGAAGTCTTGCTTATGAGGCATAACTTGTTGTTTGAAAATTCTTAAGCTAAATCTTGCCTCTAAGGCAAGAGTTATAGAGTATCTCATAAATTAAGACACAACGAAGTAGTGTTAACTCTTGTCCATGGGGCGTAACTTATTTTTTTGGGCGGTCTTTGGGCTAAGTCTTGCCTCTAAGGCAAGCGTTATAGAGTATCTCATAAATCAAGACACAATGCGGTAGTGTCAACTCTTGCCCATGGAGCGTAACTTGTTGTTTCGAAGTCCTTGAGCTAAGTCTTGCCTCTAAGGCAAGAGTTATAGAACATCTCATAAATCAAGACACAATGTGGTAGTGCCAACTCTTACCCATGGGGCATAACTTATTGTTCGAAAGTCCCTGGGCTAAGTTTTGCCTCTAAGGCAAGCGTTGTAGAGCATATCATAAATCAAGACACAATGCGGTAGTGTCAAATCTTGCCCATGGGGCATA
Organism: Jaltomata sinuosa; assembly: GCA_003996215.1. Taxonomy (NCBI): domain Eukaryota; kingdom Viridiplantae; phylum Streptophyta; class Magnoliopsida; order Solanales; family Solanaceae; genus Jaltomata; species Jaltomata sinuosa. The sequence continues at coordinate 118,121 of QJPP01002394.1, forward strand.
ATTTGTTGTTTGAAAGTCCTTGGGCTAAGTCTTGTCTCTAAGACGAGAGTTATAGAACATCTCATAAATCAAGACACAATGTGTTAGTGTCAACTCTTGCCCATGGGGGCGTAACTTGTTGTTTGAAAGTCCTTGGGCTAAGTCTTATCTCTAAGGCAAGCGTTATAAAGCATCTCATAAATTAAGACATAATGTAATAGTGTCAAGTCTTGCCCATAGGACGTAACTTGTTATTTGAAAGTCCTTTGTAATGATCTGTTTCGTCGTTACGTTGAATTAAGGTACAAGTATTCGGCTGGAAAAGTCCCTAGGTGAGCTCAGACTAAAATATAGTGTTATGTGCCTTGGGTGTATTTTGCGTTTCATATGTTACTGTGTGGTAGTGTGGTGTCTATTTTTGGATAGCTAACTACCGTAGGATCCCGTAAGAAGTTTTGAGATGAGAATTAGAGTCATAGAACTTCGGATATGATAGTTGTCGTGCTGGAAATAATTCGTGGTGTCTATGAAATAAGGTGTGTTGCAAAATAAGGGTCTGGGAGTGAAAACACCATGTTCTAGAATTTGTCACTCGTAGCAACGGAGGGCACCTCATCGCAATGAGATTACGAGCAATATACCTGGGCATTCTACAGTTTTTCTAAGTTATTTTTCTCATAACTCAATTTTTTTCTAGAGCTCTCAAAAGAGGTTTTCCAAAGAAAATTAGGGTGAACTCCATCGTTTTAGGTAAGTAATCTGTGGAACCCTTATTTTATTAATTAATTATCTTCCTTGGACCTTGGGGGGAGAATTAATAGTGGGTTTCTTGCAATTAAGCCCTAGAAGCATGAACTTGGGGAAGAACCCTATGGGTAGGTGTAAAATCACCTAGAATTGATCTTATATTATGTTTCTTTGAGTTCTAGCATGAAATTAGTAGTTCTTAATATGTTTAAGGCTAGTGGAGAACCTGGGGTTCCATAAAGGTGAAACCTTTAGGCTTAAAAATGATGAAAAAACTATGAACTTAGTTAGAAACCTTGAATATTGCTTCTATGAATGTAATAGGACTGATTTATGACTTATTAAACCATTGGGAAATACCAGAAACCTTATATAATGGGTAGAATAGTTGGGTTTGATTCCCAAGCCCTGAAATGAAGGGTAATTGGCTAATTACTCTTATATTTATTGTTATTGCTAGACCTTGTGTATTCCGTAGAGTTAAGAAAGGACAAGCAGTGGAAAACTAGCTTGCGGGTGTTATATCTTCACTCGAGGTAGGTTATAATTTGAATTGGAGTTAAGACTCACCTTGTTACATATTCTTAGTGAAATTATATAATCTATGGTTGGTCTTTGGACAAGATTATATTATACAAGCTTTTCCTGTTATGCTTGTATGAATAGGCTAAATGAACAAGAAGTGATAATCAACTTGAACTAGCTAAGTATGAATAGTGCCTTGGGCACCGAATGCTTGATGAGAATATGGGTCTGAGAACCTAGCTATCCATATATTGTCATGGATACCTTGATATGGAGCGGATACCTCGCCGATATGGTATATGGAGCGTATACCTCATTGATATGGTATATGGAGCAGATACCTCATCGGTATGGTACATAGACAACCTAGGGTCCCTTGCAGGTCATAGCTAGTGGGCAGTCATAAGGACCATGGCAAGTGTGTACATCTTTTACCTTATTTTGTATTTTTGATATTGCTTCCATGAATTATGAACTTGATTTAGTTGTTGTTGAACTGACTTGCAAGACTATCTGTTGATTTCTTATATGCTAAGTATTGGATTTCTATCTCTAGTTCATATTTTACTGCTTTCATGTTACACTGCTGGGTCGGCCTATGATATTTACCAGTATATATTGTGCTATACTGATACTACTCTGTGCTCTTCTTTTATTGTGTGCATACTATATTTCAGAGGCTGAGACGCGACCTCACCTAGAGTAGGGCGACCGGTAACAGATTCAACGGTGAGCACTATCTTCTAGGCTGCCATGGATCTTTCACGAGTTGTTGTCCTTCCTTCGGGTAATGTAACTCTTTATCCTTACTACTTTTATTGATGTTAGATTCTTAGACTATGTTTGCTTAGTAGTTCTGGATGATGACTTTCAGTTTCTAGGGATACGTTAGTTGAATGTTTTCTGCACATTCTTTCATTGCTTTATTAATATTGATTTATTTATGGTTTAAGTAGATTCTTTATCTATCTTTTTGTTTAATTGGTTAAGTCTAGAATTGATTTTGGGTTGTTTAGTTCTCCCACCAGAGGGTTATTATGGGTGCCTATCACAGTCCCATTTGGGTTGTGACAAAGTTGGTATCGAAATCCTGGGTTCATTGATCTCGTCGTATTAGAACGAGTCTAGGAGAGTCTTGCAGAATAGTACAGAGACATCTGTACTTCTCTGCAAGAGGCTATAGGACTTTAGGAAACCTCAACTTCTTTCATTTCTCATGCTATAACTTGATTTCAATTGATATATGGCGATCCAAATTGGTATCTTACTCTTTCACTCTTGTTCTCGCAGATGGTGTGGAAACGTTCATCCAAAGCTAGAGCAGCAGCACCTGAGCAAGTTGTCGAGGTTGCGATTTGTGGTAGGGTCAAAGTCAGAGGCAGATCCAGAGAAAGGAGGGGAGAGGCACCAGTCAGGGCTGGAGCTCGAGTTGCGGCTCTGGCTCATGAAAGGTCAACATCTTCCCCTCCACAAGAGAATCTCCGGAAGTTGTAGTAAAGGAAGAGGTTCTAGTTGAGTAGAATGGGGTGGTAGAGCCAGTCCAGGGGACAGGCGCTCACCGAGTTTTGGGAGGTGTAGCGCAGGTTCCATTGTCATCTGAGGTAATCCAGCAGGTTTTGAACTTTCTTAGTGTCTTGGCATAGGATGGGGCTACTGGCGCAGTTCCCATTTTTCATAACCCGATGACCCAGCATGCTGTAGCCGCGATTAGATGCTGCTTCTGAGATGGGAATGTTTCCTAGACCATTAACAGGCCGTGTGATGACTGGTGGTGAGCATGAACTCTTCTGCAAGTTTGTGAAGATGAGGCCTTCTGTGTTTCATGGATTGGAATCTGAGGATACTTATGAGTTCATCATAGATTTTCATGAGAGGCTGCATAGAAAGGGCATCATCGAGAGGCATGGGATATACTTTGTGATGTTTCAGTTTCATGGAGATGCCAAGATGTGGTGGAGGACATTCGTGGACTGCAGACCTACTGGGCACTTTCTGTGACTTGGAGTCACTTCTATCAGGTCTTTCTATAGAGGTGTGTTCCCCGGACCTTGAGGGACCAGAAGAAGGATGAGTTCGCAAATATTTCACAAGGTAATTCTTTGGTAGCTGCTTATGAGACCCATTTCTATGCCTTAGCTCGTAATTCTTCTCAGCAAATTAATATAAAAGAAGAGCAGATCCACCGCTTTGTGAAAGGTCTGAATACAATATTGCAGATCGCCGCCTTGCAGGTAGCATCTTCTAGTAGGTCATTTCAGGAAGTGGTTGAGTTCATAAAGAATGTTGAAGGGGTGAAGCAGAAGAGTTAGGAAAAGATAGCTTCAAAGAATCTTCAGTTTGGAAGTGGTTACAGTGGTCATTTTTTGAAGGTTCAGGGTTCGCAGGGATACCCTGTATGCCACATTCATTCATAGGGTCTGATTTCTACTGGAGGTCCATCAAGGACTAGTCAGCCTACACCAGACTTTGGTGGGTACTTAGCTGAGTTGGCTTTAACACAACGACCTCATTTTGATTGTGTTTGGTTTGAGTATGGTGAGCATGGTCACTTGAGGAGGATCTGTCCTCGGCTTGAACTGGCATCACAGCAAAAGCCTCATAGAGCTTTGGTTCCAGCTGGTAGAGATAGTGGTTATAACAGAGATCATCCACAGGGCGGGCAGGGCGGTCACATGGTAGGTAGGGCTGGCGATCAACCCAATTGGGGTGGTGGTAGAGGAGGTAATCAGCCCAATTAGGGGTTATGCACAGACGAGAGACAGGAATCACTTCTATGATTTCCCGGGTAGACCAGAGGCAGAGGCTTCAGACGCGGTGATCACATGTACCATTCTTGTCTATAATCCTATGGCTTCAATTTTGTTTAACCCCGGGTCTACCTTTTCTTATCTGTCTGCTGCCTTTGCTGAGAGGTTTGATATGCTTTGTGAATCCCTTGACCTTCCTGTTACTGTATCTACTCCGATAGGGGATTATTTGGTGGTGGATAGAGTCTTTCGGGTTTGTCCTGTCATATTAGTAGGGCGATAGACCTTAGCTGACTTAATTATTCTTGACATAGTGGACTTCGATGTCATTTGGGGAATGAGTTGGTTGTCTCCACATCATGTTATTTTGGACTGTCATGCTAAGACAGTAGCTACGGCTATGCCTGGGTTGGATAGGTTAGAGCTAGAGGGTAAGTATAGTCCGGCACCAATAAAATTCGTGTCTTTCCTTCGTGCTCAGAGTCTTATGGTAAGGGGATGTTTGGCCTTCCTAGCTCATCTTCGGGAAACCAATTCGGAGGTTCCATCTATTGAGTTGGTTCTGGTAGTATATAAGTTTGAGGAGGTGTTTTCTGCAGATCTACCTGGCATGCCACATGACCGGGATATTGACTTTCGCATTGACTTAGAGCCGAACACTTTTCCTATCTCCATTCCTCCCTATAGAATAACACCAACTGAATTGAGAGAGTTTAAGGTGCAGTTGCAAGAGCTGTTGAGTAAGGGTTTCATCCGTTCGAGTGCCTCCCCATGGGTGCTCCAGTGCTCTTTGTTAAGAAGAAGGATGGCAGTCTGTGCATGTGTATAGATTATAGATAGCTGAACAAGGTTACTATCAGTAACCAGTACACTCTCCCTCGCATTGATGACTTGCTCGATCAGTTACAAGGGGCTTCGGTATTCTCTAAAATTAACTTAAGGTTGGTTACCATCAGCTGAAAATTCGGCTTTCAGATATTCCTAAGACTATATTCAGGACCCGTTATAGACACTATGAGTTTCTAGTAATATCATTCGGGCTGATCAACACCCCAACTGCCTTAATTGGCTTATTGATTGAAGTATTCAAGCCCTATCTGGACTTCTTCATCATAGTTTTCATTGATGATATCTTGGTATACTCTAAGGATGATAAGAAGCATGAGGATCACCTTAGAATTGTGTTTGGACTGCTGAAGAAGAAGAAATTATATGTGAAGTTCTCAAAGTGCAAGTTCTGGTTATCTTCCATGTCCTTTTTAGGCTATGTGATTTCGAAGGATGGGGTGATGGTAGACCCACAGAAAATAGAAGCAATTAAGAATTGGGCTAGACCCACTTCAATGACAGAAGTTCGAGGTTTTGTGGGGTTGGCTAGCTACTATCACCAATTTGTCAAGGACTTTGCATCCATTGCTACTCACCTGACTCGCTTGACTCAGAAGGACGTGCCATTTTTTTGGTTAGAATAATGCGAATAGAGCTTCCAAAAGCTCAAGACTTTGTTGACCACAACTCCTATCATAGCCTTGCCGATTGAAGGTAAAGACTTCATTGTTTATTATGATGCCTCACAGTCAGGTTTAGGTGTTCTGTTGATGCAAGAATAGAATGTCATTGCTTATGCTTAGAGACAACTCAAGGTGCATGAGAAGAACTACCATATTCATGACTTGGAGTTGACAGCAGTAATATTCACCCTTATGATTTGGAGGCACTATTTTTATGGATTCTGTTGTGAAGTGTTTACAGACCATAGTAGCTTACAGCATATCATCACCCAAAAAGACTTGAACCTGAGACAACGGAGGTGGAAGGAACTACTTAAGGATTATGACATCACCATATTGTATCATCCAGGTAAGGCTAACGTGGTGGTTGATGCACTAAGAAGGAAGACTGAAAGTTTGGGTATCTTTTCTTACCTAAGATTTGCTAAGACGACATCTGTCCAGGAATATTCAGGCTTTGGCTAACAACTTCATGAGGTTGGAAGTCTCTGAGAGGGATAACTTACTAGTTTTTGTAGGGGCAAAGTCCTCTTTCTTCGAGCAAATAAAAAGTAAGCAGTTTGATGATGGGAAGTTAAGCAGAATTCATGAGAAGGTGTTGTGAGGTGAGGCCAAGGAGGCCATCATAGACGCAGCAGGTATTCTAAGGATCAAAGGGCGAGTTTGTATGCCCCGTGTTGAGGAGTTGTTTTCCACTATTTGGGCATATGCTCACAGTTCTAAGTATTTCATACATCCTGGTGTGACCAAGATGTACCGATACTTGAAGCAACATTACTGGTGGGGCGGAATGAAGAAAGATATAGTGGATTTTGTGGCTAAGTGCCAAAACTATCTGCAAGTAAAGTATGATCATCAGAAACTTGGCGGTACACTTCAGAGAATGCCTATTTTGAATGGAAGTGGGAATGAATAGCCACAAATTTCGTGGTTGGTCTCCCTAAGACTTTGGAGAAGTACAATTTAATTTGGGTCATTGTTGACAAGCTGACAAAATTTGCACACTTTATCCCTGTGTAGGTGACTTATAATGCGGACAAGTTTTCCAAGCTATATCTTAAAGAGATCGTCTGATTGTATGGAGTTTCCAACTCATTATTTATGATAGAGGTACCTAGTTCACCTCCAATTTCTGGCAAAAGTTTCACGAAGAGCTGGGGACAAGATTGGACCTGAGTACAACATTTCACCCTCAGACTGATGGGTAGTCCAAACTTACAATATAGGTATTAGATGACATGCTCCGTGCATGTGTGATGGACTTCGGGGGTTATTGGGATCATTATCTGGCGTTGGCGGAGTTTTCTTATAACAATAGTTATCACTTCAGCATAGATATGGCCCCATTCAAAACTTTGGATGGAAGGAGGTGTAAGTCTCCCATTGGTTGGTTTGATTCGTCTGAAGTGAAATCTTTGTGTACCGACTTGGTTAGGGACTCCATGGAAAGGGTGAATTTTATCCAACAGAAACTTTTAGCTGCTCAAAGCTAGCTGAAGGAATATGCAGACAGGAAGGATAGAGACATACACTTTGCGAAAGCTGACCAAGTTTTTCTCAAAATCTCACCCATGAAGGGTGTTATGCAATTCAGAAAGCAAGGCAAGTTGAGTCTGAGATATATTGGGCCCTTCGAGATTCTTAAGAAGGTGGGGACAGTGGCTTATAGGTTGTTTTTACCACCTAGTCTGTTAGGGGTTTATCTTATATTCCATTTGTCGATGCTTAAGAGATACCATGGTGATGGTAATTACATTATTCTAGGATTTGGTCCTGTTAGATGAGAACCTCTCTTATGAAGAAGAGGCCATTGCCATTCTTGATCGAGATATTCAGAAGTTGAGAACCAAGGAGGCCACTTGGGAGGCTGACACAAATATACGGAATAAGTACCCTTATTTGTTCACCAATTTAGGCAATCTTCATTTCTTTTTCCCTTGTTTTCTTCTCGATTGTCATTCGGGGATGAATGATTGTTTAATTGGTATCTAATGTAATGACCTATTCCATTTTCACGCTGAATTAAGGCATAAGTATTCGGCTAGAAAAGTCCCTAGGTGAGAATTGAAAATCTTGGGCTAGGGTGAGCTTGGACTAAAATATAGTGTTATGTGCCTTGGGTGTATTTTGTGCTTCGTGTGTTACTGTGTGGTAGTGTGGTATCTATTTCTTGATAGCTAACTACCGTAGGATCCCGTAAGAAGTTTCGAGATGAGAATTAAAGTCATAGAACTTCGGATATGATAGTTGTCGTGCTGGCAATAATTAGTGGTATCTATGAAATAAGGTGTATTGCAAAATAAGGGTCTGGGAGTTAAAACACCATGTTCTAGAATTTCTTGCTCGTAGCAACGGAGGGAACCTTATTGCAATGAGATTACGGGCAATATACCTGGGCATTCTACAGTTTTTCTAAATTATTTTTCTCATAATTCAACTTCGTTCTAGAACTCTCAAAAGCAGTTTTCCCAAGAAAATTAGGATGAACTCCATCGTTTGAGGTAAGTAATATGTGGAACCCTTATTTTATTAATTAATTATCTTCCTTGGACCTTGGGGGGAAGAATTAATAGTGGGTTTCTTGCAATTAAGCCCTAGAAGCATGAACTTGGGGAAGAACCCTATAAGTAGGTGTAAAATCACCTAGAATTGATCTTATATTATGTTTTTTTGAGTTCTAGCATGAAATTAGTAGTTCTTAACATGTTTAAGGCTAGTGGGGAACCTGGGGTTCCATAAAGGTGAAACCTTTAGGCTTAAAAATGATGGAAAAGCTATGAACTTAGTTAGAAACCTTGAATATTGATTCTATGAATGTAATAGGACTGATTTATGACTAATTAATCCCTTGGGGAACGCTAGAAACCTCATATAATGGGTAGAATGGTTGGGTTTGATTCCCAAGGCCTGAAATGAAGGGTAATTGGCTAATTACTCTTATATATATTGTTATTGCTAGACCTTGTGCATTAAGAGAGTTAAGAAAGGACAAGGCAGTGGGAAACTAGTATCTTTACTCGAGGTAGGTTATGGCTTGAATTTGAGTTAAGACTAACCTTGTTGCATGTTTGTAGTGAAATTATTTAATCTATGGTTGGTCTTCAGACATGAGTGTATTATACATGTTTTTCCTGTTATATTTTTGTATGAATAGGCTAAATGAATAGGAAGTGATAATTAAGCTGAACTAGCTAAGTATAAATAGTGCCTTAAGCATCGAATGCTTGATGAGAATATGGGTCTGAGAATCCTGCTATCTAGATATTGTCATGAATACTTTGATATGGAGCGGATACCTCACTATTATGGTACATGGAAAATCTAGGTCCCCTGCAGGTCATAGCTAGTAGACAGCCATAAGACCCATAGCATGTGTGTACACCTTTTACCTTGTTTTGTATTTGTGATATTGCTTTCATGAATTATGAACTTGATTTAGTTGCTGCTAAACTGACTTGCAAGACTATCTGTTGATTGCTTATATGCTAAGTGTTGGATTTTCATCTGTGGTTATATGTTTTACTGCTTTCATGGGCAGCCTAAGAAGTAGTTCTCACCCTTAGATTTGCAACCAACTCTCTACTCTAGACGAGGTCGCGTCTCAGCCTCTGGAACACGGTCTGCACTCAACAAAAGAAGAGCACAAGGTAGTATCAGTACAAAACACCATATACTGGTAGATATCATAGGCCAACCCAAATTAAGACATGAATATAGCAAAATATATAACAAGTAAAATGAACTTCAACACTTAGCATATAATCAGTCAACATATAGTCTTTTCAAGTCAATTCAACAATAACAATCTCAACTTCATAAGTCACCAAAAAATCACTAACAAGGGAAAGGAATAATAACTTTCAATAATCATCTCACATATCACTATGTATATCGAGTCTCATCTCAATTCACAACCAGCTCACTATAGAAGACAATATAATAGTGCAAAACAAGATAAAAGAGTATAAGAGTGTGCACACATGCTATGGGTCTTATTTCTACCCACTAGCCATGACCTGCAGGGGACCCTATGTGTCCATGTACTATACCGACGTGGTATCCAATCTATAACAACTGTGTCAACATCAATATCTATATAATCAGGCTCTCAGACATATTCCTCATGAATACATATGGTGCCCAAGGCACAATCACACTTACTCATTTCAGCTCACTTTTCACTTCCTGTTCATCTAGCCTATTCAAACAAGCATACCAGGAAAACACATACAATTCAACCATGTTCGAAGACCAATCACAAGTTATACAATCCTACCACATAACATGCATCAAACTGAGTCTTAACTCCAATTCAAAACCATAACCTAACTCGAGTGAAGAAGTAACACCTGCAAGCTAATTCACCACTGCCTTGCCGTTCCTTAACACTTCAGAATGCTCAAGGTCTATAAACAACAATAATGTGAGAGTAATTAATTATTTACTCTTTATTCTAGGCCTTGGGAATTTAACCCATCAATTCTACCCTTTAAACAAGGTTTCTAGTGTTCCCCAAGGGTTAATAATTGCTAACTAGTCCCATTGCATTCATAGAATCAAAATTCAAAGGTTTCTAATCAAGTTCATACCTTTTTAGCTATTTTTATGACTAAAGGTTTCACCTTTAGAGAACCCAAGGTTCTCCATTAACTCAAATCAAGTTAAAAACAACCAATTTCATACTAGGAATAAAAAATATACATCATAGGATCAATTCTAGGTGATTTTACACCTACTTATAGGGCTCTTCCCCAATTTCATACTTCTAGGGCTTAATTAAAAGAACTCCACCATTAATCCCTCACCCAAGGTCTAAGGAAGATTAATAATCAATAATTAGGAAGCTTTACGAATTACTTACCTCAAACAGTGAAGATTGTCCTAGTTTTCTTGGAAAACTCACTTCGTAGAGCTCTTAGGATGAGATAGTGTTTTGAGATAATAACTCAGAAAATTGCAGGACTATCAGGTATATTATCCCATTTTATCATCGCTATGGATGGATTTTTCATCGTGACTGATCATCATGACATCGAGATGAGGCATCCTCTCATCGCTACAAATAATAATTTCCATAACACTATGTTCTCACCGCAAACCCTCATTTCACAACAAACTTTAATTTATGAACCATACGAATTATCCCTGACGCGATAACTATCATATTCAGAGTTCTATGACTCTGATTCTCATCCCAAAACTTCCTACGAGACCCTATGGTAGTTGGCTACCCAAATATGGATACCACACTACCGTACAACATCACATAAAACACGAATCATCTCTAAGTCATAGCATACTATATTTTTATCTAAGCTTACCCTAGTCTGATATTTTCAAACTCTCACTTTAGGAACTTTTCTAGTCGGGTACTTATGCCTTACTTTACTATAACGACATAATAGGTAATTATATCAGATGCCAATTAAATAATCGTTCATCTTTAAATGACAATAGAAGAAAAGTAGAAGGAATGAAGATTACCTGAATCGGTGAACAAGTGAGGATACTTGCTCCGCATGATTGCCGCAGTCTCCCAAGTGGCCTCCTTAACAGGACGGTTCTTCCAATAGACCTTCACAAACACAATTTCCTTAGTTCTCAACTTTTGGATGTCCTGATCAAGTATAGCAACAACCTCTTCTTCATAGAAGAGGTTTTCATCCAACATGATCGAATCATCGCAAATAATATAGTCACTATCTCTGTGGTACTTCTTAAGCATCAAAACATGAAATACATGATGGATTCCCAACAAACTCGGAGGTAAAGCCAACTTATAATCACTGGCCCTCCTTCTGAAGAGTTTTTAAGGTCCCAATATACCTTTAACTTAACTTCCCTCGCTTCCCAAATTGCATAACACCCTTCATGGGTGAAACCTTGAGCAAAGCTTGCTCACCTTCCATAAAGTGAATATCTCTAACCTTTCTGTGTGTGTATTCTTTCTGCCAGCTTTGAGCCACTAGACGTTTTCCTTGGATGAACTTACCCCTTTCCATAGAGTCTTTTACCAGGTGCGTACCCAAAGTTTTTGCTTTAAATGAATCGAACCAGCCAATGGGAGATCCATATCTCCTCTCATACAAGGCTTCAAATGGGGCCATATGTATTCTTGAGTGATAACTATTATTATACGCAAACTCATCCAGTGCTAGATACTGATCCCAATGATCCTCAAAATCCATCACACATGCGCAAATCATGTCCTCTAATACTTGAATCATACACTCAGGCTGTCTGAAGGTGAAAAGTTGTACTCAGGTCCAGCCTTGTTCCCAACTCTTCGTGAAGTTTTTGCCTGAAATTGGAAGTGAACTGGATGCCTCTATCAAAAATAATGGAGACGGGCACCCCATGCAATCGAACAATCTCTTTAAGGTATATCTTTGCTAACTGAGCTACATTATAAGTCACCTGCATAGGGATGAAGTGTGCAGACTTTGTCAATTTATTAACCACAACCCATATAAAATCACATTTTCCCAAGGTCCTCGGAAGGCAAACCACAAAATCTATGGCTATTCTCTTCCACTTCCATTCCAGAATAGACATCCTCTAAAGTGTACCACCAGGCTTCTGATGCTCATATTTCACCTGCTGGTAGATTTGTCACTTAGCCACAAAGGCTACTATATCTTTCTTCATTCCACCCCACCAATAGTGTTGCTTCAAGTCTTGGTACATCTTGGTTACACCAGGATGTATGGAATATTTAGAACTGTGAGCCTCTACTAATATGGTGGGAATCAAGTCATTAATATGGGGCATACAGACTCACCTCTTAATACATATAATACCTTCATCATCAATAATGGCCTCTTTGGCCTCATCCCGCAACACTTTATCACAGATCTTGCTCAATTTTACATCATCAAACTGTTTGGCCTTGATATGCTCAAGAAAAGAGGACCTCGCTTCTACACATGCCAATAAACCTCCCCGTTCAAATACTTCCAACCTCATGAAGCTGTTAGCCAAAGACTAAATGTCTCTAGCCAACGGATGTCTAGTAGAGTTCATGTAACCCAAGCTACCCATACTCTCAGTCTTCATGTTCAGTGTATCAGCCACCACATTAGCTTTACCCGGATGATATAAAATGGTAATGTCATAATCTTTAAGTAACTGGATCCACCTCCGCTGCCTCAAGTTCAAGTCTTTTTGGTGAATACATGTTGTAAGCTACAATGGTCTGTGAACACTTCACAATGGACTCCATACAAATAGTGTCTCCAAATCTTAAGGGCAAATGACACGGTAGCCAACTCTAAGTCATGAGTAGGATATTTTTTCTCATGCACCTTTAGTTGCCTTGAAGCATAAGCAATGACATTCCTTTCCTGCATTAACACAACACCTAAACATGAATGTGAGGCATCACAATACATAATAAAGTCTTTACCTTCAACCAGCAAGACAAGAATATGAGTTGTGGTCAATAAGGTCTTGAGCTTTTGGAAGCACTACTCACACTCTTATGACCAAACAAATGATACCTCCTTCTGGGTCAGGCGAGTCAGATGAGTGGCAATGGATGCAAAATATTTAGCAAACCTGCAATTCTAACTAGCCAATCCCACAAAACTATGGACTGCAGTCACCGAAGCAGGTCTAGCCCATTTCTTAACCACCTCTATTTTCTATGGGTCTACCATTACTCCTTCTTTTGCAACCACATGCCCCAAGAAGGACACAAAAGACAACCAAAATTCACACTTTGAAAATTTAGCATAGAATTCCCTTTCTTTCAGCAATCCCAACACAATCCTAAGGTGATTCTCATGCTCCTCATTATTCTTAGAATATACCAAGATGTCATCAATGAAAACTATGATGAATGTGTCAAGATAAAGCTTAAATATCCTATTAATTAAACTCATAAAAGCAGTCATAGAATTAGTAAACCTAAATGATATCACGAGAAACTCGTAGTGCCCGTACCGGGTCCGAAACTTGGTCTAAGGAATATCAGAAGGTTAGATTTTCAACTGATGGTAACCAGAACTCAAATCAATCTTAGAGAATACGAAATCCCCTTGTAACTGATCGAACAAATCATCAATGAGAGGGGGAGTGTCATGCCCTAAACTCGGGGGTGTAACTAGCACCTAATGCCAAGACTTAGGCCAAAGCCGACCCTATTGAACTATTTGCCAATAGCACATAACAACCACACACAATCAAGAAAACCAACAAGTATATCTCTGCTTAAAAATTAGCCCTCGACTAGCAAGGTCCCTGTCAACAGCTCTAGAAAGAAAATAGATACTCCCAATAGTTCATATAAAGCAATAAGCAGGTAGCACAAAAGTCCTATTTGGGCTGTCGAGGCCTCTATGATATCTAAAAAAGCATAAACGCTATGTGGGATATCAAGGCCACCATGATCTCTATATAAAAATTTAAAACATGTATACAGAATATAAATTAGGCCAATGAGTCGCTAAACTGCCAACAAGGCCCAATTGGCTAACAAGCTACAACTAATAAACATACAAGGACAAAATGGCCACCATCCTAGCTATGCAACCCAACTGACTAGTCTGCAAGCCTCTATGAATACTATACTTGGTGGGACAGGGCCCCAACCTACCCAAAAACAATAAATAACAAAAACTCAAACCTTTGAGACTATGGCGACCCCTGAAAAGAAATGAGTCAACCAACCCGCTGAAAGCTCGGCTATGCTACCCGATATGTATGTCTGGTCATGGCTCAGAACCCGCAAGCATGAATGCAACACCCCCAGGCAATTGGGCGTCAGTACGAAATAATGTACCGAGCATGTAAGGCAAACTGAAAACTGAAACTGAATTGTAGGGACTGAACAGAAGGTCAGGAGTAAAAAAGAAGTACAATAACTTACCTTCCTGCAATATGATACCATATAAAGAACATAACAAACAATAAACTTATCTGGCCCCTATAAGCCTGGCAGGTACAAACAACATACAATTGCCATAAGTTCTAGTAGGCACAAACAGTCGCTAAATATCCATACTGACCCCTTTACCTGAACCCAGTGATAATCTGATAAGAATTGTCTCACTATATATGTGTCGGGAATCAGTGCAACTCTGAGGCTCTGTGGTACCATATAAGTGCTGCCCCATAGGTTTAGCCTGCCCGTTCTATAGGTATGGTTTGCCCGGCCTGTAGGCATGGTCTGCCCGGCCCAAAGGCGCAATAATATAATGTAACTACTGCCCCATAGGTACAACCTGCCCATCCCATAGGCATAGTCTGCCCGTCCCCAAGGCAGGGTAATAGTAACCAGGATGTAGGCTTCAAAACCCTACGTGTCAGTGTCTGCTGAGGCCAAAACAAGCTCATAGGCGGCACCAAGACGATAAAAATAACACAATAATATCATGTAATCACATATGACCTCATTACAATCATAACATTCTCTTCTAGTCTGCTAGGTAAGAAATAGAGTGCTGTTGATAGTCGCTATATCATGTTGTGGGGCAAAACTCAATACTATAAGGCCACTAGTCGAATAACCATTTTACGCATGCTATACAAGCTTTGGCCTTAAAAGTCATGCCAGAAAGTGAAAAGTAAGATTTAAAATACCTTTTAACTGAAACCCCAAAGGTGTTGCTATGAATCTTGATCAACCAAATGTAATGCAACAAATGTGAGAATCAACAAGGCTGCAAGAACGAACCATAACCAATCAATAAGGCATCAATATTACACTCACGACCAGCCAAGTCCAAATCATAAAATGAGGCTACTAACAATAATAAATAGCAGCTAAATCCAACAACAACATGCTTACCACATCTCAAAGGAGCGATGAGATTCCAAGGCACTATTTCAAGGCGTACTTCACGTCATTCAATCTAACAACCATCTTACGTGACTCTAATAAGAATCAATCCAACCCCCAGTCCCTCCAACACCTTAACACTATTAATATACACCAATAATAATAATCGAACTCAATAAGATAAAGGGGCTTCCTGGAACAACAATACCCAAAATACCACCTCATGACTCGAAAATCTATAAAAATGATACTGCAACATGGAATTATGAAGGAGAGTCATAGAGGAAGATTACCTCAACAAAAAGATTTTTAATACCAATTTAAACAAGCTATTAGAAGAACCCACCACGAGATATAACAATATATGGCAAGAAAATATGGCAAACACGCCGATAATGATAAGTTCCTCCTTCGAATTGATTCAAAAGCTCAAATTAAGAATGACTCAAGGATTTATAACTCTTACCTTCCGATAAATGGATAATAACAATAGATAAATGTAATCCCATGATATGCTTCTCTGAGATTACAACAAATGGTGTCAAAATCGATGAGAAAACTTTACCATAATGATGAGCTCGTGATGTAAAGCAACTTCCGTTAAACTTCTGAATTGAAAGCATCAAAGTCCATGGAGGATTTAGAGGCTTGGGTTATGATTTTCTAAGGTTTCTTGGTGAGTTTTATGAGTTAAAACAAAGGGAAAACATCTTTTAAAAATCTAAAACGACATAGGGGCTAGGGGACCACCTTCACGTGGTTGCTTGTGTAGTTTCACGAAATGCGAATATCTTTCTATTCTGAAGTCGTATGCACGAAAGGTTAGTGAGTTAGAAACTAGACTTGTAGACATTCGATTTGGTAAGTCGGGGGCCTTCTAAATCTTTATTGAATGGGAGAAATTCTTCTTGACATTTGACCCAAATTTTCAGAGAATTTCTTAACGGAATTTACAATAACTTTCCCCGACTTTTATTTTTAAACTTGCTTGACTTCAAAACTTAACATACAACCATTGTGCATTTATAATACCTCATAAAACATTCTTCCTAACATATTAATCTCTGAGTCTTATCCCAAAAGTATGAGTTAATCCAACGTTCAAATGGGTGGGGTGTTACAGGGAGGGTACTGGTTATGGACAGTAACCTTATTCAGCTGCCTGTAGTCTTTGCACATGCGTAAACTACCATATTTCTTCTTAACAAATAACACTGGAGATGTCACGCCCCAACTTAGGGGCGTAACTGCCACCTAATGCCAACTTAGACCTGAGCCTACCTTACTGGACAACTACACTATTGGCAGACTACCAGTCACAAAATCATGGAAATAACCAAGTATATCTCAGCTTAAAGATAAGACCTCGGCCGGCAAGGCCCCTGTCAACAAGACTAATAATAACCTCAACAAAACCCAGCAATTCATATAGAATAGAAACAAAATCCCGTGTGGGCTGTCGAGGCCACCATGTTGTCTAGAAACATATACACTGTGCATATATGTAAATATATGATAAAGGACAAAAACTCATTATGATAAAAGAGCAAAACAACGAGGCCAACATGGCCGACAATGCACAGCTATAAACTCAAAGTCTGCAAGCCTCTAAGAGTAGTACAGCTTGGCTGGGATAGGGCCCCCGCTTACCCAAAAGCTATCTACAACAAAAGCCAACAAACCTCAAAAACTCTGGCCACTCCAAAAGAAAGGGGCTAGCCAACCTGCTGGGACTCAACCGTGCTGCTAGGAAGGTCTGTTGGGACATGCAGGCATGAATGCAGCACCCCCAAGCAATGTGGCATCAGTACGAGATAATGTACTAAGCATGTAAGGTAAGATAATAACTGTACAAGAATTATAAAGTGTTGAGAGCAACTAGATTAGAGAGTCAAAGATAACCGAGTATACCTACCTGCTCCTAGATCATAACATACCAATAATAATCAAACAAAAACCTAACCGATCCCCCATAAGCTCGGCAGGTACAAACAACAAACAAGACCACCTACTCGGGCCCCCATAAGCCCGAAAGGTGCCAATTCAGTCTATATACCCCTATCGATAGTCCCCTAGCCCCGTAGGCAGTCATTACATCACAATAGCCCTTAGGCACTTTATGCATAGCCCCAAAGGCCATCGTTATATCCAGTAACCCATTAGGCATATTGTATTTCATGATAGACCCTTTAGGCATTCTTTATATAGCCCCGCAGGCAATCACTATCTTCTTATAGCCCCATAGGCTTTCAATAGCCCTCTTAGGCATTAATATAGCCTCGTAGGCATCTCATAGCCCTCTTAGGCATTAATATAGCCCCGTAGGCATCAACATGCAGCCTTCTTAGGCAATCAAGTAGCCCATAAGTGAACAGGCCTCAATATAACCCTGTAGGTAATCATAATGGCTCATTGGCTTCATATTAGCCCCGAAGGCAATTGGAATAACCCGTAGGCTTTAAATTACCTCAATAGACCCTTAGGCAAGCTATACTGTTACCCCCCGAGGTTACCCCCTAGACGTAACATGGGACTTAGGACCACAAGGATCTCAAGCTAACCCTTGGTCATAGCATTCTCAAGCAAACACAAAGGAAACATAGCGGAAGCATCAAATATAGAGACAGAATAGCATAAGATATATGGTCGAGTCAAAAGAGGTACGACACCCACGAAGGGTTACATACGATCTATGTTTGAAAGCCTCTAATCATAACATAATGAGTTACTAAGATAAGACCCTAGCTAACTCAAAGTATGGAAATAGGAAATCAACATAACTAAAACATATCTAGTCCTCTAACTAAGAGGACTCACCAATAGCTGATATAAAAGTGGCCTGGAAGATCTAGCCACGTGTCTGGAAAGGAACACCTGAATCTGCATCATCAAAGGATGCAGTGCAAAATATGCGTCAGTACTATAGGATGTACTGAGTATATGAGCGATGCATGAATCATGATAAAAGCAGTTTAAAGACATGCTTAAAATGAACTTGTTACGTAAAGAAGAAGCATGAATAAATACCAAGGTATAAGACATAAAGCATGAAATAAAGCTTAAGTTTCATAGTATAGAATCATATAACTTCATAGCTTGAAAATAAACACGTGTGAGTTTCTTTTATGCGACATAAACCATGCTGAGCTACATGGAGTCCGATGTATCCGCCCCATCGAAAGGACCCAATATACCTTGCCAGGGTATAGAGTTATGACATGCAGCGTGATCACTAAATCTGATACCCAACAGAGGGGACTTAGAACCTACCAGGGCACGTAGTTCTGGGACCAGGGGTACTCTCACTCGGTCCAACTTGATGCTAAATACTACTCCCAAAACGTATAACATGTGCTCATATACATATGACATATCTGATGCCAACTTGTTCATAACTTGTTCATACTTGTTCATACTTATTCATACTTGTTCATAACCCGGATCATCATACTACTCATGAGTTTTAGTTTAGAAAATGACTCATGAGCATTGATGGAACATCGGGTGTCTTGTCTTGCATAATACTTTATAACATGGAAAGACTGGCATACTTCATGACTTGTAAAATTTGCATGACTCTAGTTCAATTTCATAAAACATATACTTTAATAGAACATAGGACTAGGCATGAACATGCTTGAAAATCCATAAGGAACATGCTATCAAAATCCAATTTGCTTAAATCAACTTCATGCATGTAGAAATTTCCATGGTTAAACTTCAATTCATGAAATAGAGTTAACATGTAAAAACCCATGTAAAATCATGCAATTTAATAGTAATTTCATAATCAACTCATGAGAAGATCATATTTGGCAAAACCCATAAGAATTAGATAAGAACCCTAATTTGAAGATCATGAAATCAAATTTGAATTAGGGGTTTTGGGCACAAGGGTGAAAGGAACCCATTGTTGATTACCCACATACCTTGGGTGAAGATAACCCACTTGAATTGAAAAGGCTTAGGAGGCTTGATCTTGAAGCTTGAGACCTAGAGCTTGGGGGATTCTTTTCCTTTTTGGGAGGCGAGTAATGTAATGAGGAGGAACTTAGGCTAGTAAGGGTGAAAACCCTACTTGGAATAGCCAAAACGACCTTAGTTAGGAGTTAAAAAGGGTGGAAAATGACCAAAATGCCCCTGGGATTTAACTTAGAAAAATCAAGAAAAGCGTCGGCTTCAGGTCCTACGGATTGGTTCCACGGGTCATTGTTTGGATAACGCTCGTGGTTCCAATTCGTGGAACCTGGTCATCTGGACAGGCTACAGAAGATAGTCTACGACTCGATAAGATGGATCCATCATTTAAATGATGGGTCATCAAATCGAGTCATGGTACCTGGGGGAAACCATCCTTCTGATCTATTTCCACGAGTCAACAGGACGGACCCGTCGTTTGAATGATGAGTCATCTTCTAGACTCGTGGTTCCTTGGGCATTGTCAGCCTACAGGTCTAATTCCACGAGTTGGAATCAGGACCCATAAAATAAACTACGGTCTGTGAAAACCACTCGTGGTTCTCAGACCTGAGGGCCAACCAGCAGAAGGCAATCCACGGATCCATTCCACGACCCATGGTTCTAACCACGATCTGTTGTTTGGACCCGTAATCCTTGGAACATGCATTTTTTTGAGACTTTTTAACTTAGATAGCTGGATATATTTTTGGGGTGTTATAATATCTCCCCCTTGGGATCATTCGTCCTCGAATGAGGACTAAACAAGGAAAAACTGAGGAGAAAACAACCCAACCAAACATCAAAACATGGAAATCAAAGAGTAAACATAAAACCTGAACTTTTCAACTTGAAAACATGATAAACTAACTTTGTAAAACATGAATGCATGCTAGAATCATGAGAAGAACTGGTGGAGTAGAATCGGAGGGACATACTAAGGAGAAAACTAGTACCTCAAGCTGGAATTAAATCGGAAGGAAAGAGATGAGGACATTTGGCCTTCATGTACTCTTCCACTTCCCAAGTAGTTCCTTCAACAAGCTGATTCCTCCAAAGAACCTTTACCGGAGCAACTTCTTTATTCCTCAACCTCCGAATCTGATGATTAAGGATCTCCCCGGGAACCTCCTTATATGTGAGACTATCCTTCACACTCACATCCTCCAAAGGGACAATCAAGCTCGGATCACCAACACACTTCTTCAACAAGGAAACATGGAAAACTGGATGAATTGCTTCCAACTCCGTTGGTAACTCCAACTCATACGCAACGCTACCAACTCTCCTCAAAATCCGATAAGGACCTAAATGAGGACTAAGTTTTCCTTTCTTGCCAAACCTCATCACACCCTTCATGGGTGACACCTTAAGGAAAACCCAATCATCAACCTCAAATTCTAACTCCCTTCTCCTCACATCCGCATAAGATTTCTGTCGACTCTGAGCGGTCTTCAACCTATCCCTAATAAGCTGAACCTTCTCCATAGTCTCATGCATAGAATTTGGACCAATCAAGGCTGCCTCACCAACCTCGAACCAACCAATAAGAGATCTACACCTCTGACCATAAAGTGCCTCATACGGATCCATCTGGATGCTAAGTGAAAACTGTTGTTGTAGGCAATTTCAATAAGAGGTAAGTGATCATCCCAGTTACCTTTGATATCAATCACACACGCTCTTAACATATCCTCCAAAGTCTGAATAGTGCGCTCTATCTTACCGTCTATCTGAGGGTGAAAAGCTGTGCTAAGCTTCACCTGAGTACCAAGACTTTTTTGAAACGATCTCTAAAACTGAGATGTAAACTGAGGACCTCTATCAGAAATGATAGACAAGGGAACACCATGCAATCGAACTATCTCCCAAATGTAGAGTCTGGTATAATCATCCGCTATATCCATAGTTTTAACAGCCAAGAAGTGGGATGATTTAGTCATCCAGTTGACAATCACCCAAATGGAATCATGTTACCTTCGAGTATGAAGCAATCCAGTAATAAAGTCCATATTGATTGCTTCCTATTTCCAAGTGGTAAGGTCAATATCCTGAATCATGCCACCCAAACTTTGATGCTCCACCTTTACCTATTGACAGTTGGGACACTTAGCCATAAACCTGGCTATGTCCCTCTTCATACCGTTCCACCAAAAGACTTCCCGTAGATCATGATACATCTTAGTAGCACCCGAATGAATGGAATATCTAGAACTGTGAGCCTCAGTCAAAATCTGCTGTCTTAACCCATCTACATCTGTCACGCATAAGCAACCCTGATAACGAAGCACACCATCTCCCCCTTGGGAGAAAACCTCCACCCGCTTCTGATGAACCGCACCCTTAAGATGAAGTAAAATGGGATCCTTTTCTTGCTTTGCCTTCACCTCAGCTACCAAAAATAATTCAACACCATTTTATACAGTCACACCACCTTCTGTCGAGTCCATAAGGCAAACTCCAAACCGAGCTAGCCTATGAACTTCCTTAACCAATTCCTTTTTCCCATCATCAATGGAAGACACACTTCCCATGGACAATCTAGTCAAGGAATCCACCACGATATTGGCCTTACCCGGATAGTAAAGCACACTCATATCATAATCCTTAAGGAGCTCAAGCCATCTCCTTTGTCGCAAATTCAACTCCTTTTGAGTGAACACATACTGGAGACTCTTATTATCGGTAAACACATCCACATGCACACCATACAAGTAGTGTCTCCAAATCTTCAAAGCAAAGACCACGACTGCCAACTCAAGATCATGGACAATCTTTGATACGATGTCCAAAGACCAAATCTGTTGTACTAGACTATAATCCTCATACTGTCGCTCTTTCACCTCTGCAACCAGAGATGACACTGCTGTATTCTGAACTGTGACCCATCTATCACTTGCCTCTAATAATCTGACTCCCAAACTAGCTAACTGATGAAGCTCTTGAGCTAACCCCCACCTCTCAACTCCTAAATAGGATAAACTTCCCATAGATCTGCGACTAAGGGCATCGACTACTATATTCACCTTCCCTAGATGATATAAAATATCCACATCGTAGTTCTTCAGTAACTCAAGACATCGACGACTTCACAAATTCAACTCCTTATGTCTAAAGATATACTGAAGGCTATTATGGTCTGTGAAGATATCAACATAAACACCATACAAATAGTGTCTCCAAATCTTCAACGCATGTACAACTGCAGCCAACTCTAAATCATGGGTTGGATAGTGCTTTTCGTGCTTCTTCAATTTTCTTGAAGCATATGCAATCACCTTACCATATGATGTGCCATGAGTTTTCGGCACTTTAGACACTTAAAAACTTGGAATTGGAGTATGTTCTTTAGAGATTTTTAGTACCTTTGATGTGTTTTTGAGTCTTGTGTAAGAAAACAAGGAGCGGAGACTAAGTGCAGGAAAAGAATAACATTTTGGCTGAAGCTGACTTCTACGACTCAACCCTACGAGTCGTGAACACTTCCACCAGTCGTGGAAGTAAGTCTTGGAAAGAAGTACTGAAGATCAAGCTGGAGCTTGAGTTCTACGGAAGGTTTTCATGAGCCATGGACTTGTTCACGAGTCGTGATTCCTGCTCATGGAACCTGATCAGAGAAGGGGCAAAAAGTCTGAGATTGATGACTCAAGTCCACGAGCCGTGATTCAAGTCACGAGTCATAGGAAGAACTCATGGAAGAGAACCCGCAGGATGACAAATACTCTGAGTTTCACGAGTGCTGACAACTACCCGTAGAAACTTCCACGGACTGTAGACTGTGTCCGTGGAAGCTGTCGATTCTAGTTTCCTTGTTTAATTAGGAAGTTTTTTCATTGTCTATAAATACCTTTCCTATGTTTTATTTTACATTTTATGCTTGTTACTTTGTAGGAAACACATTCGAAATATTGTGATCTCAGGTTGTTCTTGGTTTTGAGAGTTGAATACATTCATAGTTCATTGTTCTTGATTTCCATCTTCATCTATTCAAGATTCCGGATTTCTTTAACTCTTATTGTAAGTATATGATCATGAACACACCAATAACTCTTGATTGTTTACTTATGAACATGAGTAGCTAAATACACAACTAGGGTTGTGGGAACCATGAAGGATTAATGAAGTAGGCAAAGTACTTGGGTACACTAGGGCGGTGTTTATGCATGTATTATTCTTTCCTTCGCTTTGATTGATTTTTAACGGTACGCGACATTAGGACTCGCCTTATCCTTACTTGCTGGACCAAGGAGGTAACGGATGGGAAAAGGGTTGTTTAACAATGGTGATTTGAGGCTACCAACCCTCCTCTAATAGCTTGACCTTGTCCGAAAATAGCTAATCTGGGATCAAGGGTAAGGGTTAGTAAAGCATACACCCGCGGCCGGACCAAGGCATGTGGTGAATTCATCTATATGCCGGACCAAGTATTTAGGTGAACCTAACTTACTGATTCTGCATGCTAAGCACCAAACTAGTTTACTAAGTACAACGCCTAACAAAGTTATGATCTAATGGGGAACACTACCCTAGTCATCTCACCCATTGATTACAACTCTTAAAATTGTCACGTGTTACTTGTTTACATTCTAGTTACAATTACTATTTGTTACTTTAAAACCCCCCCTTTCGAGGGAAATAAGCGACTAAGAGCGCGAGTAAACATTAATCGACCATAGTCCTACCATATTTCTGGTGGGATCGATCCCAACCTTCGTTGGGTTCTATATTTGATCAAAGATCACTTACACTTCTTAAAGGAGGTGTAATTTGGGCGTACCAAATTTTGGCGCCATTGCCGGGGAATACGGTTTAGGATTAAGAGAGATTGTGTTTATTTCACTATTAGTCCTTATTTCCTGATTTTACTTTTTCTGTTGTTTTTGATTTGTTCTATAGGTTGCACACTTGTGTATGCCCAGTACAAGGAGTCAAGGCAATCCCTTTATCTCGTACGATCCTGAGCTTCTCGAACATTAAGAAACATGGACAAAGAGGGAGAACATGAGACACAGGAATAAACCACAGCCCGATTGTTGGCCGAAAAAGAGCAATAGAACAAGGAAGGAGAAGATGCTCTTACCGCTGAAGATGCTGCAATTGCAGCAGACCTCGCAACTCGAAATATGGTGGCTGAGCAAGCAAGGCAGGCACGACAACAAGCTTCTCGTCAAGCTGCACTAAATGCCCAAGAAGCAGCAGATGGGGAAGCCTACTGGAATTTCCCTAGAGGACCAGCCGTTCCAAGACAGAATAGGGGTTGACAGATACAACAGCCCAGGCAAGCCCCTCGCTACTATGATTATGATGATTATGATGATGAGGAGGAATTAGGCGTTACTGGTCCCATAGTGTTGACACCACTGACTGAGGGGGCAAAATTTGACATCACCAGCACCATGATCCAGTTGATGAACAATAAGGGACTGCATGCTGGAAAGCCTACAGAAGATACAAATTTTCATGTGCAGAACTTTACTCAGATTTGCAAGGCGTATAGTATGCTAGGAGTTGGGCAAGATGCTATTAGACTGAGGCTGTTTCCATTCTCATTGACCGATGAGGCAACTGTGTGGCTCTCAGAACTGCCCGATAATTCCATATACACATGGCACAAGTTGAAGACCCAGTTTTTGGAGCGATTCTTTCCTCCATCAAGGATGTTGCAATTGAAGAAGAAGATCTATAATTTCAAGCCGCTACCTGCAGAGGCGTTATATGAGGCTTGCCTGAGGTTCAAGAAGAAGTTGAAGCAAGTTCCTAGACACGGAATCCCTTCAAGGCATCTGATGGAAATTTTCTACAAAGCACTGAACGCCAACACCAAAGCAGTAGCTGACACTGTAACTGGTGGGGCATTCATGGACAACTCGTATGATGAAAATTTGAAGATGCTTGATCGGGTTACCAAAACCAACAGAGCATGGCATACTAGAGAGTTAGAGACCTCAGCAGGTACATATGCAGTTGGCAGGGTAGTGGATTTTAATGAATTCCAAGACATCAAACAGGAACTAGCTGAGATGAACACGATAGTTGGGTTACTTGGAAAGAAATTCCTGGCTGAGGGAGTAGAGAAAGTGAAAGCCATCGGTTCACAAGGTAAAGCACTTAGGCCAGATGATTACTCATCCAAAAAGGATGTTAGTTATCTGAATGATCAAAGAGCGGGTTTTCGGGCCTCTGTCTAAGGAAATCAAGGTCAAAACAGAGACAGAGATGACTACTACAATCAGTCCAGTTACAGAGATAGGAGCAGATGTAGAGACAGAGATGGTGACTGACAGAAAAAGGACGGGTACAAGAATGATAGAAGTGGTCTTTATATCCCGCCTAGAAATCACAAAGAGTGACCTGAACAACCTACCATGAGGGAGCTGCTCAACAAAGTGTTTCAAAAGTTTGACTCCATGGATGCAAGCATGAAAGAGATAAAGCTGACCTTTCAAATATCAGTCAGAGAGTGGATTCCCATTCTGTCTCCATAAAGCAGCTTGAGATGCAGATGCACCAGATTTCCACTAGCATGAATCTGCGTCAAAAGGGTAGTCTCCCAAGTGACACCATTCAGAACTCGAAAAACAATCGACAGGTTATGATGGTGACTACTCGAAGTGGAAAACAGACCATTGATCCTCCCATGACTATAATTATTGATGAGCCAGTCGAGGTTGAAAAGGATGATGCTGAGATTTTGGTCGAGTCTGAAGAAATAGATGGTGGGGAAGAGCAAATTGAGAGACAATCTTCTGAGTAGAAAGCAAAGAGCAAAGAGGTTGCACCAGTGCTGAAACCCATGCCATTGCCTCCTCCACCGTATCCCCAAATATTGAAGAAAAAGGTTGAGAACGATAAATTTCACAAGTTCATCTCCATGCTGAAACAACTGTTAGTAAATATCCCTTTGGTCGAAGCACTGGAGCAGATGCCTGGATATGATAAATTCATGAAGGATTTGGTTACTAGGAAGAGGACGGTAAGCTTTAAGCCAGCTGATAATTTGCGCCATTGCAGTGCAATAGCTTCCCGCTCCTTGGTGCAAAAGAAGGAACACCCGGGAGCATTTACCATTCCTTGCACGATTGGAGCATTCTACTTCGCTAAGGCATTGTGTGATCTGGGTGCTAGTATTAATCTAATGCCACTAGCAGTGTTTAAATAGTTGGGCTTGGGAGCCCCCTAACCGACTACAATGTGGCTTCTTATGGCAGATCGCACCATGAAAAAGCCTGTAGGGATTCTCTATGATGTGCTTGTGAAAGTTGATACTTTCATCTTCCCTGCAGACTTTGTCATTCTTTATTGCAAGGTGGACTTTAAGGTTCCCATCATCTTGGGGCGACCATTCCTTGCTACCGGATGTGCGCTTGTTGACTTAGAGACTGCGCAGATGAAGTTCAGATTGAATGATAAGGTAGTTAATTTTAACATCTTCCAGTCTATGAAGCATCATGACGACATGCGAGTAGTTTCAGTTATTGATATGGTTGATGAGGATCAGTTGATTGTGTCGGTTGAGGAGAGACTTGGTGTTGAGGCACTTGCTACAGTGATTATGAATTTTGAAGGAAATGATGTTGATGAGTATGAAGAGATGGTTGAAGCACCAGAAGGTATGAGGTCTTACAGCTATGCTCCAAAGAAGCTTGATTTGGACTTGAAAAATAGACAGACACCGCCTGCCAAACCATCTATTGAAGAGCCTCCGGTCTTGGAGCTCAAAGCATTTCTAGCTCATCTTCGGTATGTGTTCCTAGGAGCTAATGAGACTTTGCCAGTGATTATTGCTGCAGACTTAGGAGAAGGAAAAGTTGAAGCGCTAGTTTCTGTATTGAGGAAGTTTAAGAGGGCCATTGGATGGACCATCACAGACATCATTGGTTTTCCACCTGGAATCTGTACACATAAAGTTCAACTTGCGCCAGACTGCATTTCGAGTATTGAGCACCAGCGTAGGTTGAATCAGCCTATGCAAGAAGTCACCAAGAAGGAGATCATTAAGTGGCTAGATGCAGGTATGATTTATCCTATTTCTGACAGCAAGTGGGTGAGCCCAGTTCAGTGTGTGCCAAAGAAGGGTGGGATTACTGTAGTCCTAAATGCAAAGAACTAGTTGATTCCAATGAGGCCGGTCACGGGCTGGCGCATATGCATGGATTACAGGAAGTTTAATGCTTGGACTGAGAAGGATCATTTTCTGATGCCGTTCATGGATCAGATGTTATACCGTCTTGCTTGTAGAGGATGGTATTTTTTTCTTGATGGTTACTCGGGATATAATCAGATTTTGATTGCTCCTGAAGACCAAGAGAAGACCACTTTCACCTATGCATATGGGACGTTTGCTTTCAAGAGGATGCCTTTTGGTCTATACAATGAACCAGCAATATTTCAGCGTTGCATGATGTCTATTTTCTCAGACATGGTGGAGGAAAATTGAGGTATTTATGGATGACTTTTCTGTAGTGGGTGACTCTTTTAAAGATTGTTTAGATCATCTGAGTTGTGTGCTGAAATGATGTGAAGAGTGTAACCTGGTGCTAAACTGGAAAAAGTGTCACTTTATAGTGAATGAGGGCATAATGCTTGGCCATAGGATCTCCAAGAAGGGTATTGAGGTCGACAAAGCGAAGATTGAGGTGATTGAAAAATTGCCTCCACTAGTTTCTGTGAAGGGGATTCGAAGCTTTTTGGGGCATGCTGGTTTCTATAGGAGGTTTATCAAGGACTTCTCTAAAATTGCTAATCCATTGTGCAAATTATTGGAGAAGGAGGTAAAGTTTGTGTTTGATGATGCATGTTTGAAGGCATTCGAATGCCTTAAAGAAAAGTTAGTCTCAGCTCCTATCATTATTTTGCCTGATTGGTCTCAACCGTTTGAGGTTATGTGCTATGCTAGTGGAGTGGCACTAGGAGAAGTCCTAGGTCAAAGGCGCGAAAAGATTCTTCATCTTATATACTACGCTAGTAAAACACTTAATCCAGCTCAAAAGAACAATACGGTCACTGAACAGAAGCTGCTTGCTGTGGTCTTTGCTTTTGAAAAATTCATATCTTACTTGCTTGGCACCAAGGTGGTGGTGCATACTGACCATGCAGCTCATCATTATCTCATTGCAAAAAAGGATGCTTAGCCAAGGCTGATTATATGGGTGTTGCTGCTGCAAGAATTTGATTTTGAAGTCAAGGACTGGAAGGGTACAGAGAATCAGGTAGCAGAGCACTTGTCTAGGTTGGAAGAAGAAGCAATGTTGAAGCTGAATGATGAGAAGGAGATAGATGATTGGTTTCCTGATGAACAAGTGCTAGCGCTTCTCAAGATTTGATTCCATGGTTTGACGACATTGCCAACTATTTGGCAAGTGATTTAGTGCCTGATGATATATAGGTCCACCAACGAAGAAAGTTTATGTACGATGTCAAGAAATACTTCTGGGAAGAGCCATTCTTATTCCGTGTGTGTGCTGATACTATGATCCGGAGATGTGTGCCTAAAGCTGAGATGATGGAGATATTAGAGGCTTGCCATTCATCTCCTGTTGAGGGTCATCATAGTGGTATCCGAACTGCGCACAAGATTTTACAATGCGGCTATTATTGGCCGACTATTCGCAAAAATGCCCATGAGTTTGCTAAGGCTTGCCGCAGATGTCAAAGGGAATATGGCATATCACGGAGGCATGAGCTTCCTCTTAATCCCATCCTTGTGATTGAGCTGTTTGATGTTTAGGGTATAGACTTCATGGGTCCATTCATGCTGTCCAATGGAAATTGGTACATATTGGTGGCTGTGTACTATGTATCTAAGTGGGTCGAGGTGGTTGCGCTTCCCAGTAATGAAGGAAAGTGTGTCACAACGTTCTTGAAAAAGAAAATCTTCTCCAGGTTTGGTATGCCAAGGGAAATATTTAGTGATGGAGGCTCTCACTTTTACAACAAGCTGTTTCATGCTTTGCTTGAGAAATATGGAGTAAAACACAGAGTTGCAACCCCTTATCATCCTCAGATGAGTGGGCAAGTAGAGGTTTCCAACAGAGAGATAAAGTCAATCCTGTCCAAGACTGTCAATGCAAATAGAAATGATTGGTCGCGAAAGTTAGATGATGCTTTGTGGGCGTATCAGACTGCATTCAAGACCCCAATAGGTATGTCACCATATCAGCTTGTGTTTGGTAAGGCATGCCATCTCCCGATTGAGTTAGAGCATAAGGCCATGTGGGCATTGAAGAAGCTGAACTTGGATCGGTCTGAGGCATCATTGCAGCGGCTTGGCAACTGAATGAGTTGGATGAGTTCCATCTGAATGCATATGAGAGGTCAGCCTTATATAAAGAGAATATGAAGTTGTACCATGACCGAAAGATAGAAAAGAGAAACTTCCAGCCAGGTGACTTGGTCCTGCTTTTTAATTCGGGACTTTGCTTGTTTCCTGGAAAGTTGAAGTCCAAGTGGATTGGACCATTCAAGGTGGTACAAGTGTTTCCTCATGGGGCCGTTGAACTTGAAAACCATGAAGGTAAGAGGTTCAAGGCCAATGGACAGTGGATCAAGGCCTATTTTGGTACTTCAGAGGAGCTCAAAACAATTGAAGCCTGGAGCCTAGATGAATTCGTCCCACCCAAGGAGCTTGATGAAGTCTGAATAATCAAGCAACCTACGTCGTGCCGCAACGTCAAATTAGGTGCTGCATTGGAGGTAACCCATGGATATTTTATTTTATTTTGTTATTTTTTTTACCATTGTAGAGGTGTTTTGGCGAAGTCTGAGTAGCCAAAACACTTGCGTCATGCCGCGAAGTTAAATCAGGCACTGCTTGGGAGGCAACCCAAGGCTAATGTTTGCTATGTTTGCAGGAATGAGTGAAGGAAAAGTACTGGAGAAGATAAAACTCTGAAAATGGGTATGTCAGGTTCCACGAGCAAGGTTTACGAACCGTGGATAAATCCACGAGTCGTAGAATCAACTCGTGGAACTCAGGTTATATTGGCCAAGTGAAGAACAACATCTATGAACCAGTTCCATGAGTCGTGTTTCAAATCACGGGTCATGGTTACAGGTTGTAGAAATCAAAGGATTATGGACATCTGCAAAACTTAATCCTCGAACTAGTTCCACGAGCCATGATCACAATCACGAATCGTGGTTTCAGGTCGTGGAAATCAGACAAAATATGGGTTGCAAGACTTGTTCCACGTGACTGTTCTACGAGCCGTGGTTAAGTCCACGACTCGTGAACAGAACCCGTGGAACTCAGGTAAGTTTTCAATATTTTTTACTATTCACCCACCTCACCCAACCCGACCAGCGACCCCTGTCGTTAAATTACCAAAAAAATCAAATATTTCCCCAATTTTTCCACCATAACTGACCCTTACACTCTCCTAATCACATTCAAACACCAAAATCCCTTCTAATCCTCCATCAAATCTGCTAATTCTTCTCAAATCACTCCCCACATTCCCCTAAATTGATTGTGTCACTGTATTCCTCCCCACAAGTGCCGAAAACTAGCATACCAGTTCGCTTGAAGTCATGGGTCATGGTCTTTGGCGCACAATCACTAGTATTCACTCCAGTTCTTCCATAAATTCGATGGTATGAACTCAGATTCTAGCCTTGTTTGAATTTTTGGAGAACCTGACTTGACCTAGGGTAATCCTTTAGGAATAAACTGTGTAAACACCCTACGGGATAAAGGTGTAGAGTGAATACTGAACATTTGTATGAAATTATGTGTATATATGTTGCAAAGTGGGTTAAATGATTAAAGGAATTTGAAAAAAAACACTAGTTTTCTGTTGCACAGTGATCATTAGTGCACTCTATGGGTCGTGGTTTATTCCACGAGTCATGGAATGCACTCGTAAAAAGAAGAACAAAAACTTGTTCTCAGGTCTGATTTCCATGAGGGTCGTCCACGAGTCGTGGAATGCACTCGTAGAAAGAAGAATAAAAACTTGTTCTCAGGTATGATTTCTACGAGGGTCGTCCACGAGTCGTGGTTCATTCCACGAGTCATGGATGTCATTCGTGAATCTCAGACCTGCAGACAGTCAAAAAAGTTTGATTTCCATGAGAGGCATCTACGAGTCGTGGTTCTAATCACAAGTCGTAGGTGCAACTCGTAGAACTCAGACCTGCAACCGTCTGGTTCTAACCAGAAATCATGAGGGTCTTCCATGAGTCGTGGTTCATTCCACGAGTCATGGAACCCACTCGTGGACCCAAAGTTCAGTGAAAATTTAATAGTTTTTCTGGGTTTTTCTTGCTGCATTAGAACATATCCCAACCCAACACCTGAAGCATCACAATACACCGTATAGACCTCTGAACCTTCTGGAAAGGCTAGAACTGGTGCTGATGTCAACCTATTCTTCATCTCTTGGAAACTATGCTCGCAAGCCTCTATCCACTGGAACTTAGCTACTTTCTGAGTTAGCTTCGTCAATGGTGCTGAAAGTGAAGAAAACCCCTCCACAAACCTTCTGTAGTACCCAGCCAACCCTAGGAAACTACAAACCTCTGTCGGAGTTGTGTGCCTAGGCCAAGTCTTCACGGCCTCAATCTTATGTTATTCAACCATAATACCAATATCTGATACAATCTGACCTAAAAAAGCCACAATGTTTAACCAGAACTCACACTTAGAAAGCTTTTTATAAAGCTTCCGATCTCGAAGAACATTAAGTACTGCTCGCAAATGCTCTGCATGCTTAGCCTCTGAATATGAGTATACCAGAATATCATTGATAAATATGATCACGAACAGTTCTAGATACGGCTTGAATATGCTATTCATTAGGTCCATGAACACAGCTGGGGCATTGGTCAGCCTAAAAGATATCACAAGGAACTCAAAGTGACCATATCTGGTCCTGAAAGCTATCTTTGAAATGTCTTTCTCCCGAACTCGCACCTGATGGTACCCTGACCACAAGTCAATCTTTGAGAAGTACTTAGCACACTGCAGCTAATCAAACAAGTCATCGATCCTCAGTAAAGGATACTTATTCTTTATAGTAATCTTATTCAGTTGCCGATAATCTATACACATCCTCAGTGAGCCATCTTTCTTCCTCATAAATAATACCGGCGCACCCCATGGTGAAGCACTAGGTCTGATAAAGCCTTTATCGAGCAAATATTTCAACTGCTCTTTCAGATCCTTTAGCTCTAGGGGCCATCTTGTAGGGAGGAATCGATATAGGTTGCGTACCTAGAAGTATATCAATGGAAAAATCAATTTCTCGCTCCGAGGGAATACCAGGAAGTTCCTCTGGAAACACATCTGGAAACTCACTGACCACCAAAATAGACTGAAGAGTCGATGGTTCTGCATCTTTATCCCGAACTCGAATAATATGATAAATACATCCTTTAGCAATCATTTTTATTGCTTGTAGGTAGGAAATAAACCTACCTCTCAGCATCGCCTTATTACCTTTTCATTCACAGACCGCCTCCCCCAGAAAATGGAATCTAACAATCTTTGTCCAGCATTCGACATTAGCATAATATGATGCTAACCAATCCATGCCCATACTAACATCAAAATCAACCATTTCTAGCTCTACCAGGTCTACAAAGGTTTGATGGCCAACAATCTCTACCGTGCAACCTCGATAGACTCTCCTAGCTATGATAGACTTATCAACTGGTGTAGATACAACAAAGGGTCGATGTAATGACTCTGGTGCTATACAAAATTTCCCCGCAACAAATGGGGTAACATAGGACAGAGTGGAGCCTGGATCTATCAAAGCATAAACACAGTGGGAGCAAACAGTCAATATAACTGTCACAATGTCTAGTGATGTCTCTGAATCCTGACGGTTTACTAATGCATATGAACGGTTTTGGCCACTTCCAAAACTAGATGCTCTCCCTCTGCCTCTTGTTGCTGAAGATGCTACAATTGAAGCGAACCTTGCATCTCAAAAATGCGGCAACTAAGCAAGCAAGGCAAGCACGTCAACAAGCTGTCAGAGACGAGGCAACAACTAGATGAAATTTACCACAAAATAGGGGTCAACAGATATAGAAGCCAAGGCATGCCCAATGCTACTATGATGATGATGATGATGAGACCGAGGAATCGGGCATTACTGGACCCATAGTGTTTCCACCCTGCATAATTGTTAAAAAATAGTTGAAAGAATGAGCAATTTGGAAAAGGATTAGATTTCTGCTGTTACAGTGATCACGAGTGCACTCTACGGGTCGTGGTTCATTCCACGAGTTGTGGAATGCACCCATGGAAAATAGAACAGAGACCTGTTCTCAGGTTTGACTTTCACGAGGGTCGTCCATGAGTAGTGGTTCATTTCATGAGGCGTGGATAACACTCGTGAATATCAGACCTGCAAATAGTAAAAGTTGTCTGATTTCCACGAAGGGCATCTATGAGTTATGGATCCATCCACGAGTCATAGATGCAACTCGTGGAACTCAAACCTACAATCATGTTAGTCTTCCCAAAAATCATGAGGGGAATTCATGAGCGGTGGTTCTTTCCACGGACCGTGAAACCCACTCGTGGAACCTAAGTTTAGTACAATTTAAATATTTTTTTTTGGGATTTCTTGGCTTGGCTGTACTGATGTTTTTCTCTGCAGGTACCATGAATTCAAAAAACACAAAAGCCTTCAAAGCAACGGCTCATCAATTAAAGTCTAGACTCACCGACGAACTCGATGAGCCAGCTGCTGAATCGAAATCAAGTGGGTCTGAGGAGGTTTATGAAATTCAACCTGACCCGGATCTAGTGCCTCAGACCAAGAGACGTGGGGCATAGACGTAGGTAGCTGAGGAGGCAACACTTCAACTAGCCTTCACAGTTGCTCCATCAACAAAAACCACTGCTCCTTAGTCTGAAGAGGGAGAGGGGTCATCCGAGGAGGGTGATAGTAACTAAGAGAGCAACACAGGGACCGGTACTGACGAAGAAAATGAGTCTGATGAGGATAAGTCAGCATCCGGTGATAAGAGCTCCTCTGATCTTGCTATCCCAGTAGCCACGACTCAGACACAGGCAAAGGCTGATAGAGCACAGAGACTTGCAGCTCATGATAATCAAAGATGGTGTGTCCCAACCATAAGGGATAAATATATGCTGGGGATTTATCAGTCTGACAGAGGTTTTCCCAAAAGGGGCATCTTTGAGGAGCCACGGATCCAGACTAAGGGCTTAGCATCCATACCAGACATTCAGGTTACATTCAATCACTACAGGTGCGGCTGGATGGCTGAGCCTCCAGGCAGCTATTGTCCCGAGATCGTTAGAGAGTTTTATGCCTCATATGCAGCCACGGGAAGTCAGCTCCTTGGACTGAGACAACAATATCAAGATCTACCTCCACTCACCTGTACTTTGGTATGACATGAACCTGTTGATATCTCTGAGCGGACTATTCAGCAGTTTTTGTTTGGGACAGAGTATGTGTTACAGGTCAACACGGTCGAGTTTAATGGCAAGATAAATATTGTCCGATATAAAACAAAGATGAGGGACCCAGTTTAGCGAGCAGATTTATTGAGATGGGCTGCGGGTTATATAGCTGAGAATGGTGAAGACGTAGAATGGGTCCACGACGGTGACATAAAAAATGCAACATTAAATTTTGCCGACATGTTTTGGTGGGCCACTGTCTGGTCCCGTATCTAACCGACTCAGGTGAATAATTCTCTGACCCCTGATCGTGCAGTACTATTGGATAGCATCATGGCTGTATATGACATTAATTTTCCATACTGTATATTGGAGGAGATCCGTGAGCGGGCTTTCAGACCGCACATCAGCATTCCTTTCCCATGCTTGATCCATCGCCTGTGCATGGAATCGGTGATCCCATGGATTCCGGATATTGACTACACCTTGGAGGTGACTAGATACAGGATGGTGGGTTGATTAGAGATGTGTCTAACCTGGTTGCACACCAACGAGGGTCATCCTCTATTTCTGCGAGTACTGTGAGAGTCCAGGGGTCCTCTACAACATAAGACCCAATAGAGTTGCATGATACGGGGGTAAGTATAGCTGCAGAGGTTACCACTGCCGCAGCTTTAGCTTCAGTGCCTTCGACCTCTCAGCCACCACTAGGCATCCCTACCGTGCCTTCACGCCCAATTTCTTATGGTAGGATTACTATTGATGCTGAGTTTCTCCAGTCTTTGGTTAATCGTCAGGCCGATACTCAGAAGTAGGTGAATGATTTGTTAGACCAGCTCCAACCATGGGTGAGATATACTGTTGCAGCCGTTGAGGCTAGGATGAAGATTGAGATTGAGCAAGTTGCACGAGAGATGTCCGTACGGGTAGATGCTTTTGAGCGCCGAGTGAGTACTCGGTTGTAGACCATACAGAACCTAGACTTGGGACACATTTAGGATGAGCTGGCATGAATTCAAGAGGAGATTAGATTTATTGACACCATTCAGATTCCAATTATGCCCTCCATCTCTATCGTGGTCCCAGCGCCCATGCACCGGGTTATTGACTTATTTGCTGAGGTGGAGCCTGCGCTCCTGGGTGATAGAGCAAAGAGAGTGAGCACTAATAGCACTCTTGCAGGTGAAGAGGACCCAAAGAGGCTGAAAAGAGACACCGCTACTGCCCTGCAGCATTCCCGAGATGGCATGCATCTCTTTGAGGAGGCGGAGTGGCAAAGACTTAGGGGTGCATCATCTAGTTCAGCTCCAGTTGGTAGAGGGGACACATATTCCGCTCTTGAGACTCCCGAGTTGGTTGATGTTGGGAGGGCATCCACTGATGTCCCTCCTATTGCTGATCAATTAAGCGCGATAGCCACTGCTGCCGCCACTGACACTGCTATAGGTGCCACATCACAGGCCCCACCAACTTTATCGGACGCTCTACATGTATGTTCCTACCCCCATATGTCTTTACTTTTCTTGGTGCATTGAGGGAAATGCATATTACTTTTTGGTGGGGTGGGGGCAGCAGCCGTTCGTATTTTGATGGGTCTCTTGGCGAAGTCTAAGTAGCCAAGACACCCACGTCGTGCTGCGATATTAAATCAAGTGCTGCATGGGAGGCAACCCATGAGGGTACTCACAAGGTACCCGAGTCCTTGAGGTTTTCTTGCCTGTGTTCTTTCTCTAAG
Organism: Jaltomata sinuosa; assembly: GCA_003996215.1. NCBI lineage: Eukaryota > Viridiplantae > Streptophyta > Magnoliopsida > Solanales > Solanaceae > Jaltomata > Jaltomata sinuosa. The sequence goes on from QJPP01002394.1 coordinate 154,488, forward strand.
AATTTTTAATTTCTATTGAACTGGCACGTTTAGTATAGGTTGTGTATAGTGAAAGAAGAAAAGGAAGTTAGTGCAGCCTATGGTATGATTTTGAACATGATTTTGAACTTGATTTTCAGTGAAAAATGGAGACCCCTCTAAATTTTGTGTGACATGAGATTTTCTGTTTTTGATAGACTGACCATTATGGATCTGTGCATGACATTATGTTAATCGATCTAATGAATGGCTTAAGCTAGAGTATGAACCTGATAGTTAGCATGTGATTGTTGTACTCTGTGCCATGTGTGAGTGAGCTACATTCATATTGTTCTTGCATTGTGAACCAATCTGGAACTTGTCCAGTTAGTCTTGCCTAAGTTGTAGGATTGTTGGTTAGACAAGGATCATAGGTCGTTTTTGGAATAGTCCACTTAGCCTAAATGACCATCCAAATGGTGTAAATATCCCTTGATCCCTGGTTTTGAGCCAAAATTGACCCTTTTTGTTGTATAGCCTAATCACCTTTCGTGTTTTCTATGAACTTTCAGTTTGGCCCTGGTCCCTCCTTGGACATTGTGCACCTCAACTCAGGAAAATCGCCTAAGTTGAGGGTGGCTGCTATGAAGGTAAGTGTGAAATATGGGGTATGAAAAGAAAAGGGTAGTGATTAAGAGGGAAATAACGGGTGTGGAGGATATGCTAGAAGAAGAAAACAAAAAAAGAAAAAAAAAGAAAAGAGATATGTGATGAAAAGTTGAGTCTGAAATAAAAGCCGCACCCGTCACTTGATGAAAAAGAAGGAATAAAAAGGGAGAAAAAGGGAGGAAAAAAATAGAGTTGGTCTGGAAAAGTGGAAGAAATATAGCGTAGTGTCAAGGAGGGCTTAATCACTATTTCCCATATCTACCATACACGTCCCCGAGCCTACGTTGCAAGTCGAGTAAAGTCCTATAGTGATCCTAACCCAATTGTTCGAAAGCCAAGGCATAGAAAATAAGGGCAATCCTATGGTATTGTGCATGCATTGCTTGAATATATTTGTGAGTGTGAGTGTTCTAGTTTAGTCCCGGATATTTTAACTGTATCATTGTGTGATTGGGACTTCTTTGTGGTGAGGGCACTAGAGTAACATTGACTGTTAACTGTTAAGGTAAGTCTCATATGTGTATGCTATGTTGTCTGTTGATATCATAATGTTGTCCATGGATCCTCTTGTGTTGTCTTGATAGACGGAACTTGTGCACTGGTTTGTATTGAAAAGGAGGGGGATACTTGTTGTAAACTGAATTGCTAAATCATATGACTGCCATTGTTCCTAGTTTTCTTTTGCTCAAGCATCATTCTAGGATAGTTTTGTTTTGTCGCTTGAGGCAAGCAATGGTTTTAAGTTGAGGGTATTGATGTGCCGTGGGTTTGCGGCACTTTCGACGCTTAAAACATAGAATTGGAGCATGTTCTTTAGCGATTTTTAGTAGCTTTGATGTGTTTTTGAGTCTTGTGCAGGAAAACATGGTTCGAAGACTGAGTGCAGAAAAAGACTGATATTTGGGCTAAAACTGACTTCTACGACTCAAACCCATGAGTTGTGAATCATTCCACGAGTCATGGAAGTCAGTTGTGGAAAGAGTACTGTAGATGTAGCTGGAGCCTGAGTTCTATGAAAGGTTTCCATGATGTCGCGCCCCATTTTTTTCTCGCGAAAAGCGAGTTTCGACGTGACAACTCTCTTTTAGGAAGAGAGTGAAGAGTCGCCACCTAACGAATTTAAGGCGCGTTAGGGCACCGTTCTAACTAATTAAATTAAATTTTAAGTCTACGCAACCAGAGAATTAGGTAAGGGTTCAAGTTACCTCGAAAGGAAGGTGTTAAGCACCTTTCGAGGTCCACAAATGTGGGTCCCTGCCGGATTCGTTATTTATGTGGGGAGTATGTGATAAACAAAGGTCGGTTAATAAATTGAAGTAACAATCTTATTTTAAAAAGAAACAGCTAAGCTAGGCTTATTAAATTATTAATAAATCTAAGTGAGAAAGAAACAGGCGTGAATCACAATTAAAATACATGAACAAGTAAATAAGAAGAGATAAGCGAGAGAATAGAATTTACGCAATGATATAAAGAAGATAACTTAATTACTAAGTGACTTAGTTAAATACCCCAAACAAATGAAAAAAAACAAACTTAGGTTAATTTTGACCTATTCGGATCAGCGCCTGGCTTATTTATCGAAGACAATTCCGAAGACATTGTCGTATTCTGCTCGGGTCGATTTCCATCATGTCCGTCTATCTACCCGCCTAAGTTGGTTATTAAGATTATTATTAGCCTAAAGCGCGTACTAAAGAAATGAAAAAGTCTAACGTACCTTAGTATGCCTACCCGTCCCGACTTAATATCCAAGAGGCATTGGACTACTATTTGAATATGGGTCTAGACAAATAAAACCTAAGGCTACTAATTAGACTCGAGTTAACGTCATACAAAAGACATACAAGGACTTTTAAGCAAGTAGCACATAAGGTCTCATATAAGCCTCCAAATTAATTAAAAGGATACCTAAGTGATTAACATGCTTAAAAAATTATCACTTTCACTAAACCTATGAACATGATTTCTAATAATACAGATATGCAGAAATTTTTTTATTTGAGACAATGAGCAGAATCTCTAATTATTTAACATGCTGAAAATAAATCTAACCTTACAAACATGATAATTGGTTATTTAACATACTGAAACTGTTTTAAAGCTATAAACATGATGGCTAATTAAATTATATGCTGAAGCTAGAGTAAACTTGTAGGCAAGGTTTCTAATTTAACATGTTAAATCCTACATGCATGATTTCTAATTTGATATGCGAAAACTGCTGTAGCATGTTGAAATTGATAGCCAAATGATTTAAAATGCTAAAACAGGTTTTAACTTATAGGCATGATTTCTAAACTAATTAATTTGTTGTAACAGGTTTAAACCCTATAGGCATGGTTCTAATTTAATATGCAGAAACTGAATCAATACTATAAGCATGTTGACTAATTAAATATGCTAAAGCAGGTTTAAGCCTATAACCGTGATATTAGTTATCTTATATGCTAAAAAAAACTAATTTAATTCTATAAGCAGGATTTCTAATTTACAGCTGAAACAGATATTGATCATGTAAGCATGGCTCCTAATTTAATACAAAGAAAAACTGAAACTGATTTAAATACTATATGCATGATAGCTAATTGTCATATTAATTAATAGGCAGAAATCACAAATAACTATAAGAAGAATTGGAAGTTATATGAGCATGCAGAATTGTAAACTATTTTTTTAATATGCAAGGCTACTGCGAGCATGCTGAAAATTACAAATATGCTAGAGATTAAATAAATACCTATAGTCATGCTTTCTATGTTTTCAATTAGATAAAAACAGGTAGCACGTAGTTTGCCCCTCCCCATAGCAGTCCCCCTAAATTCATTTATTACATCATCGGAGTTTATACAATAATTATTACAGACCCAGAGGAATGAATATAAAAAGCATAATAAACTCTAAAGGTCTATAGAGATCTCCCAATCCAAGTCAACTCTTCACTGTCCGACCAAACTGTCAGCAAGTAACCTGTCAAACACATGAATATAGGATTCAGAGGATCCTAGTATGACCCATAAAGTCACCCTCGACATGTCAGAGTTCCTGAGAATCTCGCGGATTCTAGGCAGTGGTTATGTCAAGGGATGGGGTATCTTAGGACCTCCGTTTCTCTCCAAATACCACAAAAAAAAGATAAAACAAACTGCCAACATGCGAACAGGGAATATCTAGCTTTTTATAAATAACACTAGTTCATGACAAGGCACAAAAGGAGAAAAAAAAAAAGATCAAGCAAGCAAGAGGTAGAATTTAGGCATAAATTCTATAGGCAGGTTATATGTCGACTCATGGGTTTATACACATATATCAAGGGATTTCACAAATAAATATAGATAAACTAGAGAGTGTATCCTAAACTACAAGGAAACATACATATTAATTGTAATTTACTTCGATAGGAACTAACCAGTTAGCCGCAAACAACAAGAAAAATATTCGAATTCCAACACTTAGCAATCAGTAATTGTCCGCCAATAAGAGAAGTTTTAAATTATGAGAGTAGTAGATGTGTAAAGTCTAAAAGACTGACAATATAATGAAAAGAGGAGCTGCTTTTATGGTGGAAGTAGAGGACTCGGTTAAAGGAATGCAATAAATTAAAGAGTGAGTCAAGGAAATCTTTACCTTAATTAACTAATAGAATCAATTAGCAAAAGGTTTTAATTTTCCATATCTACCAAATAAGCTGTTTATAACAAGAAATACTGTACATGGTAATTTGGGCAATTAGAATAAAGACTTACCATAATCAACTAAGTACTGGCTAATTTTACAAAATCAAAGAAGGAAAGACAAATTAATTTCGGGTGTCTAGCTTTCCCTAATTATCCATGCTGAAATTATTCACTTCATCCAAGGAAAATGAAATCAATCATATGTATTTGAGGTGTAGATTTACCATAACGAAGAGAGTAATTACAGTTATGTAAGCATAAAGAGGAACCAAATTGACATGCATAATCAATTAACATATTCAATCAAGTTTGACTTTGCCATGAATAAACAAATCATATAATTTGTCAATACCAAAATCTTTTCCCAAAACCAGGTGATTGAGCCAATCCAGTCAACACATATGGCTCCAGTAACCACATACCAAAATTTATCCAAGTATTAATTGGAAATAAGAAAGCCAGATCAATCAAAGGATGATGACATACTGTTTGATCAATTACACATCACAATCTTACCAAGATTAACCAAATGTCATGCTGTCCATAATTGGAATTTGAAAGGAAAAGATGCAGACAAGTCAATTTGCTTTAAAAGATAGACAAATAGTCATGGTTGTTCTAAACATGCAAAGGAGGGGAAATATAGATCATGCTTGGACTGAATCACTTTCGTCATAAAGTAATCAAGTGATCAAATCAGTCTTAAATTCCACAGTCAATCAAAGAGGGTACACAACAAGCATAAATTAACCAGACATGAATACAGAATGCATTCTCTGTCCAATCAAACAGTCATACAAACATTCTTAGGCGTCGATTTCACAAACAGAGCAAGCACATGTTGAATTTTCAGAAATCAATTAAAGGTAAAGGTTTGTAAAACTGGGGTTTCCCCCATATCACAGTTCAAAGGCGTAATAACATGAAATCACAGAGTTTAAGCACCAATTCCCCAGCTAAACTTTAATAATTTCACCTCTAATAATCTGATAAGAGCAAGAAAGAGAAATTGAAAGTGATCAAACCCGAAATAGATTCATGATAATCCGGCGTGAAGTAAACCTTAACAGAAACCAAGATGAGGGGGTTGACCGTGACGGCCAATCGATCAACCAAAACTTGACTTGTGAAAAACAATACTGAGCTATGCATAGCGTTCCCTTCGTCAATCTCTTCCGGTATTTGCCAAACATGACAATACCTTGGGGGTTTGCTGGACGGAGATCCGTCAGAGCAGCGGTGGCTGGTCATCTGGGTGGTTCCACTGATGGGTTTTTTGGTAGTTGTCGTCGACGACGGGAAGAGCGGCGGAATGGAGATGAGGACGAGAGGGGAGAGTTTTGGGGTGGTTGTTTCTGGATTTGGGTGGCCATTTATCAGATATGGGGGAAAGAGAGAAGAAGGAGCTCGGGGAGATGGGGGTTGAGGCAGCGGTCCGCCAGACTTGGTGGAGAAACAGAGGGAGAGAGAAGTATGAGAGGGGAGGTGGCGCCGGCTGGTGGAAGCAGCAGCGGTTTCGTCGGGGCGGTGTTGTTGGTGGCCGCTTCACCAGCGATGGTGGAGCGGCGGCAGCGATGGAGAAGAGGAGAAGAGAGAAGGGAGAGGCGGCGGTCTGTGAGTGAAAAAATGGAAAAATGATTAGGGTTTGGGGTAGGGTGAATTAATAAAAGGAAAGGGTGAGGGATTGATCTCGACCGTTGATCATGTTTGATCAACGGTTGAGATTGGATTTGACGTGGGTCGGATTAACGGGTCAGACGGGTCAACCAGTTTGAGTCAGTTGAAATTGGAAATTGGGCCAAATTGGCCAATTTAGGCTAGATTTGAAATAATTTGGGTAGAAAGGGGCTAGAATTTAAAATATTTGAGAAAGACATGTAATTGGGCTATTATTTGATTAGTAAAACTATATATAATTTGATAAATAAAAACTAATGATTAACGATAATTAGCAAGCGAAGAAAATTATTTAAAATTAATTATGTATATATATTGTACGTAAAATTAATGACATGTAATATTATACGAGATTTATGATAAATAGTAATAATTAAGAAATAAATTATATATTTATGAATTGCATACGAATTTAAAAAGTGTCAAGACGTCGATAAAACAGGTGATTTACTTCGCATATAAGAGCAAAACGCAAGAAAAATTAAGCTTTTAATAATAATAACTAGTAAAATAACGGCCCGTGAGAGGTATACGGAGGTCAAAATTGGGTGTCAACAGCTGCCCCTTCCTTGCTCGGGAATGAATGATGGATTGGCGGGCAAGGAATGTTGACTAATAGCCAATTTTGTCCGATCAAGGGGACGATTCTTTCGGGAATCAAAAAAAACAAGAGGGGTTGTGAAAATGATGTGGCCGAGACTTAAGTTTCAAGTCGCCTACATATCTCGGGTCTTACGAGAATCAGATCGTGTGTAGTTCTAGATTTAGAAATGGACGAGGCTTCTAAAGAAGATATACGAGTGAAATTTTGCACGAAGACGCAGTTGGCACGAGTTGATGAGATTTAAACGATTAGCTGAGAATGGGACGCGAGCAACGGTCCAGTGTTGGTGATATAAGGATAAGAAAGGCTGTGTTTTGGAAGCGAAGACGATGGTTAATCTCATTTCTTGGCTTGCTCAGTTCTCGATGCCTGCAACTTCTATTATAACTAAATAGAAGATTAACATTTAAATAAGAATAAAGTAAAACATGATGCAGGTTCCCTTTACGACTATGGAAAGTATCTTAAGACGGTATAAATGATGTCTTAAGCGATGATATCTTAGGGCCATGATACGTAAAATTAATCCTCGGGCCATGAAATGATGTCCGCGGGCCATGATATCTTGGAGCATGATAAGCAGAAAGTAAATCCTTAGGCCATGAAATGATGTCCGCAGGCCATGAAAATGATGCCTTTAGACGATGACGCCTTTGGAGCATGATAAGAAGAAAGTAAATACTTAGCCCATGAAATGATGTCCGCAGGCCATGAAAATGATGCCTTTAGACTATGACGCCTTCGGGGCATGATGAGCAGAAATTAAAGAGAGCGTATCTATTTTGAGTGGCATAGCATGACGTTTGGTGGCTTCTGAATAATTTGTTCCATGGTAGCTTGTTGTGATTCGATGCGATCTCAAACTCAATGCAATCTCGGGCACAATGCAATTCTTGGGCCAACTGCAATCTTGGGCTCATATAAAATTCTCGGGCGCAGTGCGATTCTCGGGCCAAATGCACTTCTCGAGCGCGGTGCAATTCTCGGGCTTAATGCAATCTCGGGCCAAATGCAATCTCGGGCCAAAAAAATAAAAAAAAATGCAATTCTCGGGCTCAATGCAATTCTCAAACTAGATGCAATCTCGGGCTTAATGCAATCTCGAGCTAAATGTAATTCTCGGGCTCAATGCAATTCTTGGGCCAAATGCAATTTCGGGCTCAAATGCAATCGCAGGCTCAATTCAATCTCGGGCTAAATGAAATTCTCGGGCCAAATACAATTCTCGGGCATAGTGCAATCTCGGGCCAAATGTGATTCTCGGGCTCAATGCAATTCTTTGGCCAAATGCAATCTCGGGCCAAATATAACTCTCGAGCCAAATGCAGTCTCGGGCCAAATATAATTCTCGGGCCAAATGCAATTCTCGGGCCAAATATAATTCTCGGGCCAAATGCAATTCTCGGGCCAAATATAATTCTCGGGCCAAATGCAATCTCGGGACAAAAAATGCAATTCTCGGGCCAAATATAACTCTCGAGCCAAATGCAGTCTCGGGCCAAATATAATTCTCGAGCCAAATGCAATTCTCGGGCCAAATATAATTCTCGGGCCAAATGCAATCTCGGGCCAAAAAATGCAATTCTCGGGCCAAATATAACTCTCGAGCCAAATGCAGTCTCGGGCCAAATATAATTCTTGGGCCAGATGTAATCTCGGGCCAAATATAATTCTCGGGCCAAATGCAATTCTCGGGCCAAATATAATTCTCGGATTTGTACCTGCTAGTTCTGCGTTCAAAGAAAAATTATTAATTTGTAAAAAGGGGAGGTCGGTTTGTGCATCTGCTCTTGGGTGCATCTGTCCTCCTTGTTATGTGTCTGCGGGCTGTCGCACTCTCTTCGGTCACTCGCTCGAGCAAATAAATAAATAAGCTTTGAAATCGTATTTTGAAATAACTTGCTTTGAAAAAGGGAAGGGAAATGTTAAAAATAATAATATTGTTGAATCATAAACCGTGACATATTTTGAGACATCACAACATCTGATCATATTTGCATTTGGAGTACATGTTTTGCCTTTCGGCTAGGAAATTTTGTAGAATGAGCGATCGCTTGTTGTGAATTTTTAGGTTCCCTCAAAATTCTTCCCCAGTGCTACGATTCATGGTAATGCTTTTCAGATGGAATTTTTGAGATCCTCTCAAATATTCTGCCCCAGTTATAATGCTTGACAAAGGAAAATGAGATATTTTATTATGATAAGACCGAACTCCATAAGAGCGCCTACGTATCCCTCTTAAACAGGAATCAGGTCAAACGTAGTTCCAATTACAAGGTAAGGAAGTATAACAGAAATAACTTTCTCTTAACTTCTCAGATGAAGTATCTTTTGACAGCGTCGGAATTGATAGGTTTGGGCCACACTTCACCATCCATTTCCGCTAGTATGAGTGCTCCTCCTGTCAGAACCCGATGGACCATGTAAGGACCTTGCCAATTTGGTGCAAATTTTCCTTTTGCCTCGTCTTGATTTGGAAAGATTCGTTTTAGGACAAGTTGCCCCGGTGTAAAATGCCTTGGTCTGACCTTCTTGTTGAAAGCTTTGGCCATTCTATTCTGATAGAGTTGACCGTGACAAATTGCATTTATTCTCCTCCCATCAATGAGCGCCAGTTGTTCCATTCTACCTCGCACCCATTCAGCATCGCTTAGTTCTGCTTCCTGAATGATCCTTAGAGAAGGTATCTCCACTTCAGCAGGTATCACAGCTTCAGTACCATAAACCAGAAGATAGGGAGTGGCCCCTGTAGAAGTCCTCAGCGTAGTACGATATCCCAACAATGCGAAGGGTAGCTTCTCGTGCCAGTGTCTGTAATTGTCAATCATCTTACGCAGTATCCTCTTGATGTTTTTGTTCGCAGCCTCAACTGCTCCATTCATCTGTGGCCTATAGGCTGTAGAGTTTTGATGGTTGATCTTGAACTGCTCACACATTGCTTTCATCAGATCACTGTTGAGGTTGGTGCCATTATCTGTAACAATTGACTCAGGAACTCTAAATCGACAGATAATATGATCTCGGACAAAATCAGCTACAACCTTCTTTGTGACAGACTTATGTGAGGTAGCCTCGACCCATTTGGTGAAATAATCAATAGCAACAAGAATGAACCTATGTCCGTTGGATGCGGCCGGTTCGATAGGACCAATAACGTCCATACCCCAAGCTGCGAATGGCCAAGGAGAGATGGTGACATGGAGTTCGTTGGGAGGAACTCGAATCATGTCGGCATGCGTTTGGCATTGATGACACTTTTGCACATAACAAATGCAATCCGTCTCCATAGTCAACCAAAAGTACCCGGATCTCAGTACTTTCTTGGCCAAGGTAAATCCGTTCATGTGAGGGCCACAAGTTCCACCGTGGACTTCTTCAATCAAACTAGAAGCTTCTCTAGCATCAACACACCTCAACAGTCCTAAATCAGGAGTCCTTTTGTACAAGATTTCTCCTCTTAAGAAGAATTGGTTGGCTAACCTCCGAATAGTGCGCTTTTGAATACTTGTGGCATTCTCCGGATAATCTCCATTTTTTAAGTATCCCTGGATATCAACATACCATGGATTGCCATCTAACTCCTCTTCAACATGAAAACAATATGCAGGCTGCTCGTGAGTATGAATAGGGATGGGATCAATATAATTCTTGTCCGGATGCTGTATCATAGAAGACAAAGTGGCCAAATCATCAACGAATTCGTTCTGGATTCGCGGAACATGTTTGAATTCTATCTTGACAAACCTCTTGCGCAATTTTTGTATGCAATCTATGTATGGCAGGAGTTTCCTGTTCTTGGTAGCCCATTCTCCTTGTACTTGATGGATCAACAGGTCTGAGTCTCTAATTGCCAATACCTCTTGGACATTTAGGTCAATGGCTAGCCGAAGCCCCAAAATGCAAGCTTCATATTCAGCCATATTGTTGGTGCAAGGAAACCTAAGTTTGGCTGATACCGGATAATGCTGGCCAGTTTCTGAGATCAAAACAGCTCCAATACCTACCTCTTTGAAGTTCGCAGCTCCATCAAAGAATATCCTCCAACCATTGTATATTTCAGATATGTCCTCTCCCACAAATGCCACTTCCTCATCAGGAAAATAAGTTTTCAAGGGTTCGTATCCATTATCTACGGGGTTTTCGGCCAGGTGATCTGCCAACGCCTGTGCTTTCATGGCCCTCTGAGTGACATAAACTATGTCAAACTCACTCAACAAAATCTGCCATTTAGCCAGCTTCCCGGTAGGCATAGGCTTCTGGAAGATGTACTTTAGTGGATCCATTCTCGAGATCAAGTAGGTAGTGTATGCTGAGAGGTAATGTCTCAACTTCTGGGCTGCCCAAGTTAATGCACAACACGTGCGTTCCAGCAAAGAGTAACGAGCCTCATATGATGTGAACTTCTTACTCATGTAATAGATTGCCTGCTCCTTCCTCCCTGTTTCATCATGTTGTCCCAGAATACAACCGAAAGCATTATCCATCACAGATAAATACAACAGTAGTGGCCTACCTGGCTCAGGAGGGAGCAATATAGGAGGATTAGATAGGTAATCCTTGATTTTGTCAAACGCTTGCTGACACTCTGACGTCCATTTTGTGGCAGCATCCTTTTTCAATAACTTGAAAATCGGCTCACAGATGACAGTGGATTGGGCTATGAAGCGACTGATGTAGTTGAGGCGGCCCAAGAAACTCATTACCTCTTTCTTATTTTTTGGTGGCAGAAGCTCTTTGATGGCTTTGATTTTGGTCGAGTCCAACTCTATTCCGCGACGACTGACGATAAATCCCAATAATTTTCCCGCAGGGACTCCAAAGGCACACTTTGCCGGGTTCAGCTTTAGATTGTACTTCCGAAGCCTATTTAAGAACCTCTCGAGATCGTCCAAATGACTCGAACCCTTCTTAGATTTAATGATAACATCATCCACATAAACTTCAATTTCCTTGTGGATCATGTCATGAAAAATGGTAGTCATGGCCCTCATGTATGTAGCTCCAGCATTTTTCAACCCGAAAGGCATAAACTTGTAACAATAAACCCCCCAGGGTGTAATGAAAGCGGTTTTCTCAGCATCCTCTTCTTGCATCTTAATCTGATGATAACCGGCAAAGTAATCCACGAATGATTGTGTTTCATGCTTGGCACAGTTATCGATCAAGATGTGTATATTAGGGAGTGGAAAATTGTCCTTAGGGCTGGCTCTGTTAAGATCCCTGTAGTCAACGCAGACTCTGACCTTACCATCCTTCTTGGGAACAGGTACGATATTAGCTAGCCAAGTCGGATATTCAGTTACTCGAATGATTCCAGCCTCAACTTGCTTTGCCACCTCCTCTTTAATCTTTAAGCTCAGATCAGGTTTATACTTTCTGAGTTTCTGTTTGACAGGAGGACAAGAGGGATCAGTGGGCAGTCTGTGGGATACAATCAAAGTGCTCAATCCTGTCATGTCTGCATAGGACCAAGCAAAGACGTCTTTGTGTTTTTTCAAAACCCGAGCGTAGCCTTTTTTCTCATTTTCAGATAGGTAAACACTGGCGTATGTTTCATTAACCACTTCCGAGTCCCCTAAGTTCACTACCTCTGTATCCACTAGGTTTGCCTTAGGTTTGTGTTCAAACTCTTCAACCTTCTTAACGAGTTCTTCCGGTACTTCCGGTACTTCCTCTTCTAGTTCACTTATATTATGTTGCACAGTCTCAAATTCAACGTTTTTAGAAGTAATTTTGCTGAAAAAGAAAGAAAGAAAAGGAAACACAAATAAAGGATATTAATATACTGAAGAGAAACCCTTTATTACAGAAAGCTGAGTGCCTTCAAAATAGTAAATAGCATAAAAGTGAACTCAAAATCGAGCCTATTTATTGAAAACAATGAAATAAATTCTTCTGCATCTACCCAAGTGCTCGGCGGGCCCTAGAAGGAGTGGCAGTCCAGTTGCTGAGGGTGGCTTTGGGCTGACTGCTCTGTGTAGGAACTCCTTCTCTCCCCTCATCGATGATGACATTGCAGCTCTCTTCTGTCAGGAATAGACCTCTTAAGCTTTCTAGCACATAATCTTCACCATCGTCAAGAAATCCCGCAGAGACAAAAGTCTGATGCAATGACCGTATCGGTCCTAGCGGAGGATAATGGAATCCGCCCACGGGTGACTTCCAATCTTGGTACTCTTGTGCAGTGCCAAGATAACCCAACCCGAACGTGGTCCCCTGTGACTGTATCTGTATTGGTTCCATTATGCCTTGCAAATTTGCCCCCAAGCGGCCATTAGGTACGAACCCTGAGCGAAGCAACATATTCATGATGGTGCTGCTCCACCATGGTCCCTCTCCAACAAATCCCACCATTTCCAGTGTGTGGAACATTTCTCCATCCAGTCTCTCTTTTCCTTCCACCGCGTATATAGAATGCCCCTTTTCACCATGGACCACCACCTCTTGATAGTCCCATTCAAACTTGAGGCATTGATACAGAGTAGAGGACACCGCTCCTGCCATATGAAGCCATGGGCGACCAAGTAACATATTGTAGGAAGCCGGGATATCCATTACTTGGAACACAATGGAGAATGTGGCAGGTCCCATCAATGCATCAAGGGTAATTTCCCCGATGGTATCTCTTTGAGAGCCGTCGAAAGCCTTCACGTTCATCCTCTGAGTCTGAATCTTAGAAGTGTCAACCTCTAGCCTTGTCAGTGTGGCGAGGGGGCATATGTTTAGACCAGAGCCTGGATCGATCAATACCTTTGTTATCACCCTATCCTCATACTGCATGGTGATGTGCAAAGCATCATTGTGTGCTCTTCCTTAAAGCGGCAGCTCATCCTCGTGAAAGGATATTTTATGAGCCTCGAATACCTGCCCAACCATATGGGCTACGTCTCCACCGGTGATATTAGTTGGTACATAAGCCTCGCTAAGAACCCTCATTAGAGCCTTTTGATGGAGCTCAGAAGTCTGTAAAAGTGACAAAATAGAGATTTGAGCCGAAGTTTTTCTCAGCTGATATACAACAGAATATTCTTTTGCTTGTACCTTCTTCCAAATGCCATTCTCATCAACCTATACAACTGGTTGTTTTCCCTTGCTAGAACTTCCCTGAGCCAGATTTTCAGGCGTGTAGATTCTGCCAGATCGAGTCACACCCTGAGCGGTGTCAGCCTCGGCTACCTTTGCCTTTCCTGAAATATCACGTTCATAATTCCATGGTACTGCATGGGGATCATAAGCAACTGGAGTAGCTCGATATACAGTAAATGCGGATTTAGGAGCAGCCACCTCTACTTCAAACAGGACCTATTTCTGTGCCGGAGCAGTTGTTTGGGACACCATCGCGACATCCCCTTCTTTCTTGATAACCCAAATAGAGCCTTCCAGATCCACTGCCTCTCCAACTTCCAACATGTTGACCTGATGATTTGGAAGCGGATTCTTGGTGACGTTCGGAGCTGGGTCTTTCAACTGAATAACCTTTGTATCAATTAACCTCTGAATTCGATCCTTCAATGAGCGGCATACTTCAGTAGTATGTGAACCTTTCATCCCTGAATGGTACGCATAGACTTTGTTAGGGTCATACCATTTGGCCTGAGTGTCTACCGGTAAAGCGAGAACGGGAGTGATAAGGCCAGCTACCCTCAATCTTTCATACAGCTTGGAAATTGGTTCAGCCAAAAGAGTATACTGCTTGACCGGCCTTTTCTCGAAATTGGCTCGGGGTCTGTAATTTGGATTAGGTTGGGGAGATTGGAATTGAGAAGGCTGGGCACTATAAACGGGGTGAGAGGGAATTTGGTATGAGTATGTAGGCATTTGATAAAGAGGGATGGGGTATGGAGATTATTGGTATAGTGGAGGGTGGGTTGTAGGCGTTTAGGAAATGAGTGGTGTTTTGAAATCTTGTGCCATCATCACAGTCCCCACTTCTTTTTTCTTTTGGTTTTCAGAAATTCTGCCAGATTGTAGGGACTTACTGGTAGCCTGTAGAGCCTCCAAATTGATAATGCTACCACTTTTGATGCCTTCCTCTAATCTTTCCCCGACCTGGATGATCTCGGCGAAACTCTTTTCTGTGATGAGCATCATCTTTTCATAGTACTGTGGTTCCTGGGCCCGAATAAAATAATCTTTCATTTGAGCCTCGTCCATCGGAGGTCGGGCTCTGGCCGCTTCAACTCTCCATCTCAAGGCATATTCCCGAAACAATTCATTAGGTTTCTTCTTCAGGTTTTGAATGTGAAACCAATTTGGGGCGTTGTCCATGTTGAATCCAAATCTTTCTACAAAATCGGAGGCCATGTCTATCCATCTGGACCACTTTCTGGTATCCTGCTCAATGTACCAGGTTAAGGCCTCCCCGGTAAGGCTTCTCATGAACAGCTTCATCCGTATTTTCTCATCTCTTCCTACTCCCACCAGCTTATCACAGTACATTCTTAAGTGCGCTTTGGGGTCCCCGGTCCCATTGAATAACTCAAATTTGGGAGGTTTGTACCCCTCCGGTAATTCAACATCTGGGTGCATACATAGGCCTTCATAATTCAGACCCTTCACCCCTCTAATGCCCTTTATATGTTGCAGTCTGTTGGTGACCTGCTCTAGCTTTTCGACCATGTTCTGTATTAACCGGTCTTTTTCTGAAGGCTCTGGCTCAAGCTGGTGCTGAACAAAAGGAGCAGTTTCCACGTATATGGGGTTTAGGTTATAATTTCCTGGAACGTGGGTAGGGACTATATTTGGAGTGGTTTAGGAGTTTTGTGGAGCTGAGAGGGTAGGATATTGTGGTGGAGGACATTGGCTAGTCCTTGGAAGAATGTAAGTATGCTGCAAGTCATTTTGTGGTTGCGGTATATTGGGTATGGTTTGGAATTTTGCGGCGGTATTATCCTCGACTGTCAGGTCACGAGGGCTGTTCAAAGTGAAGGACAACTTGGCCAAATTACGAACTTGCGCCAGTTCATCCTATAGGTCAAGGATTCTTTTCTCCATTCGTATGATTAGCTCATCTCGGTCGCCACCTACACTTTCTGAGACTTCCTTACTCTTACTAGCACTATTGTCACCCATTTTATCTTTCCTTTCACGATTTGGACTCGGAGGAGGAGGAGGAGGAGTCCCTTTTGATCTAGTATGATATCCCAGCATGCACAAATCAACCTTTGGGAAGGGAGTAAGAATAAGACAAAATCAACAGAAACCAAGTTAGTAGTAAGATATTTATTCTAAAGATAAACACATTGATTGCGAAAAATAAACGTCCTAAATGCAAGGGGCCTCGTTGAGCCAGAGGTAGGCCTAAAACGACACATATATGATTCATGACATTTTAATCCAAGCCAAGATTCAATATTAGTCGGAGTTTAGAGTCAGATAATAAATGAAGTAACCAATTTATTGAATCAAACTTTGATCTACTATAATTCTTTGCGGAAATGAAAAAACAAGAAAGTAGAGCTAGGGGAAAGCGGGATGACAAGGGAAAATCCTAAATTCAAAAGCCTCCATTGTATTGGTTCAGAGATCTTGGATCAACTTGTGCCCACATTGCAGGAGTGATATCATAATGACGATTCAACAGCTTCCGTGCCCAGGTGGTCTCTTTTATATCTTCAAATCCATAAGGTTGTCCCAATTTGCTAAGCCGCACATCTTCAGCATCCTCCAAAAGCCATACATAGTATTCGGGTGCACAATAGGCCTGTTCAGTGCCCACGCTTACAGTCATCAACCCTTCCCATTGTTGAAGCAATTCTTTGGCCCTAGGGATTTCATATTTTGAGCCAAACTCAAGCTCAGAACCTCCAATGTGGGCTCTTAGAGGTATGACTTGGGTTCGTCCGAACTGGCGGAGCACTCGAACCGGAGCATATGGCTGGAGGCCTTTCAACCCAATGAGCTCGATGTAGTAAAGCTCGTTGCTTCTTATGACAGCTGTGCGGGCGGGTAACCATGAATACTTCCACTGAATCTGATATCCTGAACGGGCTTTCATAAAAGAAAACCAATCTTCGGTACCTACAGGAGAGTTGAACCTGATCATCCTTTGAGAATGGGTGTCAATCTTGTTTCCCATTCCCGTCAAAATGTCTATCAAGTCGGGCCGTTTGTAAAAGTGCTCAACGGCCCATAGCTGCAGCAGAAGGTTACACCCTTCGAAGAACCTCTTACCTCTAAAGCACTTGGACAGTGCCCTAAATACCTCAACAAGGATCATGGGTACCAAGGTGGCCTCCATATTATCAATACCGCGCCATAAAGCCTGAACCACCGAACTAAGGCAAGTATCAATCTTACCATTTTCTCTTGGAAACACTAGAGTGCCTAGCAAGGCTATGGAAAAAGCATTCAGTCGCTTCTTTTCTCATTTTTCAGCAGAACAAGAGAACTCTTTCTGAAAAACCTTATGACCATCCCTGCGACCAAACCGTTCATACGGGAAATCCAAAGAAATCCAGTCAAAGTCCAGACAAGCTAGTTTGAGATTGTTTTTCAATCCGAGATGATGCAGAAACTTTTTCCCAGATTGTTTGCAAGGCAAGATCGACCCTCTATTTTGGTATCGCAACTCAGTGAACCCTCCAATATCTTCCACGGTCGGTGTTAACTCAAAGTTGCTAAACTTGAAAAAGACCCTTTCAGGGTCCCAGAATTGCAACAAAGCCTTGATCAAATACCGATCTGGAGCTACATAAATCAAAGAGGTCAGGAAACCCAAGTACCGACGAATCTCTTTACCATGTTCTTTCTTCATATCTTCCCACCATCTTAATTTGTGGGGAACACCCACAACCATCCTAGTGTTGGGAAATGCCGGTGTGCCTTCCATTCTACAGCCTGAAAGAGAAACAAAACAAACTTTTCTAAACTTCTTTCATATTAACTGGCTTGGATTAATTTGTCATGATCACTTAGCACATAATATGATTATTTGTCTTTGGATTGATGGGAACCCTTTGACAATAAGGAGGCTGTTTATTTTGCGGGTTGACTCCTAGGGCCAAACCACATGTGGCTGATGCATGCATGACTTATATAAGGGGGTAGATACAACACTATCCTAAGTTCCTGAGAGTTGGATAAACACGGACTCAAGGTTTTCTTATGCGAGGAGGCACGTGGTCACACGGTAGCAAAACTATCCGCTCACCCCACGTCTATGCCAACTCTCTAAATTGGGTATTTGAAAGAATTTTGGAGAAGTGAAAAGGCACAACTCACGTGTGTAGTGTGTGAAAGTGTGAAGTTCCCAAGTGGGAGAAGTATGAACGGAATGCCAGTTATGGAAAGCGATAACATGTAGCATATAAAAAAGGAAAGTAACATATTGAACAGCTAATGAAAGTAGTAAAGAAAAAAGAAAGTAAACAAATTAATAAAGGATCACAAGTAATTTGACAAAAGAGAAAGCTAAACATGAAAAATAAAAATAACGAAATTAATTAGGAAGAGAAAACATTTTTTTTAAAAATAAAATAAGGTAACACAAATTCCCACATAACATAAAATCCGTAATGGTTAGAACCTAAGTCTGCCCAGCAGAGTCGCCATTCTGTCGCTCCCCAATCCAAGTCAACTCTTCACTGTCCGACCAAACTGTCAGCAAGTAACCTGTCAAACACATGAATATAGGATTCAGAGGATCCTAGTACGACCCATAAAGTCACCCTCGACATGTCAGAGTTCCTGAGAATCTCGCGGATTCTAGGCAGTGGTTATGTCAAGGGATGGGGTATCTTAGGACCTCCGTTTCTCTCCAAATACCACAAAAAAAAGATAAAACAAACTGCGAACATGCGAACAGGGAATATCTAGCTTTTTATAAATAACACTAGTTCATGACAAGGCACAAAAGGAGAAAAAAAAAAGATCAAGCAAGCAAGAGGCAGAATTTAGGCATAAATTCTATAGGCAGGTTATATGTCGACTCATGGGTTTATACACATATATCAAGGGATTTCACAAATAAATATAGATAAACTAGAGAGTGTATCCTAAACTACAAGGAAACATACATATTAATCGTAATTTACTTCGATAGGAACTAACCAGTTAGCCGCAAACAACAAGAAAAATATTCGAATTCCAACACTTAGCAATCAGTAATTGTCCGCCAATAAGAGATGTTTTAAATTATGAGAGTAGTAGATGTGTAAAGTCTAAAAGACTGACAATATAATGAAAAGAGGAGCTGCTTTTATGGTGGAA
Organism: Jaltomata sinuosa; assembly: GCA_003996215.1. Lineage (NCBI taxonomy): Eukaryota > Viridiplantae > Streptophyta > Magnoliopsida > Solanales > Solanaceae > Jaltomata > Jaltomata sinuosa. The sequence continues at coordinate 173,283 of QJPP01002394.1, forward strand.
GTAGAGGACTCGGTTAAAGGAATGCAATAAATTAAAGAGTGAGTCAAGGAAATCTTTACCTTAATTAACTAATAGAATCAATTAGCAAAAGGTTTTAATTTTCCATATCTACCAAATAAGCTGTTTATAACAAGAAATACTGTACATGGTAATTTGGGCAATTAGAATAAAGACTTACCATAATCAACTAAGTACTGGCTAATTTAACAAAATCAAAGAAGGAAAGACAAATTAATTTCGGGTGTCTAGCTTTCCCTAATTATCCATGCTGAAATTATTCACTTCATCCAAGGAAAAAGAAATCAATCATATGTATTTGAGGTGTAGATTTACCATAACGAAGAGAGTAATTACAGTTATGTAAGCATAAAGAGGAACCAAATTGACATGCATAATCAATTAGCATATTCAATCAAGTTTGACTTTGCCATGAATAACAAATCATATAATTTGTCAATACCAAAATCTTTTCCAAAAACCAGGTGATTGAGCCAATCCAGTCAACACATATGGCTCCAGTCAACACATACCAAAATTTATCCAAGTATTAATTGGAAATAAGAAAGCCAGATCAATCAAAGGATGATGACATGCTGTTTGATCAATTACACATTACAATCTTACCAAGATTAACCAAATGTCATGCTGTCCATAATTGGAATTTGAAAGGAAAAGATGCAGACAAGTCAATTTGCTTTAAAAGATAGACAAATAGTCATGGTTGTTCTAAACATGCAAAGGAGGGGAAATATAGATCATGCTTGGACTGAATCGCTTTCATCATAAAGTAATCAAGTGATCAAATCAGTCTTAAATTCCATAGTTAATCAAAGAGGGTACACAACAAGCATAAATTAACCAGACATGAATACATGATGCATTCTCCGTCCAATCAAACATGATGCATTCTCCGTCCAATCAAACAGTCATACAAACATTCTTAGGCATCAATTTCACAAGCAGAGCAAGCACATGTTGAATTTTCAGAAATCAATTAAAGGTAAAGGTTTGTAAAGCTGGGGTTTCCCCCATATCACAGTTCAAAGGCGTAATAACATGAAATCACAGAGTTTAAGCACCAATTCACCAGCTAAACTTTAATAATTTCACCTCTAATAATCTGATAAGAGCAAGAAAGAGAAATTGAAAGTGATCAAACCCGAAATAGATTCGTGATAATCCGGCGTGAAGTAAACCTTAACAGAAACCAAGATGAGGGGGTTGACTGTGACGGCCAATCGATCAACCAAAACTTGACTTGTGAAAAACAATACTGAGCTATGCATAGCGTTCCCTTCATCAATCTCTTCCGGTATTTGCCAAACACGACAATACCTTGGGGGTTTGCTAGACGGAGATCCATCAGAGCAGCGGTGGCTGGTTATCTGGGTGGTTCCGCCGATGGGTTTTTTGGTGGTTGTCGTCGACGATGGAAAGAGCGGCGGAAGGGAGATGAGGACGAGAGGGGAGAGTTTTGGGGTGGTTGTTTCTAGATTTGGGTGGCCATTTATCAGATGTGAGGGAAAGAGAGAAGAAAGAGCTCGGGGAGATGGGGGGTTGAGGCGACGGTTCGCCAGACTTGGTGGAGAAACAGAGGGAGAGAGAAGTATGGGAGGGGAGGTGGCGCCGGCTGGTGGAAGCAGCAACGGTTTCGTCGGGGCGGTGTTGTTGGTGGCCGCTTCACCGGTGATGGTGGAGCGTCGGCAGCGATGGAGAAGAGGAGAAGAGAGAAGGGAGAGGCGGCGGTCTGTGAGTGAAAAAATGGAAAAATGATTAGGGTTTGGGGTAGGGTGAATTAATAAAAGGAAAGGGTGGGGGATTGATCTCGACCGTTGATCATGTTTGATCAACGGTTGAGATTGGATTTGACGTGGGTCGGATTAACGGGTCAGACGGGTCAACCAGTTTGAGTCAGTTGAAATTGGAAATTGGACTTTAAAATTGGGCCAAATTGGCCAATTTAGGCTAGATTTGAAATAATTTGGGTAGAAAGGGGCTAGAATTTAAAATATTTGAGAAAGACATGTAATTGGGCTATTATTTGATTAGTAAAACTATATATAATTTGATAAACAAAAAATAATGATTAACGATAATTAGCAAGCGAAGAAAATTATTTAAAATTAATTATGTATATATATTGTACGTAAAATTAATGACATGTAATATTATACGAGATTTATGATAAATAATAATAATTAAGAAATAAATTATATATTTATGAATTGCATACGAATTTAAAAAGTGTCAAGACGTCGATAAAACACGTGATTTACTTAGCATATAAGAGCAAAACGCAAGAAAAATTAAGCTTTTAATAATAATAGCTAGTAAAATAACGGCCCGTGAGAGGTATACGGAGGTCAAAATTGGGTGTCAACACATGAGATGTGGACCTGTTCACGAGTCATGATTCCTGCTCGTGGAGCCTAATCTGAGAAGGATAAAACTGTCTGAGATCTACGACTCAATTCCACAAGCCGTGATTTAAGTCACGAGTCATAGACTGATCTCGTGGAAAGGAAACCGCATCATGACAACATCTCTGAGTTCCACGAGGATCATTGACGACCCGTAGAAGCTTCCACGACCAGTAGACTATGTCCATGGAAGCTGCGGATTCCAGTTTTCCTTGTTTAATTAGGATAGGATTTCTACTGTCTATAATACCTTTCCTAGGTTTTATTTTACGTTTTATGCTCGATATTTTGTAGGAAACACGTTGAAAACATTGTGATCTTGGTTTATTCTTGGTTTTGAGAGTTATACACATTCATAGTTCATTGTTCTTACTTCCATCTTCATCTATTCAAGTTTACGAATTTCTTTACGTATTATTGTAAGTATATGATCATGAACACATACATAACTTTTGATTGTTTACTTATGACAATGAGTAGCTAAATCCACAACTAGGGTTGTGCAAACCATGAAGGATTAACAAATTAGGCAAAGTACTTGGGTATTCTAGGGCGGTGTTTATGCATGTATTATTCTTTCTTTCATTTTAATTGCTTTTTAACGGTGCACAACGTTAGAACTCGCCTTATCCTTATTGTCAGACCAAGGAGGTAACTGATGGGAAAAGGGTTGTTCAACGACGGAGATTTGAGGCTATCAACCCTCATCTAATAGCTTGACCTTGTCTAGGATTAGCTAATCTGGTATCCAGGGTAAGGGTTAGTAAATTATACACCTATGGCCGGACCAAGGCGTGGTGAAATTTATCTATCTGCCGAACCAAGGATTTAGGTGAACCTAACTTACCGATTCTGCATGCTAAGCACCAAGCTAGTTAACTAGGTACACCATCTTACTAAGTTATGATCTCATGGGGAACACTACCCTAGTCATCTCTCCCATTGATTACAACTCTTAAAACTATTACGTGTTACTTGTCTACATTCTATTTACAATTACTACTTGTTACATTAAAAGCCCCCTTTGTAGGGAAATAAATGGCTTACAAAGCGAGTAAGCACTAATCAACCATAGTCCTACCATATTCCATGTGGGATCGACTCCAACCTTTATTGGGTTCTATATTTGAACAGCGACCGCTTGCGCTTTTAAAAAGAGGTGTAATTTAGGAGTATCAGGGAGGCACTCGGATGGATGAATCCTTTACTTAGTAACTCCTGCAACTAATCCTTAAGCTCTCTCAACTCAGCTGGTGCCATCCTATAAGAAGGAATAGAGATAAGACACGCATTCGGCTCTAAGTCAATACAAAAATCAATATCCCAATGGGGTGGCATACTAGGCAAATGTTTAGGGAATACTTCGTGGAATTCACATACAACAGGAACTGACTCAATAGCTTGGACCTCTGAACTAGTGTCTCAAAGATGAGTTAGGAAGGCTAAACATCCCCTCCATGTTAGACTCTGAGCACGAAGGAAGGACACAAACTTTATTGGAGCAGGGCTATAATTACCCTCCAAATCTAACCTATCCAACCCAGGAATAGCCATAGCCATTGTCTTAGCATGACAGTCCAAGATAACATGATGCAGAGACAACCAACTCATCCCCAAGATGATATCAAAATCCACTATGTGAAGGATCACTAAATCTACTAAGGTGTCTCTCCCCATAAATATTACATGGCAAGCCCGGAAGACCCTATCCACAACTACAGAATCCCCCACTGGAGTAGATACAATAACATAATAGTCAAGGGATTCATATAGCATATCAAAACTCATAGCAAATCCAGTATAAACATAAGAAAAAGTAGAGCCAGGGTCAAATAAAACCAAAGTCATGTGGTCACACACAATAATAGTACTTGTGATCACCGCGTATGATGCCTCCGTCTCTAGTCTACCCGAAAAGCATAAAAGTGGTTCTTACCACCAGTCTATACACCGCCCTTATTAGGCTGATAACCTCCTCTATCATTTCCACCACCTCGGTTATGCTGTGTGCCACCTCTGTCAGCTGTATGACCACTTCGCCCGCCTTGCAGATGATTTATGTCATAACCATTTCCCCTACCAGCTGGAACCTGAGATCTGGGAGCCTGCTGCTAGATTGTCTGACAGAGTTGAGGACAATTCCTCGTCAAGTTCCCAATCTCATCGCACTCATAACATACACGATCAAAACTAGGTCACCACACTAGAGCCGATGAAGTAAGATACTCGCCAAAATCTTATAAAGGCTGACTGGTCCCTGATGGACCCCAGCAGTAACCTGCCCTGATGACTGAATGGGGTGCGCAGGATATCCCTGCGAACCCCGACCCTTCAAGAACTACCCACTGTAACTGCCCCAAACCGAGGCTTCTTTGAAGCCATTCTTGTCTGACCCTCCTTATTCACTCCCTCAACATTCTTCACAAATTCCACAACCTCCTAGAAGGACTTGCCAGAACAAGCTACATGTAAAGCAAAGATCTGTAACCCTTTATTCACACCCTTCACAAAATGGCAAATCCGTTCTTACTCTATACTGATCAATTGAGAATAATAGTAGGCCAAGGCATGAAAGTGTGCCTCATATGCATCCATAGAAGAACTACCCTACTCAATGTTTGCAAACTCATCTTTCTTCCTGTCTTTGAAGGTCCAGGGAAAATGCCTTTCCAAAAATACATGATAGAAGTGACTCCAAGTATTAGGGAGTGCTCCAATAGGCCTGCACTCCACGAATTCCCTCCACAACATCTTGGTATCCCCTTGTAACTGTAAAGAAATGAAATATACTCCATGCCTCTCAACAATACCCATCCGATGCAGTCGCTCATGACAGTCAATAATAAATTCATAGGCATCTTCAAACTCTAACCCATGAAATATTGGAGGCCTCATCTTTACAAATTCGCAAAATAGATCATGTTCACCACCTATCATCACATGGCCTATCACTGGTCATAGAAACATACCTGTCTCAAAAGTATCATCTATCTATGGTGCCACAATATAGCATATTGGGTCACTGAATGATGTACATTAGGGACTGTAGAAGTAGCTCCATTCCCTGCCAATCCACTAAGAAAGCTCAGAACCTGCTGGATCATATTAGAAGACATTGGGATATGTGCTACACCTCGCTAAATGGGTGGTGGGCCTGTCCTATAGATTGGTTCTATCGCTTTATCATGCTCAACCTAGACCTATTCCTCTACCACAACCTTAGGAATATTCGCTTGCTGAGAAAAGATACTAACCTGTCCCGAGCCAGAGCTGCAGCTTGAGCTCCACCCCTAGCGGGTGAACCTCCCCTCTTTCCTCTGCCTCTCTCTCTACCACGCACTGCAGCCTTAACCACTGGTTTAGACATTGCTTCTCTAATCTCAGATAAACGTATTCTCACTATCTACGAGAATAAAAGTGAAGGGTTAGATACCAATTTGGATCGCCAGATACCAATTTGAATCAAGTAATAGCATGAGAAATGAAAGAAGTTGAGGTTTCCAAAAGTCCTGTAACCTCCCGTAGAGAAGTACGAACGTCTCCGTACCATTCCATAAGACTCTACTAGACTCGTTCTTGTATGATGAGATCAACAAACCCGTGGCTCTGATACCAATTTTATCATGACCTAATTGTCCATAAGTGACACCCACACTAACCTTCTTGTGGGAGAACCAACCAATCTAAGCTTATTTTAGAAGAAAAATAGAGTAAACCAGGCTTAATTATCAATAGAAAAGAAGTCATCTAATATCATATAAGAAAAGTGCGGAAATCATCAACTAATATATCCCCAAGAACTGAAAGTCATTGCACAGAACTCTAAACCAATATATCATCTAAGATATCCATAAGTACTTAAAGTAATAAATAATAGGAGTTTCATTATCCAGAGGAAGAACAACAATTCGTGGAGGATCCATGATAGCCTGAGAAGTAGTGCTCACCCTTGGATCCACAGTCAACTCTCTACTCTAGACAAGGTCGTGTCTTAGAGTCAGGAATACGATTTTCACTCAACAAAATAAGAGCACAGGGTAGTATCAATGCAAAACACTATGTACTGGTAGGTATCATAGGCTGACCAAAATTAAGACATGAGTGTAGAAAAACATATAACAAGTAAATGGAACTTCAATACTTAGCATATCATCAGTCAACATATAGTATTTTCAAGTCAATTCAACAACAATAATCTCAACTTCATTAGTCACTGAAATATCACTAACAAGGTAAAAGAACAATCACTTTCAACAATCATCTCAGATATCACTACACTATGTCCATTTAGCTTCTACTCATATCACTTGTATCTCTAGTCTCATTTAAGTTCACAACCAGATCACTACAAAAGATAGTATAATAGTGCAAACCAAGATAAAAGAGTATAAGAGTGTACACATATTCTATGGGTCTTATTTCTGCCAACAAGCATGGCCTGTAGGGGACCCTAGGTGTCCATGTACCATACTGACATGGTATCTGATCCATATCAATTGTGTCAACATCAATATCTATATAAACAGGCTCTCAGACGTATTTCTTATGAATAAACATAGTGCTCAAGGCACAACCACACTTAGCCATTTCAGCTCACTTATCACTTTCTGTTCATCTAGCCTATTCAAACAAGCATAACAAAAAAACATATACAATTCAACCATGTCCGAAGATCAATCACAAGTTATACAATCTTACCACATAACATGCATTAAAGTGAGTCTTAACTCCAATTCAAAATTATAACCTACCTCAAGAAAAGAAGTAACACATGCAAGCTAATGCACCACTATCTTGCCCTTCCTTAATACTTCAGAATGCTCAAGGTCAATAAACAACAATAATGTGAGAGTAATTAATTATTTACTCTTCATTCTAGGTATGTGAAATTTAACCCATCAATTCTATCCTTTAAACGAGATTTCTAGTATTCTCCAAGGGTTAATTAATCACTAACTAGTCTCATTGCATTCATAGAATCAATATTCAAAGGTTTCTAATCAAGTTCATACCTTTTAAGCCAATTTTATGACTAAAGGTTTCACGTTTATGGAACTCAAGGTTTTCCATTAACTCTAATCATGTTAAAAATAATCAATTTCATGCTAGGTATTAAAAATATACATTCTAGGATCAATTCTAGGTAATTTTACACCTACTCATAAGGTTCTTATCCAATTTCATGCTTCTACGAATTAATTAAAAGAACTCCACCATTAATATTTTCCTCCAAGGACTAAGGAAGATTAATAATTAATAATCAGGAAGCTTTATGGATTACTTACCTCAAACTGTAAAGATTTCCCCAGTTTTCTTAGAAAATCCACTTTGTAGAGCACTTAGGACGAGATAGAATTATGAGAGAATAACTCTGAAAATTGCTGGACTACCACGTATACTATCCTATTTTCTCATCGCGATGAATGGCTTCTTCATCGCGACGAGGATCATTCATCATGACAGACTATCAGGACGAGGCATTCTCTTATTGTGGCAAATGAAAATTTCCAGAACATTGTGTTCTCACCCCCAGACCCTCATTTCACAATACACTTTTATTTTATAGATCACACGAATTATCCTTGATGCGGCAACTATCATATCTGAAGTTCTATGACTTTGATTCTCATCTCAGAATATTCTATGAGACCCTACAACAGTTGGCTACCCAAATATAGACCACACTACCACACAATATCACATAAAATACAAATTATCTCTAAGGTATAAGACTTTTCTAGCCGGGTACTTATGTCTTACTTTACTATAATGATGGAACAGATTACTACATAGTCCATGAAAAATGGCCTAAGGGCACTATTATAAGAACAAACCTATTATTTGATAAGGCTTGTAGTCTAGGATGTTGTGTTTAGAGAGAAATTCATATATACCTAATGCATTGAAAAAAATAATTGTGATCATGTATATACATTTACTTGTCATGGATCACGAATATCATAAGAATATGAAAGCCTGAGGTAACTTTTGGGTATTTGATATTGTTATTATGCCAAAGTCTTTTCCATTTAAGGCTAAAGTCGAGGTCTTTTTTTGGCTAAAACTGAGATCTTTCCTGGTTAACTCGAGGACTTTTTGAGTGGTTTAAGAGCCTTACGATCCCCCCATAGGTCTTGTCTCATAGCATACCACTATGGAAAATGTGTATACCGATATGACTTTTTGCCATTTTATTATATTGCATATTATTACATTAGTTTTCTTTGAATTTTATTAATTATCTATATTACTTGTGTTTCACATTTTTTTAATAATTGATTCACATCAGGTACTTAAACTGGCTTATTGTACTATTGGATTGTTTGATTGGTTTGCCAGGGTTCTTAGCATTCTTTTTAAGATATAGTTGTTAACTCTTGTTTGATTGGCTTTTGATGTCTATTGAGTACGCATGGTTTGTATTCATACTACTCTTGCTGCATATTTTTAATGCAAATTTGGTACTAGTGGACCATGTTGATTCTGACTTGTCTAAGACTGTGTCTACCTCAAAGTTATGGTGGGTTAATTGCATCTAAAGCAATAACCTAGCTTCATATATATTTTCTTTTTGTCTTTTGATATTTTACACAACTTGTAGTAGTGAATAGTTATACTCTCTTTTAGAAGCCCTTGTACTGATGACACTAGGTTTTAAGCATTTTTACTATCTTCCTTATTCTCTCTATCTTTACACATGAAAGTTTAATTTAAAGACTATTTACTCTATTGTTTTACTTCTTCCACATTCCTTTATGTTTTTTGTGTTAGGTGAAGGGTTGCTTACCTATCAGGAAATTAGTGTAGGTGCTATCATGACTTGTGATTTTGGATTGTCACAACGTGTAAGGAAACTCTTTTGTTTGGTGAGTGCATATAGTTATAAAAGATAGGTGAAGTGTTTGATTTCTTGGTTAGATGGCATTAAAGTTTTGCCGATGTCTAGACTTTTTAAGGCTAGGCCATCTTGAAAACGGTTGTTTGTAAGTTCTTAATTATTATGTGTTGGTTGAGGCATGACACAAGGAATTTGCTCTTCATATTTTGAGTGGTTGTCGTATCCTTAGCTCGAGTAGACTTGTTCAGTGGCATAGTTCTACACGTTTTCTAGCTAGAGATAAAGTGTCAAATTAATTACTTACTCGAGGACGAGCAAGAGTCTAAGTATGGGGTATTGATATTTGAGCAAGATTTTAGTGTGGAGTGCTGATATTTGGGAAAAATGTGTATAATATAGTCATTATTTGACTCATGTTTAGTACTTTTAATTATATTTTATTATTGATTTTATCATTAGGAGCTTAATATCGTGTTCTGGAGGTGTAGGATTAAAATGACGAAGTTTGGAGCAAGAAAATATTTTTATTTGGGACTTTGAAGTCTAAGTAAAAGCCCAAAAAAATAGATTGGGATCAAGTACGGGTTCGAGAACATAAAGCATATGCAAAAAAAAGAAATGGAGTAAGCACATAATTGGGTGTTGTAGGACCCACTGCACATAGTGCTAGGCATTGCTCCCGCATCCTTGTCAACCCTTGTCGAGGCCCTAGAAAGATGGACCTATGCTGCATGCCAAATGTTGCGCCAGGGCATTTGCGGGCTGACTTTGGGTATTTCGTCCACTTGAGGGTTTTTTTGTCTGGAAACTTGTAGGTACTCTCTATATATATCCTTAACACATTTTTGAAGAGATATCTCATACATTGGATGCAGAGCAAGGACAAAAAGGTTCTTTGAGGGTTTAGTTTCTTCTCTTCTTTTATTTTCTTTATTACATCTTGTAAATCTCATGAATTCTTATCATTGTATGAGAATCATGAGTAGCTAAAATCCATAGTTCTAGAGTTTTGGCAGTAGCATGAAAGTTGACTTTTGAAGATCATCTATATTAATTGATTTCCCATTATTGAGTTTTTTTATTTATTCTTGGTCTCAATTATTTGATTGCCCAATCATCTATTAAATACTATCTGTGGCTCGTTAATTGGATTCGAGAAAGGGAATTGCGAGCATAATAAGAATAAATAGGGCTTGTTCATGAACCTCTATATAGGTTTCATACCCTGAGTCTACACCCTAGGCGAGACCGGCATCCGATGCCATTGTTGCCCCGAGTATACCCATATCATGGAATAAAACATGATCATACATCTAGACATCAACAGAAATATGATTTAAAAGCATTTGAAAAGGTAAATATTATAAATAAAATACTTCTCATAAATGTATCTTAATGCTAAAATTCATGAAAAATGACACGAAGGTCAAAACTCGAAGTACATAATTGACTGTCTATCTATGAAGCCTTTACATACTGAATATTACCTACTGAAACAAGGCTCCCGGTATACCTTAAGCTGGACATACAACTAAAACATCAATAAAGACTAAAACTCTGAGTCAAAGTGGGACTCACCAAAAGCAGAAGGTGGAGAATCTAACATGCTGCCCGACCACATTTCTGCGTACCTGACTCTGCATCAAATAAAAGATACAGTACCCCAAGCATAAGGAATGTGAGTACATGTATAATAATATTGTATGTAAAGTAAAACAAGGAAATCTGAACATAAATATCAAAAAGGAATAGGAACAACCAACAGGATTATAATCACGACATAGAAGGATTAAGAGATCAAATAATTTAGGCTGAATGAAACATAACTGAATCGTGAAGTAAACTACATAATTGAAGATCATGAGTAAAACATAGGGTAAAATCATAAGCTTTGAAAATCATAAAGTTGGTCTTGGTCAAAAATCATCTTTCATAAATCATAACTCATAAGAATAGTCTTTTTAATTTATAATATATCGTACTCTTTAGGTTAACCCGACATAACCACCATGAAAGCACATGGAGTCTGATCCCGAACCAATCAGTTAAGTCATCCTATACCTTGCTGGATAGGAGACATACATACATGACTTATGGGTCTATAGTAAGCCCTTAACGAGGACACATAGAGGATTCGCCTGAATAAATAGTACAATCCTTGACTTACATCGGAAAATGTAGTTTTGGGCATTCATTGACTGAACTTATGCCTTCTTAATTTTAACCATTACTCTGAAAAACTTCATGAAATAGATTTAAGCTCATATATCATAATTTGGCATAATGCCCCTGAAAAATATGTTTGGCTTGGAATCTCATAAGTCATAACGTGAATCATGTACATATCTTATAGAGATCATGAGGGATATATGTGTGGCTGGAAGCCTATAAATCATAACAAAATCATATACATATCTTGTAGAGATCATGAGAAAATATACGTCATAGTTCATAGGACAAAATCGTTATAAGATTCTTGAAGTTCATAAACTATAATTCATAATTTGAAATCATGTCATAAATTATAAAGTTCATATTTTTGAATGGAAATTCATAGGATTCATGCTTTGAAAAATATCGTAAAATCATATTTTTTACTTTTTGAAATCTCATGGTGAAAACAAATAGATTCTTGGAATAAGATTTTTATAGAGAATGGACAACATCACAGGTATTCATGAGCTTATAAAGATTCTTCAGGAGAAACATGGCTTTTTCGTTCATACATAATTTAATAGTTCATAGAGGATATTACATAGACATGAAAAATGGATTGTGAGGAGGAACAATGATACTCTCACACTTAGATTTAGCCTTACATACCTTGAATCTCTTCAATTGAAACTCTAGCATTGAAGAAGAATCCTAAAAGTCCATTCTTGAGCCTTGAGATGAGTTCCCTTAGAAACTCTAGGTTTTGATCATAAATTCTTGCTTAGGATACATAATAATAGGTTAGAATAACTAAAAAATTGTGAAATTATTCTTACCTTGATGTAGAATAAAGTATAATATCTTTGATAGATTGTGGGTCTTTCACAAAATCAAGTCTTGACCACTAAAAATAAATTCTTGAGAAGTTTTTTTGAAAATCTATGGATTCCATGAGTAGAATATATTAATTTGTTTTAAGATAAAGAAACCATCAATTTTCTATGGTCAAATCATACCTTGGATGATGTATAAACCTTGGAGGAAGTCGGGTTCTTAAAAGTTTCTCTTTCTAGGATAAATTTTTGGGCGTAGGGGTGAACCATGACCTTGGGGTGATTTTATAATATTTTTCATCTGTGCTAGCACACACCTGATAGCTTGGGCGCATAGCAAGGCAGTAGAACTGTCTTCAGTGCGCTATCATGCAGCCGAGTATATAACAAGGGAGTGTCCAGTAAAATAGCCATAAATTCTTACAAAAATTATCGGATTTACAAAAAGTTTATTGAGTTAGAAACTAGAATCAAATACCTTAAATTTGATAGATAATGGGTCATGTAATTATTCATATTCTAGGAAATATACTTATTTGAAGTTGACCATTGTATGAACTTATACGACAAATTAATCAGTAGAGAAACTTTCAACTTAACTTTGTGCTAGTGTTTTCTTATGACCCTAATTCACATTGAATACACTTTTCACACTTAAGATTTGATCTTTACACCTAGACATAATAAAATTCACCAGATTCAGATTTAATTTCACACGTGAAATGTTTCAAACCATAGTCCTAAAGTTTGACGTGTTGCAATAGGAAAGTATTTTGCTAATGTGGATAGAAAGATACCTTTTCACCTTTCTCAGTTGAATACAAATGCTTAAATTCATCCAACTATTGACTTACAATCATAGGCATATTGGCATCAAAACAGTTTGAATAGGCTTAGAATTATTGGAATGATGCTCATAAGTAATATCAACTTACAACTAGTAACTCAAAGAAATCAATAGATTTGACAATCGAAAGACTCAACTGGATTGTTGATTGTCATTGCCTTAGGCATTTCTCTCATTTGATTACAATCACATCTTGTTTGCATGCGTCAATTATATTCTTGGTTTAGTTAACTCATTAGTATATTAAACACCACATTTGTTGATTTCTTGAATAGCTAAATTCAAATTAGAAAGTCAATCCTACAGGTCTTTGTGGGAATAATAGATATCTGGACTCAAATTTATTTTTGCTTGTACAACCGTGTATACTTGCATGTTCATTGGACCGCCACATGCTTCTCTATAATATTGAAGTCAATACAGTCTGGATTCCATTGGATCCATATTCTATCTCGGATCTTCCTGATAGTTAGCCACCCATTTCCAATTACCTACTAGCCTTTTGATAAGTCTTGGAACATTTCTTTCCTACACTCTATTCTCAATAACAGTTATAAGTACTACTTGATTTAAAAAATAATTTTTTTTGAACTCCTAGTGCTTATACACCTTATTCATACCCTTCACATGCTATGCGACTATATTCATAAATATGTGAGAGGTGTGAGTATCCATCAACCTATTGTCAAACTCTTTATCTTCATAGTGGTGGTAAATGGGTGGATTAGATTAGATTTGGGTGGATTAATATGGATTGAGCTAAAATATATTACATTACAATTCACTCATATAAATATGGGTGACTATGAATGTCACGCCCCTAGCTATGAGGGGTGGATATCAAGGAGTTATACGAGCACCTGCTAAATATATATACTAAACTCATGCTAAAGTTGTAAACTAACAAGCAACAACATGGACATCAACATGTGAGTACATATACTGAAACATAAATAACTGAAGGTCCTACAGGACTAGCTGTACAACTGAAGCAAAACTATGTCTAAGAAGCCTCTAAAGAGTCTGCAACTGAAAATCTGATAACTAGTCGGGACAGGACCCCGACATACCCAACATATGATATGTACATGAATCCAAAACATGTGACCTAGGCATCTGATAGCTTCAGAGAGAGGTGGAGCTTACCAACTGATCAACTGGAAGACACTGGTCTACTGTGGATGTCTGCTAGCCTGAGTACCTGAGCCTACATTCATAAAAATGCAGTGCCCAAAAATAATGGGACGTCAGTACATATAAAACATGTATTGGTATGTAAAGTAGACTGAATAACAAGTAAACATGTAAGAATGCTCATTGAATTGAATATCAAAAATAGGAAAATTCTGAGCATACACATACAGGGCATGTAATCTGAAACTGAAACTGAAACTGATACAATGACCAATATCAAGGGTCCTTATATAACGTCCTATACATTACTTAATTACATATATTTAAAATTCCTAGAATTTTCCTAGGTGAAATCTTTACACTTTTATATAACTTATCTATTCTTTATGTAATACTAACATCAGGAAGTCACAAGATGGCCTACTGTCGGCGATCAGTGACACCTGTTTGGCATCTGTAGCCAACTATCACAACCATGCATAAAATCTCATAGTTTGGATAACGCGGTCAATCAAGGTACGCCCTCTAGGGCTCCTGTAAGGTCTGCCCGTAGGCCTGTGTAGTCAGAGGAATCCACGACAGGAAGTTCCATATGACTCTATCTGAATTTTGTGCAAAGAATAATGTCGCACGTAGTGGCCCTAAAGATACCCACCCCACGCTGCAGAGTATGCTATAATCTCATCTTGCTTGAAAAGGTTCAAATAACTTGTTATCTGAATATTGATTACTTCCTTTTAGTTGAAGAATCATATATTTATGTGATTTATATACTCAGGGCTATTCTGTGGTTAATTACTTCCTCTAAGTTTTATGCCATATATGCTCGGTAACTTCTAAGAGTTTCAACTGTAGACACGTATGGTCGTGTGAAACATATGACTTCTTTGACTAGAAATGAGTACTATAACTCTATAGGTTTAGAACTCCACATGAGAGAGACTTATAATATCAATAAGCTTTGCTTTCAAGCAACATATAATCTATGACGACCTTTATAGGAGGAACATGTGACTCTAGGTCGTGCCTTGATGGCGAAAAGAGGTTTTAGCTTTACATACCTTACTTTGAGACACTCTCTCCTTTATGTCATGTTGTTGGTTCCCTTTAAAAACTCCTTATCTATGACATAACAACATTTGCAATAGTGTAAGTGACTAACCAAGAAATATGACAAGGTTGGAAAGACGATAATAACTTACGAGCGACTAGCTTCGTAAATAAGATAACTAAATGGTGTATCGCCACACCTCTCTCTTTTTCCCTGATCAACTGAACTATGACCACCTATGAAGTTAATATTAATCCCTCCATCCTTTTCTTACAATATATAGCCCATTCCATATCCCAAATAAGGTCATAAACTTGACCCCTCGTCTTCCAAATAACACCTTAGGAGTTCTTTATCTAGTAGCGTTTAAATGCCCCTTTAAGCTCATAGGTTAAGTTGAGAGAGAATTATAACATTTAATACAGTGATAGAAATCCAAATAACATATAAACAACATCCTCAATCTATTTAGGCATTTTATCAAACACTTGACGAGCGACAAGCTTGCAAGAGCCATAAAAATCGTGTTTGCTATACCTAGCATCCCTCTTTATCGCAGAAAGCTTGCTGACTCAATACACAATAATCATTTAGTCAATAATAAAACCATTACAACCCTCTACATACTCCCTCCTCACCAATTATATCAGTTACAATGGGCAAAATATGGACTCATGGCTTCCTATCACCATCCCGTGAGTCCTACCCATTAAATATACTTAAAATAACTCTTAGAGTCATATTTATAAGGATAGAAGAGTATCCATACCTTTATAAATAAGAATACAGTCCCTGCACCTTCTTTATCTTCAATAACAACACCTTTTCCTTCAAGAAAATACTTGACTAAGTATGTTTCTGTGACCTACGATGAAAAATACACTTGATTCTTGAAGGAATTCACTTACCTTAGGCTAGGGAGGGGTTGAGATGAAAAAGAACTGAAGAAACCTAGTGTTAAGCAGGTCCCTTATGTTCTGATATGTATGGGAGATTGAATCCCAAAGTTTCAATATAAATACACAACTTTTGGCCGACTTACCCAAGGCTGCCATATGTCCCGCATTGATTGGATAGTTCGCATGTCTGTAGTAAAATGCACATAACGTTTTACTCCAAACTTGTATGGATGAGTGGTTTGTTGCGTTGCAAACTAGAGTCAAATACCTTTAATTTGGTACTGCATAGGACCTCTAAATCCTTTTATATGGGAAGATATACCCATTACAAGTAAGACCTTGTACGAGCTTGCTTGAAATAGTCCACCGTAGTGAATCCTTCAATTTGAACATTTGTTTCAAGTCTCGCCTTGGTCTCTAACTTTGGTCTAGATCTTCAAATGGCTTAATATAAGCATCCCTTTGTATAATTATCCATTCACAACCTTATACTCTTGGTTCATAATGATTCCTTCACGTTTACGAGTTGCACGCGTATCTTAAGTTCAGGGGATTACATTATCCCCCCTTGGGATCATTCGTCCTTAAATGAAGGATACGACTTAAAATTATTCTAACTCTACCTCTTCTCAAAAAAAAAATTGGCAGAGTTTCCCTTGTAAACTTACTTATCCAAAACCTTTTAGCTAAACAAAGCACATATTATACGCTTCACAGAGAGTCACAACAAGAGAATAATATTCAACAGGTATCAACGAGGCTCCGCTTGGCTTTACAGAAATGAAAACTATAGTAGTTGATATAGCTTACCTCATAATCCTTCAACTTTACATCTCAACTATGAGGAACATATAGAACTCTTGAATCATAGGCACGTATCAAGTACCTTCTGATTGTTCTTTGAATAAGTGAGAATATTTGTCCCTCATATCGGCCTCTGCTTCCCACGTGGCTTATCTACATTTTGAATTTTCCATAAGACTTTAACTGAAGCTATTTCTTTCATTCTCAATTTTCTGATTTGTTTATCTAGTATGGCCACCAGAACTTCTTCATATGATATATCTTTGGAGAGCTCTATACCCTCTAAAGGGATAACTTGAGAAGGATCTGCTAAGCATTTACATAACATAGACACGTGAAAGACTGGATGCACTGCTGCTAACTCAGGAGGTAAATCAACATCATAGGCTACTTGGCCAACTCTCTTTAGGATTCTATAAGGACCAATATATCTAGGGCTCAACTTACCTTTCTTGCCAAATCGCATAACCCCCTTCATAGGCAATACCTTTAAGAATACCCAGTCATCAATTTGAAACTCTAAATCTCTGCATCGCACATCTGTATAAGATTTCTGTAGGCTTTGAATGGTCTTCAGCCACTGCTGTATTAGCTTTACCTTTTCTACTGCTTGATGGACAAGATCTGGTCCCAATATTTGAGTCTCACCTACATCAAACCAACCAATAGGTGATTTACATCATCTCCCATAAAGAGCTTCAAACGAAGCCATGCCAATACTAGAGTGATAACTATTTTTATAAGTAAATTCTATCAAGGGCAAATGATCATCCCAATTGCCTTTAAAGTCCAGAACACATGCTCTCATCATATCTTCGAGTGTCTGAATAGTGCGCTCGGCTTGGCTATCCGTCTGTGGGTGGAATGCAGTGCTAAGGTTTACCTATGTGCCCAAAATCTCTTGGAATGACCTTCAAAAATATTAGGTGAACTGGGAACCCCTATCTGAAATGATGGACATTGGAATTTCATGCAAGCGAACAATCTCTCTTATATATAGCTTGGCATAATCTTCTGTGGTACTGGTAGACTTAACTAGTAAGAAGTGAGCTAATTTTATTAATCGATCAATGATCACCCAAATCGAGTCATGCTTATGAAATGAGAAAGGTAAACCTGTAACAAAATCCATGTTAATGGCCTCCTATTTCCACACAGGAATGCTCATAGTCTGAGCTAGGCCACCGAGCCTTTGATATTCTGCTTTCACTTGCTGGCAGTTGGAGCACTGTGCTACAAACTCTGCTATATCCCTTTTCATGTCGTTCCACTAGTAGACCTCTTTAAGGTCATGGTACATCTTTGTAGATCCTGGATGAATGGAATACCGGGAACAATGTGCTTCAGCCATTATCTGCTGTCTTAGACCATCTATACTAGGAACACACAGTCTTCCTCAGCACCTTAAAGAACCATCCCCCCATCTCAAATGCTGAAATTTTATGTTGTCGAATCCCTTCTCTATACTGGAGTAATAAGGGATCATCATATTATTTTTCTTTTACTAACGCCACTAATGATGACTCTGAAATATTCTGCATAACCACACCTCCATCTTCATAATCTAGAAGTTGAACTCCTAGACTGGATAATCTGTGAACATCTCGTGCTACTTCATGTTAAAACGGGTGTCAAATGTGCTAGGCTACCCATAGACACGCGATTGAGAGCATCCGCTATAATGTTAGCTTTACCGGGGTGGTAGAGAATATTGACATCATAGTCTTTCAGCAACTCTATCCACCTTATCTGCCTCAAATTCAACTCCTTTTGCTTGAAGAGATATTGGAGACTCTTATAGTCTGTAAATATGTCAACATGTACCCCATACAAATAGTGGCGCCAAATCTTAAGTGCGAATACAACTGTTGTAAGCTCTAAATCATACATGGGGTAGTTCTGTTCATGCTTTTTCAATTGTCAAGAAGCATATGCTATAACCTTCCCATGTTTCATCAAGACACATCCTAGGTCTACACCTGAAGCATCATAATAAATGGCATACCTTTCTGTGCCCTCTGGTAAGGCCAATACAGGAGCTGTAGTCAATCTATCTTTCAGCTCTTGAAATCTTCTTTCACAAGCATTTGACCACTGAAATTTGGATGATTTCTGTGTTAATTTAGTCAATGGGGCATAAATAGAGGAAAATCCCTCCAAAAACCTCCTGTAATAACTGGCGAGTCCCAAGAAACTACGTATTTATGTCGGAGTGGTAGGTCGAGGCCATCTCTTCACAACCTCTATCGTCTGAAAGTCCACTTTGATACCTTCACCAGAGACCACATGGCCAAGAAAAGCCACTGAGTTCATCCAGAACTCACATTTAGAAAACTTGGCATAAAGCTGGTGCTCTCTAAGTGTCTGTAGAACTGATCTGAGATGATCTGCATGCTTTGCCTCATCAAGTGAATATATCAAGATATCATCTATTAATACAATCACGTACATATCAAGAAAGGGTTTGAAAAGCCTCTTCATCATTTCCATAAAGGTTGCTGGGGCATTAGTCAGTCCAAATGACATGACAAGGAACTCAAAGTTCCTATATCTAGTTCTGAAGGCTATCTTCAGAATATCAACTTCACATATCCTCAACTGGTGATAACCAAATATTAAGTCAATCTTTGAAAAACATTTAGCTCCCTGCAACTAATCAAATAAATCATCTATTCTGGGTAGGGGGTACTTATTCTTTATTGTCAATTTATTAAACTGCTTGTAAGCTATACACATTGTCATTGTGCCATCCTTCTTATGTACAAATAGTACTGGAGCTCCCCATAGCGATATGCTGGGTCAAATAAAACCTTTGTCAAGTAGATCTTTCAACTGTTCCTTTAGCTTTTTCAACTCTGCTGGTGCCATTCTATAAGGTGGAATGGATATAGGCCGAGTATTAGGATCTAAGTCGATACCAAAGTCAATATCTTTAACCGTAGGTAATCCAGGAAGTTCATCAGGAAGCACATCTGGATATTCATTCATAACAGGTACAGACTAAAGAGTTGACACATGTTCCTTAGGTTCAAGGTCTCTGACATGGACTAGGTGATATAAACACCCTTTTCTATAAGCTTTTGTGACTTCATATAGGAAATAAACCTTCCTCTTGGAATCACAACATTCCCTTTCCACTCCAAGGCTGTCTCTCTCAAGAAATGGAATCGAGTAATCTTAGCTCCGCAATCAACTGTATCATACCAAGAGGATAGCCAGTCCATGCCCATAATGACATCAAAATCAACCATGTCCAGCTCTATCAAGTTAGCCAATGTATCATGGCCACATACTGTTACTTGGCACCCATAGTAGATCCTTTTATCTATAATAGCGTTTCCTACTGGAGTCGATACTGCAAATAGCTCTCATAATAACTCTAGCTCTATTCTGAACTTCTTAGCAACAAATGGAGTAACATATGACAGGGTCTCCCCTGGATCTATCAATGCATAAATATCATAAGAGAACATGGATAAGGTACCTCTAACCACATCTGGGGAAGCCTCTGAATCCTATCGGCCTGCTAATGCATACATTCAATTTGGGCCAGCTTCCAAACCTGAACCTCTGCCTCTACCCCTACCTATACCTCTTCCTGTCTATGCAAGAGGATTACGAGATGAAGGTGGTACTAAAGACGAGGATGCTCCTATGGAGCCTATGGATGCTGATCTATCACCCTTTCCCTAAGCTCTATATCTAGGAAAATCCCGTATCTTGTGACCTTCAACTCCACACCCATAACAAGTGGTAGAGCCATATAAGCACTCTCCAAAATGAGAATGGCCATACTATCTGCAAGTAGGCTGAGGTGGTAATCCCCGACCAGTACCTCTCTGATAGTGAGGGCTTGGTTCCCTAAAAGTCTGACTCTGATCTTGTATGGACCTTGATGACTGAGCTGGAGCACTAGATGTGAAGCAGGATGCCGAATAAGCTTGCCTAGGTAGTCCTCTGTTGGAGGAAGCTCTGTCACTTTCGTGATATCTGCCAGCTGCCCTGGCCCTCTTACTCTGCTTCCTTTCTAATCTATCTGCCCTGCGGTCACATATGCGATCCTCTGTCTGCTGCGCATATGCCATCAGTCTAGCAATATCCATATCATCATTAAGTGCAGCAACTACACAAGAGTCAATCAAATGATCTCTGAGGCCACCCACAAAGTAATGCATCCTCGCCCTCTGGGTGCTAACCATCTTTGGAGCAAATGTAGCCAACTGAGTAAATCACATGCTATACTCCTTGACACTGAGGTTATTCTGTCGTAAGGATAAAAATTCATCCATCCTCACTTCCCTGAGCTCTAAAGGTAAAAAGTGATCCATAAAGGCCCTCGAGAATTCTTCCCAAACTACTGGTGTGATGTTTGGGCCCCTGGAATTGACCCACATCTCATTCCAAGCAATGACAACATCTTTTAGCTGATAGGATGAACCTTCAACAGCCTTAGTCTCAGATATATACATAACCCTAAAGATTCTATTGATCTCATCTATAAACTGTTGAGGGTCTTCTTTCACACTAGATCCTGTAAACACTGGGGGATTCATCCTGAGGAAATCACAAACTTTGGATCTGGCAGTCTCTCTCTGAATAGTGTTATGTATAGCCACATTCTGTCCTTGGACCTGAGCAGCTACTAATTGGGTGAGCAACTGTATTGCTCCTCTAAGATCCTGCTCTGAGGCACCTGGTGGTGGTACAAGTAGCATAGAAACTGCTGCTAATGCTACTGGAGGTGTAGGAACTCCTGTACACCCTTCTGTTCCAGGCACCTGAGGACTTGGAAGTGTAGGGATTGGAAAGACCTCTTGAGCCCTGGTCTGATATGCTAATACTGGAGAATACTCTAAGTGGCTACCTCCTGAGTAGTGCTGGTAGTGGCCCTATGGCCTACATTATCCGTATCTTTGGTAGACATAATCTGTATCACAAATAAGCAGAGTGTGAGTCAAAATTAACTTTCTATGACTTAGCTCTACTGCATGATCTAGATTTTAATAGAAGGTCAGATTCCTAAATGCCCGTGTAGTACCTTAATTATAAATGTGGTGCGCAACACATTCATAAGAAAGGTTCTACTAGATACGACTTCTTAGAATCCCTGAGACACTTGAATCTTGTGCTCTGATAACAAGTTTGTCACGCCCCTAGATAGGAGGGGCAAACATCAAGGATTTATATGATCACCTGCTAAACATATATACTAAACTCATGCTAAAGTTGTAAACTGACAAGCAACAACATAGACATCAACATGTGATTACATTTACTGAAACATAGATAACTGAAGGGCCTACTGGACTAGCTGTACAACTGAAGCAAAACTATGTCTAAGAAGTCTCTAAAGAGTCTGCAACTGAAAATATGATAACCTGTCGGGACAGGGCCCCGACATACCCAACATACAATATGTACATGAATCCAAAACATGTGACCTAGGCATCTGATAGCTCCAGAGAGAGGTGGAGCTTACCAACTGATCAACTGGAAGACACTGGTCTACTGTGGATGTCTGCTAGCCTGAGTACCTAAGCCTACATTCATAAAAATGCAGTGCCCAAAAATAATGAGACGTCAGTACATATAAAACATGTACTGGTATGTAAAGTAGACTGAATAACAAGTAGACATTTAAGAATTCTCATTGAATTGAATATCAAAAATAGGAAAATTTGAGCATACATATACAGGGCATGTAATCTGAAACTGAAACTAAAATTGATACAATGACCAATATCAGGGGTCCTTATATAACTTCCTATACATTACTTAATTACATATATTTAAAATTCCTAGAATTTTCCTAGGTGGCATCTTTACCCTTTTATATAGCTTATCTATTCTTTATATAATACTAACCATCAGGAAGTCACAAGATTGCCTACTGTCGGTGATCGGTGACACTTGTTTGGCATCTATATCCAACTATCACAACCATGTGTGAAATCTCATAGTCTGGATAACGTGGTCTATCAAGGTACGCCCTCTAGGGCTCCTGTAAGGTCTGCCCGCAGGCCTGTGTAGTCAGGGGAATCCATGATGGGAAGTTTCAGCTAACTCTGTCTGAATTCTGTGCACAGAATAGAGTTGCACATAGTGGCCTTAAAGATACCCACCCCATGTTGCAGAGTAGGCTATAATCTCATCTTGCTTGTAAAGGCTCATAGTATGCAACTTATGAATCATATAACTTGTTATCTGAATATTGATTACTTCCTTTTAGCTGAAGAATCATATATTTATGTGATCTATATACTCAAGGCTATTCTGTGGCTACTTACTTCCTCTAAGTTTCGTGATATATATACTCGGTAACTTCTAAGAGTTTCAACTGAAGACACGTATGGCCTAATGTGCTATTTTTCTGTTATTTACTGCTATAATATTATTTGAACTGTTATATAAACTGTCTTTTCTCGCACACCAATCTGAGTCTTTTGGAAGATACTTTATATTCGAAAATGTGGTCTACGCTCCCGAGCCTTGAGATACCAGAGATGTGGCAATGCTCATGGAAAGGATTTTATAGTCACACATGTTTTAGGACGAAAAGGAGCAATAGTTAGGCCGAAAAGCCCTGCTACCGGTATTGTCATGACCCAACCCGCTGTGAGTGGCACCCACCCGAATTCCTTGGATGAGCAAACCAGTCAACAACCCAACACTTAGCAAATCTAACAGCTCAAAACCAATTTGCATTGAAAATAAACTATTATTCCATCTAATCAAAAGCTAATAACATCATGCAGAATTACCCCTAGAAACTGAAAATCATCGTACCAAAATAATCTATCAGAAGTCTAGAACGGGGATGCAACCCCAAAAGAAAACAAGAGTTTAAGTTTGGAAATAATTGGACTATAACTAACTGGAAGAAAACAAGGTAGCCCGACAGAAGCAGCTCACCCTTGAAGTCTGGAATCACTAGGACTAGATCTCAGGTCGCATAGGAGCCACTAGAAGATGTCTTGTACTCATAGAAAGAAACAAGTGCAGAATCAGTATATAACCACCGTGTACTGGTAGGATCATCGGCCAGATCCAACAAGTACTATAAATATAATAAACCAAAACTGAGTAAAATAACACAAACATGTAGCAACAACTAGTACCATAATTTCAGGCTCTCAGCCTACCTTCTAACTTATCAACCACATGAAACAGGTTCAATAATTATTTAACAAAGAATAATAATCAAGACATTTTCCCTTTTTCTTTACCCGGACCAACTACAGATCTCTAGACCAACATCTAGTATTAACATGTAATGCTCGATCTACCCCAGGACCAACCCCATATTTAAGTGTAACAACCCGGACTCTCAAGGACCAATATGTAATATCACAAATTCAACAATCAACTCCGTCCACTCATGGAACCTTCGACAATCACAATCAACAATGCAAATTAAACCCATACCAGGCGTGGTACCCGAGTTAACTGATATAGAACCTGTACCAGGTGTGGTACCCGAGCCAACTGTTCGTATACCATACCAGGAGTAGTACCCAAGCTAATCGAATATAACACAAAGCCAACAGTCAATACTTATATGAACAAGAAACACCCTTGTAAAACCAACAAGCAACAATCAAGTTCATTTCACATAAGTGACACCCCAAATACTTGGACATTCATAACTTCTTTTCTTAAGTGATAAGTAGGTAATCTACCAACTTATTGAGCCTTTAATCATGAATTATTAGTATGATTTGATAAGATTTAGAGGTTCTTATGGCCTTTATTGACATGAATGCAGATACTTCTATCCTAAGGTGGAAAACAAGGAATTTGACTCAAAAGAGCTAAAAAAAGAGTTGAACTGTGAAGTGATTGAACAAGATGGAGATTCTACCAAGAGGTTCGGACCTCGTGCGACATGCACAACACAAGGTGCGGTCTGCACCTTCCACCGCATGAAGCTCAGAGTAGCTGAAGGATCTGTTAAGGGGTGCGATCGTTGTGCGACGCGCACATTGCCTGGTGCAAACCGCACCTCACTTTGCATGAAGACTAAAGCTCGACTAAAGTCTATGGTTCACATTTGTGAAGCTGTGCGATGCACATATTGTGTCATGCAAACAATAGGTTGTATCACATAGCTCCCAAAGGGAATTTTTATCCATCTTTATATGATGAATTGGGAACATTCTAAAACCCAATTCAGGCACATTTTTAGAGAGTTTTTGAACAGTATTTCAATTAGCTTTGAGTAATGAGCAAGTTTTTCACTCCCAGAAAGAAGAAGAGGGTTTCACTCTAATTCCTTCTTCCTAACTCTTGGAATCACCATTCTTGTAAAAACTGAGCTTGGATATTCAATATTTAGCTTGAATCAAAGGGAATTTGACTTACTCATTTGGTATTGTTCTTTATTCCTTTGGCATGAGTAGCTAAATCTCTTGTCTAGGAATGTGTTGATAATGGGTGTTTGATAAAAGGGTATGGGTGTTGCTAATTTGTGTTTATAATTGCTACTATGACATGGGTCTAGTGATTTCACCATATTTTAACTCTAAAATTGATATTTTCAAACATTGATTTACCTCACTTGATTGTGTTCTTGATTGCAAAAGGAGTTTACAATTTTGGATGTGAAATTGCTAGTAGGTACTTGGGATCCACTTAGATTGAGACTAGAAATAGGTCAATTCACTGAAAATACCCATTTAAGGGTCTAAGCTAGAAATAGTGTCACGCCCCGAGGCTACCCCCTGGACGTAACACAGTGCTTAGTGTCACAAGTGACCCCAAGCTAACCCATGATCTGACATGTCTGGATAATTTCTAATAAATTTAAGCTGTGCGGAAAATTTATCTGATTCATAATATAAGAGTTGAAAAAAAAACCTAAACATGACTAAATATATATATATATATATATCTAGAAAATGCGATAAGTCTGAAAGTAAACTGAAATACTCAAAAGCTGATTTTAGTCTATGTCTGAAAGCCTCTAACTGATATGAGTTGCTGGGACAAGCCCCCAGCTAACTCTAAAAGTCTGAAAAATGAAATGTAAGACTAAATTAAAAGCATATCTATCATCCCCGAACTATGAGGACTTACCACTGAAGCTGCTGAGTAAGGATTGGAAGTCGAGCTAAGTGCGGCCTGGATGCTAATTGCCTGAACCTACATCATGATAAGATATAGCACAAAAGTATGCGTTAGTACTTTGAATGTACTGAGCATGCGGGATATATGCAAAGCTGTGAAACATGAATACTGAAAATGGAAATACATACTGAAGCATGAACTGAAAGGTAAACTGAATGCAATGACTAAGTAACTAACATGAGTAAATATCATGCTGAACTGAATAACTGAATATGAGGTCAATGCAATATGAATATGATTGTGGGAGCTACTATTAACCGACATACCCCAAGCTCAGCTAACTGTGCAGCCAACCTGTAACCCTGGATGGGAGGGTGTTAATACCTTGCCAAGGGTACAAACAAATCTGACGTGGATCTACTAAATTGGTGTCCTCAAGGGACAAGGGCTTCAAGCCTAATCTGACGGGTGACCCCTTTAGAACCTATAGTGGCGCTGTAGTTCTGGGACTCAGGGAATGCTACCAAAGGTCTCAGCCTAAACTGGTAGGTGAGCCTTCACCCCTTCGTCCACTCGGTGCTAAGTCTACTCCCAAATAAATACATGATCAATTAAATGCAAGCTGAAATACTGGATAGCTCAAATACTGATAATCATTTTGAGAATGCAACATACATATATACTGAAACTGATGGTATTCTAATTCTGAAGCATGATTGTCTGAATTATCTACCTAGCAAATATAAATTATGAATACTGAATTTTACACAAGCTTGGGTTACCAAATTCTTTACATGTGACTATGCTAATTCTCTAAGAAATATGTAATTTATATCACATAAGCAATAACATCTGAATTGCAATGAATCCCTAAGGTTTAGGAACCCTAGGTCTGAATAATTCATGGAGAACCAAAAAACTGACTGAATCTAGGGACTCAATGGGTGGAAGGAACCCAATGATGAAATACCACATACCTGGAATAAGAATCTACGATTGAACCTTTGGATTTGGGGCTGAACTTGAAGAAAACCCTCCTGCTTGTTCTTGAGAGGAAATACTTCTTTTATTGTAGAACTTTCTAAATGTCAATTTAGTTTAGAAGTTATGAGGGAAAAAGCATAAAACCCCCTTTAATTACCCCTAAAATGACTTAGGATCAGAGTTAAATGAATTGGGAAAAGACTAAAATGGCCCCAACTTAAAACATAAATTGCAGAAATTCCTTCACCGGATGGGCTACCCGATGGGCATCGAACCTGCGATGGCCCATCGTCCTGGGCATTGAAAAAGGGCAGACTCAGGCTGGTCCCCTAGACAGTCCCCACAATGGCTCCCATGGTCCATTGTATCCACGACGGCCGTGGTGACAGCCTATCAGGATAGAGAAGGTCTTGGGAGAGGCGGCACTGGTGGTTTCCCATGGGTTACCCCATGGCCCGTCGGACTTCTGACGCCTGTGGGAACCCCCATCTAGCTGATGTTGGTTGAAAGAGCCTCTGGGATCTTCCCACGAGGCCTTGATGGGCCATCGTGTTCATGACACCCGTAGGTCAGCCCGTGGGGCTTGCCTGGAGATAAAAAAATTCTGAGTTTTTTTGAGTTCTGGGTTTTAAATGCTGATCTGAGTTCTGGGGTGTTACAAATAGTGTGACCACTCCAAGCATATATTGGTTGGTTATTTTCTAAACAATGGTGTTTGAATAAAAACTGTTGGATATATGATTATTTGATCGAGAGATTAAAAAGCATGCCTAAAACCAATGCTATCCACGCCGTTTAGCGAGAATTTACATGAATGATCAATCACCCTCACCCGTATTTGAGTCCCATTTGACACACATCCCTTGTCGCCCTCTCTCCTTATTTACACCCGCTTTTGTTTTATTGTCTTACTTTGAATTGTGAATTGTGACAGATTTCCCAATTCCCCCTTCCTTTACTTTTATTGTTTTTAAAAAAACTATTCTCATTGTGAAGTCTTTTCTTTACAATTAACTTGGCTAGTTACCAATTCTCTATGGGATCGACCCCGACTCCCGTCAGGAATATATAAATGTGTTTTACTCTAATAATCACCGATACCTCTATCTAGGATAGTACACTTGAGCATTATCAAAAATAGCACCATTGTCTGAGAATTTTGTTTGAATAGCCTTTTTGATTGTGAATTGAAATCACCTTGTAGAGTATTTGTTCTTTTTATTTGGTTGTTGTTTTTGTCCATTGCTTAGGTAGCCCTTGAGTGAAGTGGGTGACAATGAATGTGTCAATAAAAGTCTTGATGGGTTCATAAGGCCAATGAACCCGTGATTCAAGTGGGAGTAGGTGTAATCCACCTACCTCCCACGGTTGGAAATGTGGTGTTCCACATCACTAGCACAATGCTCCATCTAATTCAAATGAAGGGGATGTTTGGAGGAGCAGCTCACGAAGTTGGAAATAGGCATATCCACAACTTTGTGGAGATATGTCAACCGTTCATCTTCCAAAACATACACCAAGAATCTATCTGACTTTGCCTATTTCCCTTCTCTCTAACGGGGGAAGCCATGACTTGGTTGGAGGAATTGCCGGATGGGTCAATCACCTCTTAGGCTGAGTTGGTAAATGCTTTCACTACTAGATTCTTCCCTCCATCATGACTGATGCAACTGAGGGATGAAATTACCAACTACCTCTAACTTCTCGATGAGCCTTTGCATGAGGCATGGTTAAGATTCAAGAAGAAGCTCGTGTTGTGACCTAACTATGGATTATCGGACAATGTCTTGCTAAAAAGCTTCTTTAGATCCTTGAACTCAATGAATAAATCCATGGCCAACAATAGGTAGTACCTTTATGGATCTACAATTTCCTCTTGCCTCGGCCTTCCTAGAGAGAATGACCAAGACTAACCAAGCTTGGCACACAAGGGAGGTGGATGTTCCTACCTCGGGAGTGACCACATCCATCTTAACAAATGAGATGCAGAGAAAGGATGAAGAGAGAGATAAGACCATGGCAAATTGATGACACAAATAGACTTGCTAGCCAAGCATATGATGGGGGAAGGTGGTGCTAAGATCGTGAATGTTGTGATTACACTGGAGATCAAGGCTAGTGATGACGAGCTTATGACCATCGTGGATGGTAAACTTTGCTACCTATCGGTGGGTTCTCTTCTTGGGTATTATCGCCTGAGGGATGAGAATCAAGGTTGGCATTGAGACAAGGAACGAGATGGAAATTGGAGGGATCGTGACAAAGAAGGTGATAGATACAAGCACCGAAGCTCCAATCCTTACATACCTCTAAAAAAAGTAGGATTCTTTATATCAACCCACCACAAACAATCCCGGGAACTCAAAGATTGAGGACATGTTATTCTTGGTGTTTAAGAAGGTAGAAACTACAAATATCGGGGTTAGTGAGCTTAAAACCAAAGTTTCAACACTTCATCAAATCGTGAGCTCTTATTCGGCCTCAATCAAGCATCTTGAGGCCCAAATGAATCATATATCCACTCAAATAAACCCAAGGATGAAGGGAACACTTGTTAGTGACACCACGACCAATCCTAAAAATGATTCTCATGTCATGGCCATTGTTACTAGAAGTGGAAGAACAAGTGGTGTAGTGAGAGACCCCGTTATGGAGCCGGTTGTTATAGCAAAGAAGCCTATTGTTGAAGCCATTGTATATCTATGTGACAAAGAAAAAGAGGCTACATGTGATAAAGATGTTGTTGAACTGGATGTTGGGGTGAAGCTTGGTGCACCCAACGCCCCGGTGAATGTTGATGTTGATGATGAGAGGGAAGAGGCTGAATGTCCTCCCCAAGTGGCTGTTGAAATTGAGTAGGACCCTTCCATTGTGCCAAGTGTGCTGACCACACTTCCCAAGGGACCTCCTCCATACTCTCAAAGGCTAAATAATAAAAAGAAAGAGCACAAATTCAATAAGTTTATTGACATGTTCAACAAGCTTTTGATAAATATTCCTTTGGTTGAAGCCTTAACACAAATGCCGGGGTATGATAAATTTATGAAAGAGTTGCTCAAGAAGAAGAAGATTGTTGATGTGGGCACTGTTGAGATATCATACAGTTATAGTGCTGTGATGACAAGCAATATTGCCACAAAAAGGGATAACCCAGGTGCATTCACCATACCTTGTACAATTGGGTTGTTTGTGTTCCGTAAGGCCTTGTGTGACTTAAGGGAACACATCAACTTGATGACCCTAGTGATATTCAAGAATTTAGGATTGGGTACACAAAAACCTACATCTATGCGTCTACTCATGGCTGACCGGTCTATTAAGCGCCTGGTAGGGATCCTCTTTGAAATATTGGTGAAGGTCGATAAGTTTATTCTCTCGGCGGACTTCGTGATCTTGGATTGTGAAGTAGATGTTGAGGTGACCATCATCTTGGGGTAACCACTATTAGCCACGGGGAGAGCACTTGTGGATATTGAACTCGGTGAACTTAAATTATCATTTAGAAGCGAAGTGGTGACATTCAATGTTTGCCAACCCACAAAGCCTCCGGATGAGTTGTGGGTAGTCTCGGTGATAGATGTTGAGGGCAAGCTTGATCATGTCCTTGAGGAGTGTGAAATGGGAAAGACGCCCAAGTTTGAAGAGTTGCCAAGTCGGCAGCATGATGATGTTTTGAGGACGTTGAAAGAGTAATACCCCTTCTTTGGGTGGGGCCATGCCAACCAAATTGGCTTGCTATCCGACAATGACTAAGGTTAAGGTACCATCGTCAAGCCACAATGTTAAATCAAGCGCTTCTTTGAGGCAACCCAAGTGTTTTTACTTTATTTTTGGTTATCTTTTGTTATTTTTGGTTTTTTTTAGGAATGCAAGGAGCATAGGAATGAACAAGTGGAAAAATAGGGCAAAAAAGAGACGTGCAGAGGACCGCGTGGTTTGCACAAGCCATTGTGTGCATTGAACGGCCCAACGCACTCCAAAATAGAAACTTGGGAAGAAAATTACAAAGCTGAGGAGACGTGCGCTGGGCTCTGCAGTTCGCACAGGCCCAAGTGCGCATCGCACCTCCTCCGCACCACAAAATAGAGAGTTGTCTAAGCTTAGGCATGAAAAGGTGAGGTGCGAAGTGAAATGCAGTCCACACAAGGGCTTGTGTGAATTGCATGTCGCGGTGCACCAAGGTAAATTTCAAATTTTAATTGACCGACCTAACTCAGAGACCGACCTAATTAAATTTTGTTCTTCTTTTCTCCTTTAAACCGTCACCCTCACCTCTTTTTATCTCATATTTTTCTTTAACTCTTTCAGTTCTCTCTCAAAGCCTCCCACAAATCCCTTATTTTTTCCTAGAATCTTCTCCTTTTCCTCCGCAAACTTCGTCACTGCTTTCCATTAGTGCCTCCGTCATTGGTTCTATGAGCAAGGTTGTTGGGTCTCCCTTGTTGCAACTTCAAATTTTTTGATTTTTGCTTCTCTTCGCTTAATCTTCACTTGTGGTAAGTTTCCTGATGTTAAATACATGTTTTTATATTGATTAGGAACTCATATTGTGAAGCATGCTTGTTAGAACTGCCATGTTGATTTTGGGTGAGATCCAAATTTTTTGGGTCCCCAATTTTTGAATTGTTTGTGGATTTTGCTTAGTATCATTTTAGTAGGGCTTGAAATTATGATTATGAATGTTGATTGTAGTAGTTTTTAGCCTTAAAAATCTGTGTTTGGGGTAAGTCTGAGTAACCCATTTATGATTGATGCATGATTTGGCCCTATGATAGATTGGGTGATGTCATTCTTAAGGGAAAATCGTCGTTTTTCATGGGGTTTGGTTGAAAATTGATGATTAGGGCTGAATTTGCTACTACTCGTATACCCATCTCTTTGTTGAATATTTTGTTGGGTGTATGATCTTGTGCGGAAAGGTAGACATTGTTGTTGAACTTTTGTGCCTAGTTATGAACAAGTGAAGGCTTGATGTTCCCGATGATAGACGGGGTAACGTTCTTTTTAAGGGAAATCCTTGAGTCTTCTTTTGTTTTTTAATCGTGTTAATGGAATTCCGAGGAAGTCTGAGTACTCGGATGAATTTTTGGTCATATTATGTCTTGCTCCTTTGTTAACTCTGCTGGTTTATTGAGTGGTACCAAGTGCGTAAAGCAACTCTTGCTCTGCAAATCACATGCGTAAGTCATAAGAACACAAGGAACCTAAAATTCCAAATTGTTTCCTTGTGCATTTCACATGTGACACATAGATCTTGAGGTGCGGAATGCATAAGGAACCACACCATGTTGAAGAATAAGTTTCCAGTTCACTGTTTTGAGGGGCGAAGCTTGGTGCGATGCACACTCTGGCTGGTGCGGTCCGCACCAGCTTCGCACCTCAATGAAAAATAACTGAAGGTTTTTGTTAGCTCATGCGAAGTCATGTGTTACGTGCACTCTATCTGGTGCGGTTCACATGTGGTCTGCACGAGCGATAAATCACCTACTTTATTTTTCTACTTCATTGCATTCTATCCTTTTTAGTTTGTTAACTTCTTTTTAATCTTTTCTTTCACATGTGTTAAAAACACAAAAAGATTTTGCTTTAGTTTTTGGACTCACAATCTCAATGTGCAGAACATGTCTTCTAGCAGAGGAAACACAGCGCACTAACAAAAGAAACCATCAACTATTGAAGAAGCGAAAATTTGCTTTAGGGTTGAAGGACAAAAGGCTATTTACAACCACGACAAAAATAGGGCTTTCAACACTGAGCAGAGCTTCAATCTAGAAGCCGTGGGGGATAAACTCCCTAACATCCCAAAAGAGTTTGCCAACAGACAGTGGGAACCATTCTCGGAGGTGCCCAAAGTTTATTATAAGGAGATAGTCCAGGAGTTCTTTGCCTCATACCAAGCCACATAGGATGCCAAGGGCCATAAAGGGGGAGCAGAGACGATTCCCCATTTGGAATCAGTCATTGTTTGAGGTAAAGAGGTCCATATCACTCCCACTGCTATCAATGTTGTCTACTGGGACACCCCCATTGAGCCTACACCTGAACTCATGGCCAAGTTGACTGCCAAATTCAAGCCTCTTGACTGGGCAACACCAATTATTACTCCTGATAGACCTCTCTGGGCCACCTTAGGTGGTGACATATCGCGACGGAATCTGTACTTTAAGGCTTGACTATGGTATGATTTAGTTTGCTCTCACTTCCTCCCATCGAAGAATGATCAAAAGGTCACCCATGATAGGGCCATTCTGGTAGCCTCAATCATGATGGGGGATCACATCAACTTTGGAAAAATTGTGGCCTTGGTGATCAAGAGGAAGGCTTATAGGAGTGGTGATGCTTTTCCCTTTCTTGTTCTCATCAGCAAACTGTGTGCCAATGGGGGTATCCCTTTCTTCAGCTGTGATACTCCAACTCTTACCTCGGGAGTGCTGGATCTTAATAAAAAGACTGACAGGGATGCCGCTAGATTCAAAAGATGTAGGGTGGAGACATCAGTCGAGGTTGAGGTGGATGCGTTAGATGCTGAAGCTAATGCTTCCTCTCCTTATCAAGTTGTTTCTAAGGCACATACCACCACAACTGTTCCACCTAGAGGGCCTTTGACCAAAAGTGGCCTATAGGATATAGTTGACAAGACATATATCCATGAAAGGCAACTGAAGGAATTTGCACAAAAGTTGTCCGGTTTGATTGAAGCAGCTGTAAAGAGGGTAGTCAAGGGAGTTATGGAGAATGTTACCAAGCTTTGCCAATGGTTAGATACCATTAAGGGTGCTGTAAGGGAACTCAAGAAGGATGTGGCCAAAGCAAAAGGAAAAGCTCTAGTTGAGAAAGCAAATTTGAGCACCTTGCCTCAGCCCTGCCAGACTCGTGGACCCATGGATGACTTATTTGATTCTTATGAGGATGATGAGGTTGATCTCCCTGGTGCTTAGTATCCAGAGATAGATGATGATGAGAACCCACTCTTTCAGCAGGTTCTCAGGGAATCCACGGCTATAGCATACTCCCGAAAGTGTGGTGCAGGTCCTAGTGGAGAGGCTACAGATGGTGGTGATAGGGCATAGCCCTATAGGGAGTTGTCGCACCCCTCCTTTCCTTTATTTGAGCTTAAAGCATTGAGGGAAATATTTCTTTTTTATGGGGGACGTAGTGTTATTTGATGTGATTGTTGGGTGCCCGTGTTGGGCTTGATGAGATATTTTATTACCCTTGTCGGGTCGACATTTTATTCTCATTTTTCTAGATTTTTATTTGGCCCTTGTCAGGCATGTTGGATGATGTGATGATATTGCCCATGCCGGGCCTTTTTTATTATGTTGTTGAGCTTAATTGTGTTCTCGTCGGGCTTGATTTTTAATTGTGTTTCCAGGTTAGTCTTACACGCCCTATTGTTTCACTACCCGTGCCTTGCAAATGTGCTAAGGGCCTACGCCGAGGCTTGTTTTTGAAATGACTCATGAATGCGCAAATTTGGTTATCGCCTTGTTAATAGTAGTTTAGTAATAAACTCCGAGGGTTTTCTTAATACCAAGGTTCTTTTCCCAGGAGCAAAATGTTTTCTTTACTTTTCTTTTTCTGTTCTTTTATTTTTGTGTCGAACCGGGTTAATGTTTCCTTATGATAGATTGAGAGACGACTTTCTTAAGAGAAGATGCCAAGTATTAGTTTAATTTGAGTCCGTAGTGTGCTTGTCTCGAAATGGACCCACTGAAAAGTTTTTCTTGGCAAGACATTTTTGAAAAGGAAAGGAAAGAGGGAAAATGAAATTTTGAGGAAAGCGTTCTCTTGTCATGACTTGCACACCCTCATTTTGGCTTGATCAATTCACAAATGAATGTGTAATTAACTTGGAGTAGCTTGTCAAAAATCATTTGTCCCAATTGATCTTGAGACTAATGAAAGAAGTCTTGAGGCATGATGCCTTGTGTGGTGAGGCTTTACCTTTATTCTTGTGCATATGTGTTGTCTAGAACTTGCCCCAAATGTGATTAAAGGCAAAATTCTAGGTGTGACCGAGCTTGGAAAAGGATCTTAGGCCCTTTTTGATAGCCACTTCACCCAAATGACTTCCCTCGACATCAAGCATAGTGAACCCCTTTGAGCTTGTGACCGTTCTTTGGTACCTTGTTTGACACCATAACCTTTTTGGAACCTTTATATTGGCACCCATCCTCCCTAATTGCTTGAAAGTGAAACGTAGGCTAAAAGCCTAAGTTTGGGTGGGGTGGGGTGGGGGATGAAAATACAACATAGGCAAATGCCTAAGTTTGGGGATGTATGTGATCAATAAGGAGAAGAAAAGAGATGCACTTTAAAGTGCAAGGTAGCACCGTATGTTGAATTGAAAGTTGCTCCAAAAGTCCAAAATCCAATGAGCAAAATGAAAATAAAAGAATGGATGCTACCAAATGAAGGTGTTACAAGGAGGTTGAATGATAAAAAAAAAATTGAAAGGGAAAAGCTTGGGTTATGTGAGGGAAAAATAAGGTGAACTCAAAGTTAAAAAATGTGAGCGGTGTTTGAAATGATAACGAAGAGAATTAGGGAGGTGTAGCCACTTGGAACAAATGAAAATCCTCACCTTAGCCCTAGCCAACATCGTAACCCACAAGTCCTTAGTGATTCCGAGCTTGACCACCCTACATTAGTGGCAATTTACATAAAGGGCAAGCCTATGGTTAAGCATGTGTGCACTTGAACTTCCTTGAGAGAGTGAGAGTCTTCTCAGTTCTCTTATAATCCCTCTGTTTAGTGAATTGCATGATTGTGAGTGAGATTCTCTATTGTGGTGAGTGGCATTATGCACTCGAATTGAAACATGAAGCTCTATTTCAATTGAGAGGAATGAATGAGACAAGTTATGTGGAGAATCTCGAGGAAAACCTTGAGGGTCCATGCCAATGACTTGAGAAGCTTAATATCTTGTTTTGAATGACAAAATTTCCTTGATTTTGAATGAGAAATGAAGTCCTTTTGAAAAGATTTTGAAATGAGCAATTACCTTGATAATGTGGTGGTCCAAATTGAGATGCGCATTATAGTTGAGTCTTTTTGTTTATTATTTTTCTTAGTTTTTAGAATAGAGTAGTCTTTTGTTCCTTGATTGAGTTTTAGAGCATAATTTATTCCTTACCTTGTGAGTATCTAGCTTGAGGACAAGCAATAGTTCAAGTTTTAGGGTTTGATAAGTCAGTAATCTACCAACTTATTGAGCCTTTAATCATGAATTATTGCTATGATTTGATAAGATTTAGAGGTTCTTATGACCTTTATTGACATGAATGCAGGTACTTCTATCCTAAGGTGGAAAACAAGGAATTTGACTCAAAAGAGCTAAAAAAAGAGTTGAAATGTGAAGTGATCGAACAAGATGGAGATTCTGCTGAGAGGTGCGGACCACGTGCGACACGCACAACACGAGGTGCAGTCCACACCTCCCACCGCATGAAGCTCAGATTAGCTGAAGGATCTGTTAAGGGGTGCGGTCATTGTGTGACTTGCACATTGCCTGATGCGAACCGCACTCCACTTCACATGAAGACTAAAGATCCGCTGAAGTCTCTAGTTCACATTTGTGGAGCTAGGCAACGCTCACATTGTGTCATGCGAACCACACATCGCGTCGCATAGCTCCCAAAGGGCATTTTTGTCCATCTTTGTATGACGAATTGGGAACATTCTAAAACCCAATTCAGGCACATTTTTAGAGAGTTTTTGGATAGTTTTTGAAATAGCTTTGAGTAGTGGGAAAGTTTTCTCTCCAAGAAAGAAGAAGAGGGTTTCACTCCAATTCCTTCTTCCTAACTCTTGGAATCACCATTCTTGTAAAAATTGATCTTGGATATTGAATATTTAGCTTGAATGAAAGGGAATTTGACTTACCCATTTGGTATTGTTCTTTATTCCTTTAGCATGAGTAGCTAAATCTCTTGTCTAGGGATGTGTTGATAATGGGTGCTTGATAAAAAGGTATGAGTGTTACTAATTTGTGTTTATAATTGCTAATATGACATGGGTCTAGTGATTTCACCACATTTCAACTCTAAAATTGAT
The DNA here is from genome assembly GCA_003996215.1 of Jaltomata sinuosa. Lineage (NCBI taxonomy): Eukaryota > Viridiplantae > Streptophyta > Magnoliopsida > Solanales > Solanaceae > Jaltomata > Jaltomata sinuosa. The sequence goes on from QJPP01002394.1 coordinate 210,372, forward strand.
AGTTGCAAACATTGATTTATTTCACTTGATTGTGTTCTTGCTTGCAAAAGGGGCTTACAATTTCGGATATGAAATTGCTAGTGGGTACTTGGGATTCCATTTAAATTGAGACTAGAAATAGCTCAATTCGCCGGAAATACCTATTTAAGGGTCTAAGCTAGAAATAGTGTGACCTCTCCAAGCATATGTTGGTTGGTTATTACCTAAACAACGATGTATGAATAAAAACCATTGGATATATGATTGTTTGATCAAGAGATTAACAAGCATGCCTAAAACCCATGCTATCCATGTCATTTAGAAAGAATTTACATGAATGAGCAATCACCCTCACCCGTATTTAAGTCACATTTGACACACATACCAAGTCGTCGTCTCTCCTTGTTTACACCCGCTTTTATTTTATTCTCTTTCTTTGAATTGCGAATTGTGACAGATTTCCCAATTCCCCCTTCCTTTACTCTTATTGTTTTTAAACAAACTATTCTAGTTGTTAAGTCTTTTCTTTACAATCGACTTGGCTAGTCACCAATTCTTAGTGGGATCGACCTCAACTGCCGTCAAGAATATATAAATGTGTTTTTCTCTAACGATCGCTGATACCTCCATCTAGGAGAGTACACTTGAGCGTTATCACTAAGCATCAAAGCACATACATTACTAAGCTATAGTTACATGTATATACATTGCATTTGGCAAGACAATAACCATCACCTACCTCGAATAGCCTGAATCTTACTGTTCTGGAGCCTTCCCATTTTCGGAAGCTTTCTTTTGCTCTTGGTCTAAAAACAAGTACACAATATACTAAAATTAGTCCAATGGCCTAATTTACCCAGATTATGCAAAATCCCTATCCCCCAAGCCAAACCATAATCATTCCACCCATTCCCGGGCTTTTCCACCACTATTTCGACCTAAACTACCATTTTTATGGTTACATTTAGCAAATAATGGTGATTAAGGCATGAATGACCCATAAACAACATAACCCAAGAACTCAACACCCTAGAATCCCCTTTTTCTCTGGATTTCACATTCTAGGTTAACCCAAACCTCCCCCCCAAACCCGTAGATTATAGATTCTAAGGTTCGGGAATTGAAATAACAAACTGGGGAGCAAAAACCTTATCATTTTGACAGAGTTTGGTGGAAAATAACTAAAATTTGCCTCCCTTCGTCTCTGCCCTTCCCCAAAACACTCTTGAAAGTTTCTGAACAATTTTGGGGAAGTTTTAGCATTAAACCCGGCTCAGTCCACTATAGCGGTCCGTACACTTCCATAGCAGCACCGTCGTTGCAGAATCGACCTATATGGCAGTGCTGACCGACGTTGACTTTTGCTATAACGGGAATTTTTCCGCTATAGCAGTAGTCACTATAGTGCAATGTCAAATGCTATATAGCAGTTGACACAGCACAAAACCTCAGAAAATCCCCTAAAAGTGCCTATTTTACAACACACCTTAAATCCTGACGTTCAGGAATAACCCCTTCACGTCAAGCTTAATACCAGAGGTTCTATTTACCCGAATTCATTTCCTAAAAGTCCCCCGGACTCCTTAACACCTTAGCTAATGGAAAAACTAGCTCATCATAAGATACATCACCCAATCCTCACCCGGATTGCCCTAGACCATACCTCTCTCAAAAACCATCCGAGACTAGCCTAGCCCAAACTTTCCAACTCCCAAACCCGAAAGTTTTCTAACCCAAAACTTGGCATAAAAGGTTTACCCATAATGATGGACCCGATCATTACATCATATACTGATTTATCCATCGTTCATCCCCAAACGATCAAACCCAAAAAGATGAAATAAAAGAGGAAAAGAGTAGTACCTGAATCCTCAAACAAGTGAGGGTACTTGTCCCACATGTCCTCGATTTCCCAAGTAACTTCCTCAATTGAACGATGCTTTCATTAAACTTTTACCAATTTGATCTCCTTTGTCCTAAACTTTTGGACATCCCGATCAAGAATCGCAACCGGTTCCTCTTCATATCGAAGATCCCTATTTAGAAAAATTAAATCCCATTTAATGATGTGTTCCCCATCCGCATGGTATCGCTTCAACATTAATACATGGAATACTGGATGGACTCCGGATACACTAGGCGGAAGTGCTAGCCTGTATCCACTAGACCTACAATCTCAAGAACCTCAAAAGGATCGATGTACCGGGGGCTGAGCTTATCCTTCTTGTCGAACTGCATAACCCCCTTCATTGGTGACACTTTCACTAACACCTGTTCACCAACCTAGAAATCCATGTCTCTTACCTTATGATTTGCGTACTCTTTTTACCTGCTTTAGGCTGCTATTAAATTGGTCTGAATTCCCCTTACTTTTTCCTGAGCTTTACTTACCAAGTCCACGCCCAAAGGTTTCACATCGCCTACCTCAAACTACCATATGGGTGATCGACATCTTCTTCTGTACAATGCCTCAAATGGTGCCATGCCGATACTGGAGTGGTAGCTGTTATTGTATGAGAACTCACACAATTGTAGAAACTGGTCCCAATGACCCCAAAAGTCAATCACACATGCTCTCAGTATCTCCTTCAATACCTGAATTGTCCTCTCTGATTGACCGTCTGTCTGAGGATGAAAAGCCATGCTGAAGGTGAGTTGAGTGCCCTACTCTTCGTGCAACTTACCCTAGAACTTGGAGGTAAACTATGTACCCCTATCTGAAATGATGTAAAGTGGCACCCCATGCAGTCTCACAGTCTCTTTAACATAGATCTTAGCCAACTGCTGTGAATTATAATCCACCTTGACCGGAATAAAATGAGCTGACTTGGTCATCCTGTCCACAATGACCCAAATAGAGTCATACCTTCCCAAGGTCTTAGGACGACCCACCACAAAATCCATGGCTATCCTTTCCCACTTACACTCAGGAATGGGCATTCTCGAAAGCAATCCTGAAGGCCTTTGGTGCTCATACTTGACCTGTTGATAGTTTTGACACTTGGACACATAATTAGCTATGTCCCTTTTCATCCCAGGCCACTAATAAAGTTTCCTTAAGTCCCGGTACATTTTGGTTATGCCCTGATGAATTAAATACTGTGAACCATGAGCCTCTGCCAATACATTCTGAATCATGTCATAAACCCGAGGAACACAAATCCTCCCTCTGAAACTCATCACCCTGCCGGCTTCCAACACGGCATCCCCGAACACTCCATATACTACCTTTCTCCGAAGCTTGTTCAATTGTGCATCCTGAAACTGTTTGGCCTTTATTTCTTCCATAAATGTGGATTAGACCTCAACACTGGCAAACACCCTACCCTGTTCTGAGATGCCTAATTGCATGAACTTAGATTCTAGTGCCTGAATCACCCCAGCCAATGATCTTTTGGACACCCCTAAACAAACCAAACTGCCCATGCCGACTGTTTTCCAGCTCAATGCGTCTGCCACTACACTAGCCTTGCTTGGATGATACTGAATGGTCACATCATAATCCTTCAACAACTCCATCCACCTCCTCTACCTCAGATTCAAGTCCTTCTGAGTAGACACATGTTGCAGGTTGTGATGATTCGTGAACACCTCACACTTGACACTATAGAGGTAGTGCCTCTAAATCTTGAGTGCAAAGACCACCACTGCCAACTCCAAGTCATGGGTTGGATAATTCTTCTCATGAGGCTTCAACTGCCTTGAAGCATAAGCTATAACATTCCTGTCGTGCATCAACACAGCACCCAAACCCAAATGTGAAGAATCACAATACACAATGAAATCCTTATCTTCAACCGACAATGATAGGATGGTAGATGTGGTAAGAAGTGTCTTGAGCTTTTGGAAGCTCTCCTCACACTTATCAGACCACACAAATGGTACCTCTTTCTAAGTCATCCTTGTCAAATGAGTAGCGATAGATGCAAAATCCTTGACAAATCTTCCATAGTAGCCTGCAAGCCCCACAAAACTCCTGACTTCAGTCACAGAGCTAGGCCGGACCCAACTCTTAACTGCCTCAATCTTCTAGGGATCCATCATCACCCCCTTTTCTGACACCACATGCCCTAAGAAGGCAACATAAGTCAACCAAAATTCACACTTGCAAAACTTGGCATATAGTTTTTGGTGCCTCAAAATAACCAAAATAATATGAAAATGCTCCGCATGCTCCTCCCTACTCTTGGAGTAAATCAGAATGTCATCTATAAACACGATGATGAACGAATCCAGATACGATTTAAATACCCCATTCATCAAACTCATGAATGCCGATGACACATTGGTCAACCTAAATGACATCACTAGGAACTCGTAATCCCATAACGAGTCCGAAATATTGTCTTAGGGATGTCCTCAGGCATAATCTTTAACTGATGGTACCCTGACCTTAAGTCAATTTTTGAAAATACAGACGCACCCTGCATCTTGTCAAAGAGGTCGTCTATGCGAGGTAAAGGATACTTGTTTCTAATAGTGACCTTGTTCAACTACCTGTAGTATATACACATCCTCACACTACCATCTTTCTTTTTCACGAATAACACCGGAGCACCCCAAGGTGAAGAACTGGGACAGATAAAGCCTTTATCTAAGAGTTCCTGAAGCTAAGTCTTAAGTTCCCTCAACTCTGCCGGAGCCATACGATAAGGAGGAATAGAAATTGGGCGAGTGCCCAGCTCCAAGTCTATACAAAAGTCAATGTCTCTGTCCAGAGGCTTGCCAGGCAAATCCGCCAGAAACACCTTCTAAAACTCTGAAACTATCGAAACCGACTCAATTGATAGGGAATCCACGCTATCATCCTGGAGATAAGCCAAGAAGGCCAAACACCCTCTTCCCACTAACTTCCTAGCCCGAATAAATGATATGATCTTAGCCGGTTTAGGCCTTTACACACCTTCCCACTCTAGCCTATCCTTACTCAGAATTTCTAGAGTCACGATCTTAGTATTACAATTCAATGCCGCATGATATGGAGCCAGCCAGGTCATTGCCAAAATAACATCAAAATCTAACATGTCCAGAATAACCAAATCTACCCAAGTCAGCAACCCCACAAAAACCACCAGGCAAGTACGATAAACATGGATTACTATCACAGACTCTCTAACGGGGTAGAAACATGAACAGGGGAATCAAGGACATCACAAACCAAATCAAGACCTAAAGCAAATTTCACAAAAACATATGAATTAGTAGAACCTGGATCAAACAGTACAGAGGCCATCCTGTCACACACTAGAATTTTACGTGTGATCACTGCATCTGATGCCTCAGCCTCAGACTTCCCTAGAAAAGCATAACAATGGGCATGTTCATCAATTCAAGCAACTTCCTTGGCTGGATGCACCACTCCTCTGCCCACTCTACCATTTTCTCTGTCTCCCCAGCCTCACTGAAAGTTACCTCGCCCACCTTGTGGGTGACCCTAGCATAGCCACCTCTACCTGCTTGAACCACAACCTTAGACTACTGATGAGTCTGATTACCTGCCTGCCTGTGAGGGCACTCCCTTTTGAAGTGACCCGGATCACCACAATGAAAATACCCACGATCAAGAGTAGGCCTGCTAGTAGAAGTGTAAGAAGCCCCCTGGCCTCTAGGAGCTGAAAACTGTTGACTGGCTCCCGGATGACCACCTGTAGTAGCAAAATGGGCTGACTGAATAGGACGGGCAGAATACACCTATTGATTGTGACCCCTGGAGTATGAAACCACTGTAATTTCCTTTATTTTGGGACTTCTTGGCTAAAACCTTAGTCTACCCAACCTGCCTGAGCCTCTCTAATTTCTTCACATAATTTGTTACCTCATTGAAACTCTTCCCCGCTGAGGTCATATGCACAGACAACACATGTAACTCAGTATTCAGTCCCTTCACAAACAAATGAATCCTTTCCTCTTCTGTACCCAGAAGCTGAGTAGCAAAATGGGATAAGGCATGGAATTTGACCTCATAGGCTGAAACCGATATGTTACCCTACTCGAGAGATAGAAACTAATCCTTTTTATGATCCATCAAGGTGCAGGGCACATACTTCTCTAGGAAAAGAGCATGGAACTCTGTTCAAGTCAACAAAGGCAAAGCTGATGGCCGACACTCCACATGAGACCTTCACCATTGCTTGGCATCACCCTAAATCTGAAAGGTGACGAACTCTACCCCATGCTGCTGAACAATGCCAAACTTATGTAGCCTCTCATAACAGTCCAGAAAAAATCATATAAGCATCCTCTTTCTTAGTACCCTGAAACGTAGGAGGTTTCATCTTCAAGAACTTAGTCAGCATCTCATGCTTATTCCCAGTCATAATCGGACCTAGCATCGAATGAAAGAAGTCATCAGTACCCGATGCCGCATCTATCCTTTGAGCTATTGCAATTACTGACTGGGTGCCCAAATGCTGATCTGCAATACCAATGGGGGTGACTCCAGCACCTACCAGCCCACTCAAAAAATTCCACACTTGCTGAAATGCCTCGGGCATCAAAAGGGGAAGTCCTGCACCTCCAGCCGGTGCCGCCTCCGCCTATTTTGCACCCTCCTCAACAACAACCTCAACTTCCTCCTTAACCAGATCTTGGGGTAGGGGAGGGGTCACTGCCCTTGCACCGGTAGCTGCCTGAGCTCCACCCCTGATGGGTGTTGACCTACTTCTTCCCCTGCCCCTGTCCCTTCCTCTCCCATTTACTGCTGGGCCCACTACCAGGATCGCCACTCTCGCTCCATTATTTTTGGTGTTAACCATCTGCGGATAAAAGAGTGAAATAAGTTAGATATTGATTTGTATCACCAGATACCAATTGGAATCGAGTTATAGCATGAAGGAAGAAAAAAGAGATAGTTTCCTAAAGTCCTATAACCTCTCAAAGAAAGTACATACACATTCATACCATTTTGTAAGACTCTACTTGACCCATTTTGGTATGACGAGATCAACGAACCTAGGGCTCTGATACCATATTTTTCACGACCTAACCCGCTGTGAGTGGCACCCACCCGATTCCCATGGATGAGTGAACCAGTCAACAACTCAACACTTAGCAAATCTAATAGCTCAAAACTAATTTGCATTGAAAATAAACTATTATTCACATATAACCAAAAGCTAATAATATCACGTGGAATTGCCCCTAGAAACTGAAAGTCATCGTACCAAAATAATCTACCAAAAGTCTAGAACGGGGATGCAACCCCAAAAGAAAACAAGAGTTTAAGTCCGAAAATAATTAGACTATAACTAACTAGAAGCAAATAAGGTAGCCTGACAGAAGCAGCTCACCCTTGAAGTCTGGAATCACCGGGACTAGATCTGAGGTCGTGTAGGAGCAGCTGAAAGATGTCTTGTACTCATAGAAAAAATAAGTGTAGAATCAGTACACAACCACCGTGTACTGGTAGGATCATTAGCCAGCTCCAACAAGAAATATAAATACAATAACCAAAACTGAGTAAAATAGCACAGACATGTAGCAACAACCAGTACCATAATTTCAGGCTCTCAGCCTACCTTATCACTTATCAACCACATGAAATAGGTTCAATAATTATTTAACAAAGAATAATAATCAAGACATTTACCCTATTTCTTTACTCGGACCAACTACGGATCCCTAAACCAATACCTAGTATTAATATGCAATGCCCCGTCCACCCCAGGACCAACCCCATATTTAAGTGTAACAACCCGGCCTCTCAAGGACCAACATGAAATATAACAAATTTAGCAATCAACTCGGTCCACTCATGGAACCTTCGACAAACACAATCAATAATGAAAATTAAACCCGTACCAGGCGTGGTACCCGAGCCAACCAATATAAAACCTGTACCAAGCATGGTACTCGAGCCAATCGTTAGTATCCCGTACCAAGCGTGGTACCCAAACCAACTGAATATCACACAAAGCTAATAGTCAATACTTATATGAACAGGAAATAACCTTGTAAAACCAACAAGCAACAATCAAGTTCATTTCACATAAGTGACACCCCAAATACTTGGACATTCATAACTTCTTTTCCTAAGCATGAAAGCACATACGTTACTAAGCTATAGTTACATGTATATACATTGCATTTGGCAAGACAATAACCATCACCTACCCCGAATAGTCTGAACCTTACTGGATTGGAGCCTTCCCATTTCTAGAAGCTTTCTTTTGCTCTTGGTCTAAAAACAAGTACACAATATACTAAAATCAGTCCAATAACCTAAATTACCCAGATTATGCAAAATCTCAATCCCCAGGCCAAACCATAATCATTCCACCCATTACCAGGCTTTTCCACCACTAATTCGACCTAAACTACCATTTTTATGGTTATATTAAGAGAATAATGGTGATTAAGGCATGAATGACCCATAAATGTCATAACCCAAGAATTCAGCACCCTAGAATCCCCTTTTCCTCTAAATTCCACATTCTTAGGTTAACCTAAACCTCCCCCCAAGCTCGTAGATTATAGATTCTAAGGTTTGGGAAATGAAAAACGAAGTGGGGAGAGAAAACCTTACCTTTTTTATGGAGTTTGGTGGAAAATCACTGAAATTTGCCTCCCTTCGTCTCTGCCCTTTTCCAAAATCTTCTTGAAAGTTTTTGAATATTTTTGGGGAAGTTTCAGTATTAAACTCGACTCAGTCTTCTATAGCAGTCCATACACTGCTATAGTAGTGCCGCCGTAGTGAAATCGATTGCTATGGCAGTGCTAACTGATGTTGACTTCTGCTATTGCAGAAATATCTCCGCTATAGCAGTAGTCGCTATAGCGCAGTGTCAACAGCTATAGCAGATGATATGAGATAGAACCTTGGAAAATACTCCAAAATTTCCCATTTTATAACACACCTTAAATCCTGACGTTCTGAAACAACCCTTTCACGTCAATCTTAATACCGGGGGTTCTACTAACCCAAATTCATTTCCGAAGAGTCCCTCACTCTGTAATACCTTAACTAACATAAAAAACTAGCTTATCACAAGATACATTACCTAATCCTCACCCGAATTTTCCTAGACCATACCTCACTCAGAAACCATCCTAGACTAGCCTAGCCCAAAAATTCCAACTTCTGGAAGTTTTCTAACTCAAAATTTGGCACGAAAGGTTTATCCATAACGATGGATCTGGTCATTATAGGTTTATCCATACAGTGATTATCACCAATAGGTTACTCTTTATCTGCTACATGTGCATTTGACTTAGTGAGGCTCCACACAGGGGTCGAGTTCGTCTAGGACAGGTACCTTTTTCAAGACCATTATGTATATTTTATGTGTTACTTGTTGCATTACAAGAAAGGTTATATTGAATGTTGACCAGCTTTAAGGTGAATTAATTAATAAAGGAGTTGACCTTTACCCAAAATTTTTAAAAAAAGAGTTTTCCTACTTTAGAAGATTCTCTTTCTTATTAAATAAAAAACAAGACATTTTATTCCATGTTTAGGTTATCCGATAGGAAATTTTACTCCTTGTTGTTTTATTTTAAAAAAAAAATTAAAAAGCTTTCATCCTTGTTTCAAAAAAAAAACTTAAAGACAATGCGTTTTTATAGTATCCAACAATTTTGCCAAGATGATTAGGGTTGTGTCCATTTCTTCTTGTTAAAATAACTTCTTTTTTTAATTTAGCTCATTTTTTACAAAACTGATTTTTAGTTTTCTTAGACCAGACTTCGACTTATTGTTTCTCGTTTAGAAAATTTCTGATCTCTAGTGGTTCTAGCCTAAGCACCAAAGGAACCTCACCCTACTCTAAGATATTTTAGGAAGACCCTATCAATTCATGTCAAGTCAAGATTTATTTTCCCATGTTGTCTTTGAATTGAACTCCACTTTTTACTATTACTTTATTTTTCAAAAAAGGGAGGTTCATTCATCTTAATATCTGAGGTGTCAAATTTTGTCTACCAATTGTAGCATAGATAATCCTAATTTGTCGTCATCATCATCATCATATAGGGACAATATAAAAACAACAGGAAAAAGTGATAAGAGGTCGAGAGACGACCAGTCACCCAGGTTCATGGTGTTAGATAAGGCCCCAATACTTTTGCGGATATGGTATGAAAATATGGGAGGTCACGGTAAAGGAGTAGTGTTCAAACGCCTGAGATTTCTACAGAGCCTATTGTATGTTAAGCCACGAAGGGATTTTATAGAGGCATTAGTCCCTTTTTTGGATCCATTGAATAATGTATTCCATTTCTTAGACTTTGAACTCACCACCACTCTGGAAGAAATAGGAGCATTTATGGGAAAAGGTAAAAAACTTCATCAAGGAGAACCCATGATACCAAAACATATAAGCGGTAAGAGATTTTTAGAATTGTTGCATATTAATGAAACAAAGATTGGTGGTTGCCTTGATAACGGATGGGTTCATCTAGAATTTCTTCACAAATGATATGGCCGAAGAGATGGATTCGATCAGTATGGAGATATACTCAACAATAATGGGTGTTGCAGGACCTGGGAAGAGTACAATTATAAGCCTTTATTGTAGTGTTCTTGGGAATCATGGTGTTCCCAAAAATGGGAGAAGAGATCAATATAAACTTAGCAGTAGTCCTTGTAGCTTTTGAGAAGAAGCTTAACATCACTCTTGTGCCTATGGTTCTAGCAGATATTAATTGCGCCCTGACAATGTGTAAAAATAGAGTAGATTATTTTGAGGAATGTAATTTTTTGTTGCAGATATAAATGCTCGAGCATGTCCGTTATCACCCCTTCACGGTGGATTTTAAAGTTGAATGGAATGATTACATCAGGGGCCATAAGGATAGAGTAAAAAATCAAAAATTTCCAAAGGGGATTAGAGCCTGGGACAAATACCTCAGGGAATTGACTACTAACAAGATTACGTGGAACTATCATTGGTTCTCCTCGAATGAAGTGATATACATGTCTTTCTTCTGACCATTCATAGTCCTAATGGGACTTTGAGGTGTCTAGCCTTACGTACCACTCAGATTCATGAGATAACCCAACTGATGCCAGTATCTACCTCCAGTCGAAGATATGCAAGGGTTTATGTATGAGTTCCATCCTGACATCCCTCTAAGAAGTTTTGAAATATTTCAGATTTGGGGAGGATGTATTCTCTCAAACTCTGATGACATGTTGGAGAACTGCAACAAAGGTGAGGTGGACTACTGGTATTCAAAATGGGTTCACAATCAACCCCCTCTTAGGATCATGCCAGAAAAGGTCGATAAAGGGAGAAATAGATCCAGAAGCAGAGACTGAGGTTAGAATTAAGCAAGCTCGAGTTGAAGTTGCAGAAAACTATCGGTCCGCTCTACATGCCTTGAGTAAGGATCTAAAGAGTGCCAGAGAAGAGTTAGCCCAGCATGAGGCAAAGCTGGAAGATAGAGTGATGTTAGCCTAGAAAAGGTTTGAGAAAGAACATCATTCCACTATTAAGACCTTGCAGGAAGCTCTAGATATCGTCACAGGCGCTATGGAGAAAAAGAAGAAATTTGAAGAAGAGAAGGCCCTACTAATAGGCAAATAGTCTAGGCTTCAGGATCAACTAAAAGCTTCTACAGAATGGGAGAGAGAAATAGCAAGGCACTTCACAGCTCATCAGGCAAAGTTTGAAATCGAGAAAGGCCAGTGGACAGGCTAGCGAGGTGCACTTTACAATGAAATTGAAGAACTTCAAGCACATGATGACTATTTGAACCATGAAGTCTACACTAGTCAACAATGGCTGCAAAACTTCCATGAAAGTATGAATGAGGCAAAAGGACAAGTACTTCAGCTCAAGAGACACTAGTGGATGTTTACAATGCTTATCTACATCGAGATGATGAGACTCTAGGTTGACATGCACATAATTTTTCTCCACATCTACCAAGAGAATTGGCTAGAGTATATTCAAGTCTAGAGGAGAAATTAGAGCCCAAAGAATCTCGTGGTGGTAAGTCCCTTTGATTAATTTCCAAAATTAATTCTTGAAATTCCTCTTTTATTTCTTGGCTTGAGCGGGCTGTTTTGAGCTCCAATTGTTGTCTGTTTCCACTCCATTTTTAAGCATGTTCCCCTGGGATTGTAAGGAACACATGGTTCATTTTTCATTTCTAGTTTTAGGTTATGGGGCCCACAAGCCCATTTGTAGCCCAGATTTTGACTCGGTTATGTTTATGGCATTATGGGTATCGTTAGTCTTGTTTTGACATATAGATTATTATATTGATAGTGGTTTTGCAATTTGGAATTTCCCGGAGTAGTTTGAGCCTGGATGACATCATCCTCGCAGCTATTTGTCAGACGACAGGTAGGTTATGGCTTTCCCTACCTAGATTCTGTGTATATAGGCTATAACTGCATTAATTAGCATCCTTGGGTGGGTTGTTATAGGTTGGTACCCCAGACCTTGTCCACCCTTTTCTGTCCATTTATTTCGTATGTTGATTGTCGTATTTGGGTAGTATTGTATATCACCCTTATGGTCCTGTGTGGCCTTGTATTGACTTTGAAACATAGACGGTGGGTTAGTTGGGAATATCCGCGAGTCCTGGACATAGAGATATCCTTTTAGGCTGGTTATGTTTGCTGAGTAGCTGTGGAGCCTGTGTAGGGCCAGTATGAATGTTTGTGAGCCGTTGGGATAATTTATATTTGTGTGCGAGCATATCATCCATGAAAAAGGTCTTTCCTGCATGTTTTACTTTGGTTTTGGCTGCGAGCCACTATAGACGGTTTCTTCTAAACTTGCATGGCCCCAGGGGCCCATTTTTGGTATAATCTAATGATGACATGAGATTTTGGATGATTTTGCACTGATTTCCCACTGAGACTAGACTCTGCTGGGGTGAGCACTAGCCCTGATTTCCTAGTGATATTAGGCTCTGCTGGGCAGAGCACTAGATTTGATTTTCTACTGATAGTAGGCTCTGTTGGGTAGAGCACTAGACCTGATTTCTTACCAATTTAGACTTGGATATACTCTGGGCACCCTTTGAGAGGGTTATTGAGACTTTTATCACCGATTTAGACCCGAGTATAATTCGGGCACCCTTTGAGAGGGTCTTTTGAGATTACTACTACTGTTATAGACCTGGTTCAATTCCAGGCATGTACTTTGAGGCTCTGGTTTTCTGAGATATCGCGTTCGTTACTGTATGTGATCAGGGACCTCCATGGGCCCTGCCATTCCAGGACCTGGACAAAGGGCTGAGCGTGTCGTTGGAGGGGTATATGGTGTCGAATGGTGTATAGCGAGTACGCCCCACTATAGGTCCTCCTACTGAAGTGCCGGGGGAGGTGCATACTGGGTTACTATTACAAGTTCCATCATTATCATCATAATGCATATTTCACTCGAATTCCACCCTTGTTTGCTGTGTGTTCAGTGTACACTCTGGTTGTATGGGCGGTTGGAGGGTTTGTTTTACTTGATTGCGTTCCTCGATTGTATGGGCGGCCATTAGGACTGTAGGTAGATTATATTACTCCTATCATTTCATAGAGCTGGTTATGGTCCTTATTTCTTGGTGATATAGCAGTTATTATTCTGTTGAGGCTCCAGTTGTAGGATTTTGATTATTGAGAGGGATAGGGAGTCCTATCTTATTGAGGAACTTTTGTGTGGCCTTCTGAGCAGATTGTGAGTTTCTGGTTCCATTCGTATCAGGATTTGAGTAGTTTTTCTTGGTTATTGTAGGTCAGTTATTCCATCCTAGGATTGTACTTATGAGGTGGATTCCTGTTTCTGCTATCTTGAAGTTGGATTGGTGTTGTGATTTCCTTATGCTTGTTGATTCCATCTTGAGTATGTTAGATTGCTTTCCTTCTTTTCCTTTTACTTGAGGTTACTGGTATACCGCCATGTTCCTGACTCTCTTTCCTTTATATACTATTGTTGCAAGGATTCCAGGTGCGTTCTTCTTCCTTACACCTGTGTTTCTGTGTTATGTATCTGTTTGTGCTAGCATGTATACTTGTAGCTCTTGGCTGATTGCTCCTTGTGCTAGTTCCTTGTTCTTCTTCCTTGCTTTCGTGACTTGTTTCTCGTATTCTGCTTATTAGTGTTTTTATATCTTATATGCACTCAGTCGGCCGATGATTCCTACTGAGTACCCATTGTCTTGGTGCTCATACTACACTTCTGCATCTTTCTGGTGCAGATATTAGTTGAGATTTCGCCGTTGATCGCGTTGGAGACTCATACAACTTTTGGGATATTCGAGTCTAGGTTGAGCGCCTGACGATCGGGGCTTGACCATATCTCATCTTTTGCACTGATATTCTTTGTATATTCGGAGACAGTTGTATTTATCTTTTGTTACTTCTAGCACTTGTACTCTATTAGAAGCTTCTGTACTATCGATACCAGTTCTTAGGGTTGGTGTAGATTTCTTTATGTATATATTCGAGTTTTGCTTCCGATTTGTCTACTTTTACATTCTGCTTCCGCTTATTTCTGCTTATTGTGCATTTTGGTTAGGTAGTAGCCCATTACTAACCGTCGAGCTACAGGGATTGGCTCGCCTACTGGGGGTTGTAGGTGCCATCATGACCTGAGAAATTGAGTCATGACATCAAGCTAGGATTTTTATCCAAAGTTCGTCATTCAAATTCTTTATTCCTTGTGTTGATGTTATTGAAATCTAGTTATGAGAAACTGTTGAGTACTAAGAGATTGTGTTCTTCTTTAAGTGTAATCCATGATTTATGTCTAGACTACTCTATGAACCTCATGAGTTCATCTTATGGGTTTAAAGACATGTTTTATATTGTTATTGAAATGTATTATGCTTCTATGAGAAATTGATTTAAGGTTTTAAAGTTCATATTCATGAAAGATTTCAAGTTTGATCTTAAGTTCTAAGAAATGTGATTTTCAAAAAGAAAGAAAGTTCTATTTCTTTGAAAGTTAAACAAGCAAAGAGTATAAAGAATTTAGGCCAAGGCTCACAAATAGTATAGTTTTAAAGATCAAGTACTGAGTCGAGACTCAAAGTATGTGGCGCGCCCTTTTTTTTTGTGAAAAGCGGGATTTAACATGACAACTCTTTTTAGGAAAAAAGAGCGTGAAGAATCACCACATAACGAATTAAGGTGCGTTAGGGCACCATACTATACTAACTATGATTAAATTAAATTTAAGGTCTACATCGCCAAAAATTGGGTAAGGGTTCAAGTTATATCGAAAGGAAGGTGTTAAGCACCTTTTGAGATCCACAAATGTGGGTCCCTGACGAATTTATATATTATGTGGGGATTAGGTGATAAACAAAAGGTCCAAATAAATAAATTCAAGTAAAAAAACTTATCTTTTAAAAGAAATAAATAAATTAAACCAATTTAACATTTAATAAATCTAAGTGAAAAAGAATTACACATATGAATTACAATTAAAATGAATAAGTAAAAATACAAAAATCAGATAAGCAAGAAGACATAATTGACATAATGATATAAAGAAGATAACCTAATTACTAAGTGATTTAATTAATACTACCCCAGACATATAACAACATAAAAATTAGATGAAACAACTATAAAGCCAGAACATTGGGGAGTAATCGCTCAACCTCGTACAAAGTCTTGAAAGATCTCTTAGTCAAAGTGCAATGACTATCGAGCTATAAGTGTATCATATAGATCACTCCCTACGTAGGAGGAAAACAAATTTGGGGAGGAGGGTTTTTTTAGCCTAAAGGATTACCCCATGCAACATAAATTAATACTTCGCAATTCCATTAAGGATTGCTCATATTAATCAGCGAGCATAGACTATCATCTCCAACTACCTACTTAGGTTGGTTATTAAGGTTGTTATTAGTCCTAAGAGCACACTAAGGAAATGAAAAGACTAACGCGTCTTAATGTTCCTACCCGTCCTACTTTAGTGTCTGAGAGGCATTGGACTTAATATTTTGGATATGGGTCTAGATAAATAAAATTTTAAGGTTAATTAATTAGACTTAGATTAGAGTCAAACAAAACAAGGGAGACGTGAAAAATATGTAGCACATAAATGATCTCAAGTAGGCCTCTTACTTAGCTAAAGCAAATAGGTGAGTGATTAAAATATGTAGCAATTGAATTTATAGTTGGTGAGGAGACATGAATGTGCACAGATATAATCATATTTAAAGGGGCTACAGGCACGTTTCATCTAATAGATAGGTACGTAGAAGATTGTCAAATTTATTATGCATGACTTTGGAAAATCAGATCATTATCTATGACATTAAACAAATGCGGGTAGATTATGCTATTACTATTTGAAATCAACAGAATGCTGAAGTTAGTTTATTAATAAGAATCTGTAGGCACGATTTCTAAAGTACTAATTGAATAAGCATGCTCAAATTATTAGCGAGCTATAGTTAAATTCTATAGGCATGGTTTCTACGCTGAAGCAGATTTATACCTATAGACATGATTTCTAATTTAAAACAATGAAACAGATTTAAATCCTATAAGCATGGTTTCTAGTTTAAAAATGCGGAAGATGATTTAATCCTATTAGCTAGTTTTATTATTTTAATTACTAGGGAGAAATTACAAATGACTATAAGCAAGGTCAAAAGTTGTACGAGCATGCATTGAACGTAAGAATTATAGACAAAATTTAATATCCACATTTATAACTAATAGGCAAGATTACTCAAGCATGCTAGAAATTTCATACTAAACATATTGTCATGGCATCTAAAAATTAAATTAACAAAGCTATACATGCTGAATATTAACTAACACCTATAGTCATGTTCTCTACGTGGAGTTTACCAAGCAAGCGTTTCAAATAAATAAACAGGTAGCATGTAGTTTCTCCCTTCCCCATAGCAGCCCCCTAAAGTATTTCATTTATTATCGAAGTTTTTACAATAATATGACAGACCATATGAATGAATGAGGAGAAGCATAACAGAACTAATAAAATCTAAAGGTCTATAAAGACTCCCAAATCTCGGGCAACTCTTCACTGTGCCTAATCAATCCACCAGCAAGTAACCTGCCAAAGATACCAAAACAAATATACAAAATCCGGGGGAGTCCATAGCAATCCCTAATACTAGTCCCTGATATGGCAAAGTTTCATGAGAACCTCGAGGGTCCCAGGCATTGCCCATGTCAAGGGATATGAGATGCATCATAAGCCCCCCTTGTAATGACCAAATTCGTTATTATTTCAAGAACCACGACTTCATAAAATTTCAAAAATGAATTAAAATATTTTTGGTATTAAGTGGGGTGACGTGAAGGAAAATTTCAGATTTTTGGAAATCATCCAGGCTGATGTCACTCTTCTATAGCTGTATTTTATCTGCTATAGCGGAACCGCTATTGTAATGACCCTTTTGGTTATTTACACGTATACGTCTTCCTTGAACTGTTAGAGCTTGTTGTAGCAGACTCAAGTCACTTAAGGCTCGCCGGGACCGGTATTTCGGCGTCGGGTCCATTTGTTTGATCGTAAGTTTCGTTGATAAATTTTCTGAACTTTGGGTAAAATGTCTTGGAGCTTTTCTCTCAATATTTATAGAGTTAGAAGTCCCCCAAAATACCAAATCGAAGGTCTACGAGTCTAGTTTCCAACGCACAAAACCTCACGTCCAACTGATCTTGGAGTAAAACGTTATGACTGTTTTACCGCGGACTATCTGGCAGAAAATAGGTTGCGAACCGGGTCGCGAATCGTGTCGGGTTAAACTCGATTTAAGCCTCAACTTCACGTTTTAAAATGCCATTTCAGTCCCGAAACAGTGATAAAACATAAGGGAGGATCCCGAGAGAATTCTTGAGTATCAAAATCGTGCGTTGGTGAATTACGAGCCTAAGTTTAAGAATTTTATTAGCATCGCGCGTGTACTTGAAAATATTTAATTTAAAAGTTGAATGTGGTAGAAAATTATATTATTATTACCTTTTCAAAATATTTTAAAGGTTTATGGAAAATATTTTTGTTACGATATAAGTGTATATGTATTTATTTTATAAGGTTTTTATACAGTGTAATATTTTTACGGAGATAGTAAATTTAGTTATGTTGAAATTTATTATCATAATATAGTAGGTTTTATTCGAAATAATTTTCTAATGATTATGGTATATTCAAAAATTATATTTATTTTACCACGAATTTATTCAATACCCGAGTACATACGTAGCATGGATCCACCTATCATTAATTAGATAAGGGGAGGTGTGGTGTTGACACACCCCCCCCCCCCATGTGGAAACCAACTGATGTGGTAGGCAATTGCTGCCAAACTTAAATCATTTGGAGCAAATTGCAAAGGCAATTGCTGCCTAACTTACATTATACTTCTATATCTATTGCTGCCTATTCACTTTAAGCATGGGAGCAAATTGCAATGTTGATTGCTGCCTAACTTTCATCGCACTTCTCTAGAACACAATTTTGGTGCAAAACTGCCTCAGTGTATCATTCTTGTGTCACATTAAAAGTTGATTCCAATAAGTAAGATCTTGATAATTTATTGGATCACCGAAAAGAAATCAATTATCTACGTCAAGTTATTCAAGCCCAAATCCGATTCCGATTTAGTTTTGGATTTTCTCGGAGTGGTTCGAGCTTGGACATCGTTGTTCTGGCAGCTTGTCATCGGACGACAGGTAGGTTATGGTTTATTTTCCCTAGACTCCGCATATATAGAATAAAATTGTATTAATGGGCATTCTTGGGTTGGTTTATTAGGTTGGCACCACAGACCTCGACCGCTTTATTCATGTCCGCCTTCTTTTGTTTCTCCGTTGCTTGTAGTATTTGCCGATATATTTTATTTACCCTTGTGGTCCTGTGAGGACTTGCTGACTCTGGAACATAGAAGGTGGGATTTTGGGAATGTTCGCGAGTCCCGGGCATAGAATTATCCTTCTAGGCTGGTTATGCTTGCTGAGTAGCTGTGGGCCTGTGCAGGGTCGATAGGTTGATTGTGAGCTGCTGGGCAGCTATTGTGTTTGATCATACCATTTTCATGCATATAAAGAGGTTTATACATGTTTTACTACGGTTTGGGCTTCGGGCCTACTGACACCATTTTCTAAACCTTGCATGGCCCGGGGGGCCCATTTTTGATGAAAATAATTTGGAAATAGTTTGATTTAACTTGTGTATATTTCTGGGCAAGAAAGTAAAATTATGTTTAAAATCATCAGTTTTACGATTATCGCTAGACTCGGCAGGGCCGGGGTGCTAGTTGAGTTTTCTTGTTACTTGAGATGATTTTTAGCCTCGGTCGGACCGAGCACCTGAGATGACTTTTTACTGTTTAGACCCGGTTACGCCCGGGCACCCTTGGAGGGGTTTTTGAGACATTTTCCTACTACTTTAGTCCTGGACAGGGTCTGGGCATTGCATATTCGAGACTGGGTCTCTATCTTGATATCAGACTTACTTTCGGACGATATATGTTGATACTGAGTTTTAGTATGGGGTCTGGGACCTCCATGGACCTTGCCATCCGGGCCGGGGGCTACGGGCTGCATTTTCCGGAGGAGGGGTATACGGTGGAGTAGAGGTATACGGGCAGTGTCCTTCCATGGAACCTACCTGCTGGGCCGGATCGGCGCCGGAGGAGGTACATACAGAGATACCATTTACTGAGATCTTCATGCATCATATCATTCATTGTTTGAGGCTCCACCCTTGTTTGTTGTTTGTTGATTATACGCTCCGGTAGTATGAGATGCCGGAGGGTTTGTTTTCACTTGTTTGTGTTCCTCGGTTGTATGGGCGGCCGGGGGACTGTAGGTAGACTTTTGCTATTTACTTCAGATTTGTTCTCTATTATGGATAAGTATGAGATTGGTTACTGCTAGACTGTTAGTTTCTGGATTTGAGATTGATATGATTAGTTGAGTTTGATTCACGTCTCTGAACATGCCTATCATTACTCTTTCTCTCTTCTTCTTACACTTGAAGTTATCGGTATACCATCCGTTTCGTGAACTTGTTTTATATACACTATTATTGCAAGGACCCCAGGTGCGTTGTTTCTCACTTTCACCTGTGCCTATGGTGTGTATATTCTTCTTACTACCCTCACATGTGGTTCTGTTGATTTCCCTCTGGGCTAGTTCATGTGTTCCTTTCATTGATTTGTGTGACTGCTTGCTTCTATTCTGTCTATTACTACGCTTTTATCTTATATGTGCCCAGTCGGCCTATGATACCTACTGGGTACCTTATGCTTCACATTTGGTGCTCTCCCCTACCCCCTGCATCTTTGGGTGCAGATCCTAGCGTGGGCCATCGCCGTTAGATCGCTGTGATTCGTGCTTGGAGATCTGTTGGGGACTACTTCAGGCTGAGGGTGAGCTCTTGGCGATCAGAGCTTAGCTTTAGTTTATATTTTGCTTCATTTACTCTATTACCATTCAGAGACATCTGTATATATAGTTTTGGTTTATTTGCACTCCATGTATGTAGTTTGGCTCTATACTATGATACCAGGTCTTGGGGTTTGATTTAGTTTTTCGCATATGTATATATTTATATCCCTGTTACCTATTTTATTCGTCTTGTTCCCTTATTTGCTAGATAGTAGCCCATTACTAACTGTTCTGGGCTACGGGGATTGGTTCACCCTACCGGGGGTTGTAGGTGCCATCATGACGAGAAATTGGGTCGTGACAACTTGGTATCAGAGCTTTAGGTTCACCGGTGTCATCGGTATAGGAGCCAATGTCTAGTAGAGTCCTACGGATCGAGGCGGAGACGTCCGTACTCAATCTTTGGGAGGCTACAGTGACATTTTAGGAAATTCGACTCTTTCATTGCTTCTGTGTCGTGCGTACAACCCTTGAAGTTTCTGGAAATCTCATTTGTCCTACTTTATTCTTCCGCAGATGGTTCGTACGAGATCATCGGCATCACACGGAGATGAGCCTCCAGCGCTAGCTCCAGCGCCAGCTCCAGTGCCCACTTTTGTGCCAGCTCTAGCCGTAGCTCAGTCTCCAGATATTCGGGGATTACTCTTACAACTTTTGGGTGTGATTGGAGAGCTATGATCATTCCTACTGAGGCTGATAGGATTCGCAGATTTGTATGGGGTTTGAGGCCAGAGATCAGGCAGCCAGCTGAGATATTGATTGCCAGTGGTCGGTCATTCCAGGCTATTGTAGACTATGCCCGCACTGTGGAGGACTTACAGCGACATGATCAGGGGTCCAAAGATAAGAGGCCTCGACATCAGGGTGTCTATAGTGGTTCCAGATATGGTGGTAGAGGTCCTGGCCAGTGGAGCCAGAGTTATCAGCCACAGCAGTACCAGGGTCAGTCCAGCCGACCGGTTCAGGCTTCCATTCAGACGTTCGGTAGTACCCAGTTCGAGCAGGGTCAGAGCAGCCATCAGGGCTATGGCGGCCAGTCTTCGAGGGGTACAGTTTCTGGGGCATTAGATCGTGGTGGTCATACGGGATTTGCTAGTTCATCTCGACTGAGTAGGCCGTCAGGGGCTTGTTTTACTTGTGGTGCGATTGGTCATTTTGCTAGAGATTGCCCTCAGCAGGGTACAGTTCAGATGGCCAAGCCTTTACGAGTAGTTCATCCCCTAGTTCGAGAGGGTGGTCATCAGAGTAGATGTGGTGCTCCACGCGGCAGAGCAGGTGGTAGGGATGGCGGTCGGGCAGGTGGAGGTCGTCGTCAGTTTTACGCGGTCCCTAGGAGACCAGAGGCAGAGGCCTCAAATGCTGTGATTACAGGTACGATTTCTGTGTGCCATCAGTCTGCTATGGCTTTATTTGATCCTGGATCCACTTGTTCATATGTATCTGCCTACTTTGTGTCTTGTTTGGGGTTGGCTAGTGAGCCATTATTTGTTCTTGTTTCTGTTTCGACCCCTGTAGGAGATTCTTTAGTAGTGGATCGGATTGTGAGATCCTGTATGTTATCTGTTGGTGATTCAGAGACTTGGGGTGATTTGATGATTCTTGATATGCTAGATTTTGATGTGATACTGGGCATGGACTGGTTATCCCCTCACCGTGTGGTTTTGGATTGTTATGCCAAGACCATTACCATAGCTGTGCCCGGTGTATCCCCGGTTGTGTGGCAGGGTTCTGTTAGCCATGCACCATCTGGGATAATCTCTTGTCTTCGAGCTAGGAAGTTGATTTCCCATGGGTGTTTAGCTTATCTAGCATATGTCCGAGATGTTAGTGCTGACCCTACTTCTCCTGAGTCCGTTCCTATTGTTAGAGACTTCCTCGATGTGTTTCCTACCGACCTGCCAGGCCTTCCACCTGAGAGAGATATTGATTTCGCTATTGAGCTAGATCCGGGCACTAGGCCTATTTCTATTTCTCCTTACCGTATGGCTCCGGCTGAGTTGAGGGAGCTTAAGGAGCAGCTCCAGGATATGTTAGCTAAGGGGTTTATTAGACCTAGTGTGTCACCTTGGGGTGCTCCTGTTCTCTTCGTGAAGAAGAAGGATGGGTCGATGCGCATGTGTATTGATTATCGACAGCTGAATAAGGTGACAGTGAAGAATAGGTATCCGATGCCGAGGATTGATGCTTTGTTTGACCAGCTTCAGGGTTCAGTCATGTTTTCAAAGATTGATTTGAGGTCTGGCTACCATCAGTTGAGGATTAGGGCGGAGGACATCCCTAAGACAGCATTCAGGACACGCTATGGCCATTATGAGTTCCTGGTGATGCCTTTTGGGTTGACTAATGCCCCCGCAGCCTTAATGAACTTGATGCACATGGTTCTTGGCTCGTATTTGGACTCATTTGTGATAGTTTTTATAGACGACGTCTTAGTATACTCGCGTAGTAGAGATGAGCATGAGCAGCACTTGAGGGTTATACTCCAGACTTTGAGAGATCATCGGCTTTATGCCAAGTTCTCAAAGTGTGAGTTTTGGCTTGAGTCAGTTGCATTCCTAGGGCACGTGGTGTCTAAGGATGGGATTAGGGTTGATCCGGGAAAGATTTCAGCGGTTTGTGAGTGGCCTAGACCTACTACTGTTACTGAGGTTCGCAGCTTTATTGGTTAGTGGGTTACTACAGACGGTTCGTTGAGGGATTTTCTTCCATAGCAGCACCCTTGACTATGCTGACTAGGAAGGATATCCCATTTCAGTGGTCGGATCAGTGTGAGGATAGCTTCCAGAGGCTTAAGGCCTTATTGACTTCAGCTCAAGTTTTGACTTTGCCGGTAGAGGGTCAGAGCTTCTCCGTGTACTGCGATGCTTCTGGGGTTGGTCTTGGTTGTGTGTTGATGCAGCAGGGTCGAGTAATAGCATATGCGTCGAGGCAGCTGAAGGTTCACGAACGCAACTACCCCACTCATGACTTAGAGTTGGCGGCGGTAGTTTTCGCGCTCAAGATCTGGAGGCATTACTTATATTGAATTCACTGTGAGATCTTCACCGATCACCATAGTCTTCAGTATATCACGAGTCAGCGGGAGTTGAACTCGAGACAGAGGAGATGGGTCAAGTTACTGAAGGACTATGACTTCACTATTCTGTATCATCCGGGCAAGGCAAACGTGGTAGCGGATGCCTTGAGCCGGAAGGCAGTGAGTATGGGTAGCCTAGCTTCTCTTTCAGTTTCAGAGTGGCCGTTGGCCTTGGACATCCAGTCCTTGGCTAACCATTTGGTTAGGCTTGACTTGTCGGGTCCTAGCAGAGTTCTCGCCAGTATTGAGGTTCGTTCTACTTTGATTGATCAGATTCAGAGCCGTCAGTTTGAGGATCATCAGTTGTGTGACCTTCGTGATCGGGTTGTTCAGGGTGAGACCAGTCGGGATACTCTAGATTCAGATGGGGTTCTGAGGTTTGATAGTCGCCTTTGTGTTCCGAGGATTAGTGATTTGATTCAGTTGATACTTCATGAGGCACATTGTACTAGATACTCCATTCACCCTGGCACAGCAAAGATGTATAGAGACTTGAGACAGCTTTACTGGTGGAGTGGTATGAAGCGGGATATAGCAGAGTTCGTATCTCGGTGCTTGAACTGCTAGCAGGTTAAGTTCGAGCACATGAGACCTGGTGGTTTGATGCAACGACTTCCCATTCCTGAGTGGAAGTGGGAAGGGATTACTATGGACTTTATTGTTGGTTTGCCCCGTACTTCTCATGGGTTTGATTCCATATGGGTGATTGTTGATAGGCTGACTAAGATAGCACATTTCTTGCCGGTTCATACTTCTTATGGTGCAGAGAGGTTAGCTCAGATCTACCTTCGTGAGATTGTTCGGTTGCATGGGGTCCCAGCTTCTATCATTTCAGACCGCGACACTTAGTTCACATCTCAGTTCTGGAGGGCTATTCAGCGAGATTTGGGTACAGAGGTTCATCTTAGTACCGCTTTCCACCCTCAGACAGACGGCCAGTCCGAGAGGACCATTCAGATTCTGGAGGACATGCTTCGGGCCTGTGTTCTAGACTTTGGAGGTTTTTGGGATCAGTTTGTTCCCTTGGCAGAGTTTGCTTATAATAACAGCTTCCATTCGAGTATCGACATGGCACCTTTTGAGGCTTTGTATGGAAGGCGTTGCAGATCACCGGTCGGTTGGTTTGATGGTTTTAGTGCTGGGCCACAGAGCACAGATTTTCTTCGAGATTCCTTAGACCGAGTCCGAGTGATTCAGGACAGACTTTGGGCAGCTCAGAGCAGGCAGAAGAGTTATGCTGATCGTAGGTTTCGCTCCTTGGAGTTTAGTGTCGGTGACTTGGTGTTTCTCCGTGTATCGCCCATGAAGGGCGTGATGAGGTTTGGTAGGTGGGGCAAGCTTAGCCCCAGGTACATTGGGCCGTTTGAGATTCTTCAGAGGATTGGTAGCGTTTCCTATCAGCTAGCCTTGCCTCCGATGTTTTCAGCTATACATCCTGTATTCCATGTTTCGATGTTGCATCGGTATGTCCCAAATGAGTCTCATGTGTTACAGTGGGATTCAGTTCAGTTGGGTGAGGGTTTAGCCCTTGTTGAGGAGCCGACAGCTATTTTGGCCAGAGATGTCAGGAGATTGAGGTCTCGAGAGATCCCGGTTATTAAGGTTCAGTGGAGGCACCGTCCAGTCGAGGAGGCTACCTGGGAGACTGAGAGAGATATGCGGGATCAATATCCGCAGCTATTTTAGCCTTCAGGTACCCCCTTGACCTTGACTTTCGAGGACGAAAGTCCTTTTTAGTAGTGGATGATGTAATGACCCTTTCGGTTATTTCCACGTATACGTCTTCCTTGAACCGTTAGAGCTTGTTGTAGCAGACCCAAGTCACTTAAGGCTCGCCGGGACCGGTATTTCGGCGCCGGGTCCATTTGTTTGATCGTAAGTTTCGTTGATAAAGTTTCTGAACTTTGTGTAAAATGTCTTGGAGCTTTTCTCTCAATATATAGAGAGTTAGAAGTCCCCCAAAATACCAAATCGAAGGTCTACGAGTCTAGTTTCCAACGCATAAAACCTCACGTCCAACTGATCTCGGAGTAAAACGTTATGACTATTTTACCGCGGACTGTCTGGCAGAAAATGGGTTGCGAACCGGGTCGCGAATCGGGTCGGGTTAAACTCGATTTAAGCCTCAACTTCACGTTTTAAAATTCCATTTCAGTCCCGAAACAGTGATAAAACATAAGGGAGGATCCCGAGAGAATTCTTGAGTATCAAAATCGTGCGTTGGTGAATTACGAGCCTAAGTTTAAGAATTTTATTAGCATCGCGCGTGTACTTGAAAATATTTAATTTAAAAATTGAATGTGGTAGAAAATTATATTATTATTACCTTTTCAAAATATTTTAAAGCTTTATGGAAAATATTTTTGTTACGATATAAGTGTATATGTATTTATTTTATAAGGTTTTTATACATTGTAATATTTTTACGGAGATAGTAAATTTAGTTATGTTGAAATTTATTATCATAATATAGTAGGTTTTATTCGAAATAATTTTCTAATGATTATGGTATATTCAAAAATTATATTTATTTTACCACGAATTTATTCAATACCCGAGTACGTACGTAGCATGGATCCACCTATCATTAATTAGATAAGGGGAGGTGTGGTGTTGACACACACCCTCCCACGTGGAAACCAACTGATGTGGTAGGCAATTGCTGCCAAACTTAAATCATTTGGAGCAAATTGCAAAGGCAATTGCTGCCTAACTTACATTATACTTCTATATCTATTGCTGCCTATTCACTTTAAGCATGGGAGCAAATTGCAATGTTGATTGCTGCCTAACTTTCATCGCACTTCTCTGGAACACAATTTTGGTGCAAAACTGCCTCAGTGTATCATTCTTGTGTCACATTAAAAGTTGATTCCAATAAGTAAGATCTTCATAATTTATTGGATCACCGAAAAGAAATCAATTATCTACGTCAAGTTATTCAAGCCCAAATCCGATTCCAATTTAGTTTTGGATTTTCTCGGAGTGGTTCGAGCTTGGACATCGTTGTTCTGGCAGCTTGTCATCGGACGACAGGTAGGTTATGGTTTATTTTCCCTAGACTCAGCATATATAGAATAAAATTGTATTAATGGGCATCCTTGGGTTGGTTTATTAGGTTGGCACCACAGACCTCGACCGCTTTATTCATGTCCGCCTTCTTTTGTTTCTCCATTGCTTGTAGTAATTGCCGATATATTTTATTTACCCTTGTGGTCCTGTGAGGCCTTGCTGACTCTGGAACATAGAAGGTGGGATTTTGGGAATGTCCGCGAGTCCCGGGCATAGAATTATCCTTCTAGGCTGGTTATTCTTGCTGAGTAGCTGTGGGCCTGTGCAGGGTCGATAGGTTGATTGTGAGCTGCTGGGCAGCTATTGTGTTTGATCATACCATTTTCATACATATAATGAGGTTTATACATATTTTACTACGGTTTGGGCTTCGGGCCTACTGGCACCATTTTCTAAACCTTGCATGGCCCGGGGAGCCCGTTTTTGATGAAAATAATTTTGAAATGGTTTGATTTAACTTGTGTATATTTCTAGGCAAGAAAGTAAAATTATGTTTAAAATCATCAGTTTTATGATTATCGCTAGACTCGGCAGGGCCGGGGTGCTAGTTTAGTTTTCTTGTTACTTGAGATGATTTTTAGCCTCGGTCGGACCGAGCACCTGAGATGACTTTTTACTGTTTAGACCCGGTTACGCCCGGGCACCCTTGGAGGGGTTTTTG
This sequence comes from Jaltomata sinuosa, assembly GCA_003996215.1. Taxonomy (NCBI): domain Eukaryota; kingdom Viridiplantae; phylum Streptophyta; class Magnoliopsida; order Solanales; family Solanaceae; genus Jaltomata; species Jaltomata sinuosa. Next base: position 237,486 of record QJPP01002394.1, read on the forward strand.
AGACATTTTCCTACTACTTTAGTCCTGGACAGGGTCTGGGCATTGCATATTCGAGACTGGGTCTCTATCTTGATACCGGACTTGCTTCTGGACGACATGTGTTGATACTGAGTTTTAGTATGGGGTCTGGGACCTCCATGGACCTTGCCATCCGGGCCAGGGGCTATGGGCTGCGTTGCCGGAGGAGGGGTATACGGTGGAGTAGAGGTATACGGGCAGTGTCCTTCCATGGAACCTACCTGCTGGGCCGGATCGGCGCCGGAGGAGGTACATACAGAGATACCATTTACTGAGATCTTCATGCATCATATCATTCATTGTTTGAGGCTCCACCCTTGTTTGTTGTTTGTTGATTGTACGCTCCGGTAGTATGGGATGCCGGAGGGTTTGTTTTCACTTGTTTGTGTTCCTCGGTTGTATGGGCGGCCGGGGGACTGTAGGTAGACTTTTGCTATTTATTTCAGATTTGTTCTCTATTATGGATAAGTATGAGATTGGTTACTGCTAGACTGTTAGTTTCTGGATTTGAGATTGATATGATTAGTTGAGTTTGATTCACGTCTCTGAGTATGCCTATCATTACTCTTTCTCTCTTCTTCTTACACTTGAGGTTATCGGTATACCGTCCATTTCGTGAACTTGTTTTATATACACTGTTATTGCAAGGACCCCAGGTGCGTTGTTTCTCACTTTCACCTGTGCCTATGGTGTGTATATTCTGCTTACTAGCCTCACATGTGGTTCTGTTGATTTCCCTCTGGGCTAGTTCCTGTGTACCTTTCGTTGATTTTTGTGATTGCTTGCTTCTATTCTGTCTATTACTATGCTTTTATCTTATATGTGCCCAGTCGGCCTATGATACCTACTGGGTACCTTATGCTTCGCATTTGGTGCTCACCCCTACCCCCTGCATCTTTGGGTGCATATCCTAGCGTGGGCCATCGCCGTTAGATCGCTGTGATTCGTGCTTGGAGATCTGTTGGGGACTACTTCAGGCTGAGGGTGAGCTCTTGGCGATCGGAGCTTAGCTTTAAATTATCTTTTGCTTCATGTACTCTATTACCATTGAGAGACATCTGTATATATAGTTTTGGTTTATTTGCACTCCATGTATGTAGTTTGGCTCTATACTATGATACCAGGTCTTGGGGTTTTGTTTAGTTTTCGCATATGTATATATTTATATTCCTGTTACCTATTTTATTCGTCTTGTTCCCTTATTTGCTAGATAGTAGCCCATTACTAACTGTTCTGGGCTACGGGGATTGGTTCACCTACCGGGGGTTGTAGGTGCCATCATGACCGAGAAATTGGGTCGTGACAGCTATGGAGGAAGGCCATCTGTTATAGCGGAATGATGGAGGCAGTAGCCTCAGAATGGGATGTTAATAAAAGATTTCTCCTTCTCAGTTGGGAAATATACGAGGGTTTCTCCAAAAACCCTCCTATGCTGCTCCATGGCTTGAAAGCCATGAGGAGGAGGGATTATGGCTAAAAGGCCATGGAACAATGGATTCCAGGACCGTCATCCAGCCAGGAACACCTTCACGGAGCCAGAAATGCATCCTTGCAGCTGCTTGGCATCCAGGTAGGCTAGGTTTTTGCTTTGAGTAAATAGACATGTTTACATTTATACTTATTGTATTGTTTAAAAGAAGAATCCATGATTAGGCCTCCGGGCACGGAGTTTGGCAGATTTAGTGTTGGTTATGTGTGAAGTAGGAATTGATTTGATTGAATAGTGGGAAGATGAAATATATCCTTGGGCCGTTCATGTTGTCTCGGTATGGTGAAATGATAGGATCTCAGGAACTGGGATGTCAGGAAGGTTCGGGGAACCGGGAATTACTTAGGGTAACTAAATGGGTAATAATAATGGAGAATTCCTAGTTAAGGGGTGGTTGTCCACATTGTACTATCTATGAAAAGGGGTCGGAATCAATGTAGTTACCAAGAGGTGCTAATAAAGGGTGGATGGGATTTAGTCTTCGGACGGGAGTCAGGGCTAAGTATATACCTGGGAAAAGGGTAGGTGATGGTTATTGATTCCTGTATGCATTGTATGTTTGTGTACTTTGGTCTAAGTATTTGTATGGTTTGCATTGTTTAGGGAATTATTTAGGAATGTCCAAAAGTCAGGGAATGATTTAGAAATGTCCAAAAGTTCTATTTTCAGTCTTGGAAAATGAACTAGGTGTTATTGCTTATTGGTTTATAAGTGTTGTTTGTTTATTATTTGTGACTGTGGATTTATGTGACATTCGATTGGCTCGGGTACGATGACTGGTACGGTAAGTACTAACTAGTTGGCTCGGGTACCATGCTTGGTACTGTAAATACTAACTTGTTGGCTCGGGTATCACGCCTAGTATGGGTTTACTTATTGCATTGTACATTTGATTTGGTTACATGAGTGGACCGGGCTGTGTTTACAGATTATGATATTGCATTTTAGTCCTTGAGAGTCCAAGTTGTTATATTGATCTGTGAATTGGTCTTGGTGTAGACCGTGGTGTTATGTTACATGGTGAGTTGGTCTTGGGGTAGACCGAGTTGTATGTTTGACACTTAGGTGTTGTCTAGAGGGGATACAGGGTGGGTCCGAGTTATGTATCAAGGTATAATTGTTGTTATTGTGAATTGTTCTGGATTGATAGCGACTAGGTTATTCTGGGTGCATAGTTGGGGGGGTGACTAGGATAACAGAGAGGTAGTCTGGGTTGGACTTAGTGGTTGAGTTAAGGCTAGGGTAACTTGGGAAATGAAGGCTAAGGTAACTTGGGAAGTTAAGGTTAGGTGACATGGGAAGTTGAGGTTAGTGTGACTCGGAAGTCTTGAGAATGAGGGAGTTGGCAGTGGCAGGAACATAAGGGGGTTGAGGTCTAGATTGTAGTTAGAAGGGTGAAGCGATGTTGGGTCAGGACAAATGAGGATGTTGGAGGATGGAACTATTTTGGTTATTTTCATGCTTTCCCTATTTCTCTTATATAATGGTAGGAGTGGATTCGGGTCGACCGATGATGCCTACCAGTACGTGTGTTTGTACTGATTCTACTCTTGCTATACCTTTTTGTGTATATGCTGGTTGCAGGGTTGGTGATGTTTCATAGGTACATGATGATGATGATCTCCAGCAGCTTCTGTCCCTCGATTCCATGATGAAAGTTGTGTCTCTTTTACATTTTCTGCATAAATCTTATAGTAGCTCTTGTACCTATTTAGACTAGGTCCTAGGGAGGGTATTTTAAAGTTTCAAAATGGTCTTATTGTATTCTTCATAAAGAAGTTTATCTGAATAAAAGGTTTTCATGTATCAAAAATGAAGTTTATGGTTATACTTGAGTTTTTCTGCAATTACCTATTGGATGAGTGGTAAGGTTTCTTCTATCTAGGTGCATAGAGTAGGCTTCTGCACGGCCGGTAGGTTGGGTCATGATAGATGGTATCATAGCCTAGGTTACTGGTCTCCCAGTACAAGAGCAAAATGTCAAATAGAGTCCTATGGATTGGTGTATTGACGTCTACATTTAATCTTTTGGAAACTATGAAGCATTCTAGGAAACATCTCCCTTCATTAATTCTTTCGTGCGGGTTGTTTACTTGCTTGTATGGGTTGAATCCAATTGGTGTCTCTTGATCCCAATTGGTATCTCAACAAAGTGAAGGAGTTCATTGTACTCCGGTTGCGATAAGACAAGCAAGAGAGGTTGGAACCGGGAAGGTTCCAATTGGTATCTAGCCTGAGAGGCTGTGGTGAAACATGGATGACCGGCTAATGGTCATCCATGAATATGACTAGAAGGTAAATTTATGTGACTCAATTTTGTTGTGGCTTGAAGTGGAAATGTTGTGTATTACTGTGTTTGTAGGACCTACTCGAGTTGCGTGTACTTGGTTACCTTGATATGAATGTTGAGTCTGCAGAGGGTCATAAGTTGAAAGTAGTGTATCTTGGGTCTGTGCATAACTGTTAAATGTATTGATTGAAAAAATTGTATCACATCTTGAAAAGGACTTGTCATTGGTTAAGATGATAAGGGGATGGAAATTGTGACTATAGGGAAACTTCGGTTTCATGACGGTTGGGACTTGGTTGGGAACCATGGGAACAAAGGAGTTATTTGTGTGTAATAGCGGGGAGGTATTGTTGGGAACGATTGTCCTTTGTAAATCTTTTGTGATTGGTGATTTGCTGAAGCTGAGTTTTGATATGTGCATTGCCAGGAATGGTCTTGGGGGTAGTCTAAGACCATGGCCAGATCGATAGGACTAGACAATGATAACCGGGAAGAGGAACGAGCACACTTTGCTGAAAAGTCCAATTTTTGGACTGTTATCGTCGATACTGCCATAGCAGATGGCATCGCTACGACAATCCTGCTATAGCAGTATTTTCTATGCTATAGCGGTTCCGCTGTAGTGGAGTGGCAACCGACATAGCGGAGGGACGCAGGGCAGAACACCTGCCATGTTTTCCCTTTTTTTCATTCAATCTCGGGGCTCCAAAACGCAATGGTAAGCTATGAATTGCAAGGAAATTAGCTAATGAACAAATATAGTATTGCATAATAAGGGAAATAATGTCTGACACTAGCATCCACGTGCTTCAAAGCGAAGGGAAAAAGGGGAAAGGGAACATTGTCTTATTTAGCCCCAAAAGAGGGCAAAACCCAAAAGCTGTAAATGTCTGAAAGTAAAGGGGGGAGGGGAGGTCCTAAGCCTCATCATCGCTCAAGAAGGGAAACTCCTATTTGTCCTCGGGTTCGAGTGTGGGAAGCTTTTGTCCCGGGGTAATGCAAGAGAACATGACCTTGATGGTCTTCCACATCCGGGAAAACATGCGGTCCCGGGAGCGCTTTTTCTTCTTCTCCTCCTCTAACTCCCTGCGGAGTGCTGCAAACTCATGACCAGAAGGGGGCGGGGCTGTACCTCCAGCGGTGGTGATCTCCGTGAACCTCTGGACGGCGGCCAAGGTCTCTTATAGCTGGGTGCTAGTGATCGGGGGTTGAGGCGGGGAAGGGGAAAGGGTGTCTTCATCATCATCATCGTTGGCCTCCTCGACTAGCTGATTACTCCCTACTTCGTCCATTTTTATTTTCTTCTTAAAGAATACCTTCACCCGGACAGGGTCAAAGGGGTCGTCCATAGCCACCTCCAAGTCAGTATGGTCCTCAGGCACTCCAACCCGTCTGCACAATTTAGACACCAAGCCCGGAAGGTAGAGGCCCTTCCTATGACCCTGGTAGAATTCCTTCCACTCGGAGATGATTTGTTACCCCACATTCATAATAATGCCTTTCATGGCATAAGAAATCACCAGAGCCCGGACATAAGTCACATCAGTCTTGTTGCTCGACGGGTGGATTCTCTGAGATACCAAGTTTAACCACCTCCTAGCATCAGCAGAGAAGTAAGCACTAGTGATGCCCTCGGGACTGGGCTAGTAGACCTTATCTCTAAACTCTACGTCTACCAAAGTATCTCTTAACCATGTCATGTCCCAAAGTCTAGACTTGGCCTTGTTTGCAGCATTGGAGATGTGAGGCACTCCTAGCACCTCATTGATAGTCTGATCGTCCACAGGGACATCCACCCCTCAGATTCGGATAGTGGGGTTGGGACCATCCCAAAGGATGGTAGAAAGTATATCATAGAACTATCGTACCTTGCCTGTCTGTGCGAGAGGAGGAGCTACTAGCAAGGACTCTCAATCAAACTCTCGCACTCTGCGGTGGAAGGCGGCTACTTTTCCATCCACACCTGTCGCCTTGCACCCCCTCTCATAGCAAAAACCCAGTCTCCGGTAATCCATGAACCTCTTCCAGCTAGCTTCATCGGGAAAATGCTCATAGGGATACACGGGCAATTTTCCTTCAGCCATTAGAAGTATAACCTGTAATGTAGCAAGAAAACCGAATTAGAACTCGATAAGGCATAAGGGATTAAGAAAAATGGGAAAAAAATTCTTCTAAGTGTCAGCTTGGGGAGCTACTAGTTTGCGGCCTTCCGCTATAGCGGACAATCATCCTCCATAGCAAAACCACCACAGCGGAAAAATAACTACCATAGCGGAACCGCAATAGCGGAGCCTAACCGCTATAGCGGTATTCATCCTTCCAGAAGATTCAAAAGGTGCAACAATGGCGCCCCTTGACCCAAAACTCCATTTTTAACAATCCAAGTTCAGATCGGTGCTTCTAAAGTATTCTATTATTGGTTTCTACAAAAAATTGGGCATTATAACCCCTAAATTCCATCCAAATTGCAAGTTTATTCAAGAACAACCCTTCACCTCCTACCCCATTTTTGACCCAATTTTGGCCAAAAGTTGCATAATCCTTATACCCAGAATTCCTCGGAGGCATTGTAAACGTAAGGGAATAATCTATGCTTTGGAAATCCAACAAAAATCCAACCTAAAGTTCAATTTCAAAACCCACTACAATGTATACCCCAATTCCTTGTTTTCTACAAAAATCATATCCAAATTCGTGCAAGGAAGTAAGGAAACAAGTAGAAATGATTCTTACCTGAAAATTTCAATGTCAGGAGAGGGGTGATCAGGAGAGAATGTGGTATTTTTGAAAGGAATATGAGGAGAAAAATCCGTTTCTCCCTATTTCAACCTACTGTCAACTGCTATAGCAGTCGACAGTTTGCTATAATGGAAGAACTATGGAAGTATAATATCCTCTATAGCAGACAAAAATTAGTTCTTGGAAAGGAAAAGTTCTCCCGGGTATTTTCAAATTCTTTTGCTCCAACATTATCCGAGACCCTGAATTTCCTTTGGTACTCGGGAGAGGTCACATGTAGATTTTCTTTGGGTGACTCAGGAATTCATTGTCAAAGTGGTATAATATTATGTTCCTTTTAGTCGGTGCGACTAATCGAGGAAAGGTTGGAAATTCGCGTAGGTTCGTAAGTTCACGGTCATTTGGGACAGTGAGGGTTCCAGGCTAGTTTCTTTCATTTTCTTGATTTTGGGATTGTTCGAGGATGAACAATGGATAAATTGGTATCTGTTGTATTGATCGAATCCGTCGTTATTTCAAGAACCACGACATCATGAAATTTTGAAAATGAATTAAAATATTTTTGGTATTAAGTGGGGTGACATGAAGGAAATTTTCAATTTTTTAGAAATCATCCGGGCTGATGTCACTCTGCTATAATGGTATTTTATTTGCTATAGCAGAACCGCTATGGCGAAAGGCTATCCACTATAGTGGAATGACGGAGGCAGTAGCCTCAGAACGGGATGTTAATAAAAGATTTCTCCTCCTCAGTTGGGAAACATACGAGGGTTTCTCCAAAAACCCTTCTATGCTGCTCTAAGGCTTGGGAGCCATGAGAAGAAGGAATTATGGCTGAAGGGACATGGAACAATGAATTCCAGAACCATCATCCAGTTGAGAATGCCTTCACGAAGCCAGAAATGCATTCTTAAAGCTGCTTGGCGTCCAGGTAGGCTAGGTTTTTGCTTTGAGTAGAAAGACCTATTTACATTTGTACTTTTTGTATAGTTAAAATGGATAATCCATGATTAGGCCTTCGGGCATGTAGTCTGGCAGATTCGGTGTTGGTTATGTGTGAACTAGGAATTGATTTGATTGAATAGTGGGAAGATAAAATATATCCTTGGGCCATTCATGTTGTCTCGGTATGGTGAAATGATAGGATCTCAGGAACTGGGATATTGAGAAGGTTCGGGGAACCGGGAATTGCTTGGGGTAACTAAATAGGTAATAAAAATGGACAATTCCTAGTTAAGGGGTGGTTGTCCACATTGTACTATCTACGAAAAGGGGCCAAAATCAATGTAGTTACCAAGAGGTGGTAATAAAGGGTGGATGGGATTTAGTCTTCAGACGGGAGTTAGGGCTAAGTATATACCCGGGAAAAGGGTAGGTGATGGTTATTGATTCCTGTATGCATTGTATGTTTGTGTACTTTGGTCTAAGTATTTGTATGGTTTGCATTGTTTAGGGAATTATTTAGGAATGTCCAAAATTTAGGGAAGGATTTAGAAATGTCAAAAAGTCCTATTTTCAGTCTTGGAAAATGAACTAGGTGTTATTGCTTATTGGTTTATAAGTGTTGTTTGTTTATTATTTGTGACTGTGGATTTATGTGACATTCGATTGGCTCGGGTACGATGCCTGGTACGGTAAATACTAACTGGTTGGCTCGGGTACCATGCTTGGTACTGTAAATACTAACTGGTTGGCTCGGGTATCACGCCTTGTATGGGTTTACTTATTGCATTGTGCATTTGATTTGAATCCATGATGTAATGACCTTTTCCATCGTTATTAAAAATATCTACGATCAAGGCAGGTGCCGCTCAATTCATAATAAGAGTTAGGATTAATTCCTTAGAATGAGAGTACATTTGGTATGTACTATGTTCTTACAATACTCTTAACACAAAGTTAAGTTGAAAGATTCCTCACCGATTTAGTTTTGGGCTAAGTTAAAACTAGCGTAAATTCCAAACGTGCATTCCTCCTAGAATATAAGGATTTAGGGGTCCCAATACCCACCAAATTAAAGATCTCTGAGTCTTCCTTCAAACGCCACTTACTGTTTGTCAAACCGCTTCCCGAGTAAAAAGTTATGACTGTTTTACTGAAGACTGTCCGTGCTGAAAAATTGGATTCGCTGTTGCGGGATTTAGGTCGCTATAACAGTACCACCGTAGCGGTTGGCAGTCTGCTATAGCGGAATGACAGAACCAGAAAGATCAGAAATGGGTTTTATAATTCCATTCTCCCTTCTTTAGTCAAAAATAGATGAGGGTTGCTCCAAAAACCCTCCTAGGCTGCTCCAAAGCTTGGGAGCCATGGGGAGGAGGGATACTTGCTGAAATAATGCGAAGCCATGGATTTTGGGCCTGTCATCCATTAAGGAACGCCTTCATAGATCCAGAAATTGCATCGTGCTGCTGCTTGGCATCCAGGTAGGCTAGGTTTTTCGTTGAGTAGACTTTTGACCTGTTCCCATTTCATACTGTTGTGCAGATTGACGAAAGAATTCATGTTATAGGCCTTCGGGCACAAAGTATGGAGGATTATTGTATTGGTCTGGCTATTGATTAAATAGGGAATGATAGGGTCGGGGCGACATGTTCATTCAAGTGTAAATTTTTACTTGTTAGATTGTGTGGGATGCTAGACTCCGGGAAACTAAATAGTTGTGTAGGTTTGGGGAACCGAAAATGTTCGTGGGATGAGAGAATTGTTAAGTTGTAGTGGGTTCTCGGGAATATTTAAATAAGGTAAATAAGACGAGCAAGCAGGGTCCGGAGTCGGTATTGTCAGGGGTGAAATCCCTATAACGCACTTACTTTTCAGGGAAGGAGTTTGAATTAGATGAAAATGATTATAAGTGTTTAATATGATGAGCCGGGTATTAGTCTTTGGGCGGGTCTAATTATGCATTATTGGTCATATTTGTTGATGGTCCCATGAGTGGACTGGGTTAATGATTAAAACAGGGATAATTGTATTTTGGCCTGTGAGAGGTCGAGTAGTTGAACTTAAGTGTGGGATTAGTCTTAGTATAGACCGGGACAACATGTTGAACACTTAGGTGATGGTTATGGGTCCCTAATATGTGATAGGTGTACATGTATTATCTCTTGGTGTTGTTTGAGTTGCATGCTTAAGGAACGATTTATAAATGTCTAATGGTCCGGTTGTCAGTCTTGTGAAATGAACTAGTTGTTGTTGCTTGTTGGTTTACAAGTGTGTTGTTGTTCATTGTTGTTGACTGTTGAATTTCTGTGTGACATTCGGTTGGCTCGGGTACCACGCATGGTATAGGTTATTATTTGGTTGGCTCGGGTACCATGCCTGGTACAGGTTACTATTTGGTTGGCTTGGGTACCACGCCTAGTACATGTTACTATTTGGTTGGCTTGGGTACCACGCCTAGTACATGTTACTATTTGGTTGGCTCGGGTACCACGCCTGGTACAAGTTACTATTTGGTTGGCTCGGGTACCACGCCTGGTACGGGTTTACTTTATTGTATTATTGCATTTTAATAATGGTTCCCTGAGTGGACCACATTGTGTTTATGAATTTTGATTGTCCATATGGTCCTTAAGAGGTCGGGTTATCATTGCATTGATTCGTGAGTTTGATCTTGGTGTAGACCGGGTCGCATATAAAACTTAGGTGTTGTTTAGAGGGGATCCTAAGGTGGGTCCGAGCTATATAAAAAGGATATATGTCAAGTTTACTATATGTTGTACTGCTTTACTCAGTGGGGGTGTACTATTTGTTCTTTGCATGTTGGGTTCCTGAGAGGGCCGAGATTTATTATTATTTGGTGCATAGTTGGTCCTTGAAGGGCCGGGTTAGTGTGCTTAAGTGACAAGGTGGTTCTTCTGTGAATCGGGGTCACATGTTATTGGCGTAGATGATGTCCTAGGGATCCTTATTTGGTTCGAGTTATGTAAAACGGTTATATGTTATTGTCTCTAAGAATTGTCAAGGTCGGTTAGTCTTATTATGTGCGGTTGATAAGCTAAGGATGAGACTTGTCATCTGGTTATGATATTGGTTGTTGTTACTTGTTGAGTATGGCCCTGGGGGTCGTTGAGGGATGTTTTGTACTAGTAGGTGATGGTATGACAGGTGTGGTCTACATCACCAAGTAGTGGGGTTTACTCCGGGTTGTTGAGTCATAACAGTTGACTTAGGTAAGAAAATGGTAGTCCGGGTATGGGCATAGATTTTGGCAATGGTAAGTGTGACTTGGGAAGTCTAGGTGATAAATGTGACTTGGGAAGTCTAATGGTAAGTGTGACTTGAGTAGTCTAGGTGATAAATATGACTTGGGAAGTCTAAGGGTTAATATGACTTGGGAAGTCTAGGTGTCAAGGTGACTTAGGAAGTCTAAGGGTTAAGGTGACTTGAGAAGTCTAAGGGATAGGAAGGTTGTTCCCAAAGTGGGTTTTGATAATGGTGGATGTTGACGGGTGAAAGTACTTGACTTATGTATTTACCTTGATTTCTTATATGATGGTAGGAGTGGATTCGGGTAGACCGATGATGCCTACCAGTATGTGTGTTTGTACTGATTCTACTCTTGCTATACCTTTTGGGGTATAGTCTGGTTGCAGGTTGGTGATGTTTCACAAGTTCAGGATGGCGGTGATTCTCCAGCAACTCCTACTTCTTGCTTCTATGGTGGGAGTTGTGTCTTCTTCATTTTTCTGTCATCTTGTAGTAGCTCTTGTACCGGCTTAGACTAGGTTCTAGGGAGGGCTATTTCATATTGTAAAAGGTTTTTTGCATATTATTGTAAAAGATTTTTCATATATTAAAGGGGCTTATTTCATGGTTTATTTCTTTTCCGCATTACCTTTTAATTTGGGTGGTAAGGGTTCTTGAATCTAGGTTGATTAGAGTAGGTGCCTGCATGGACCGATAGTTGGGTCGTGACACATGAGTGGACCGAGCTGTGTTTACAAATTGTGATATTGCATTTTGGTCCTTGAGAGGCCGAGTTGTTATATTGATCTGTTAGTTGGTCTTGGTGTAGATCGTGGTATTGTTACATGGTGAGTTGGTCTTAGGGTAGACCGGGTTGTATGTTTGACACTTAGGTGTTGTCTAGAGGGGATCCAGGGTGGGTTTGGTATATGTATCGAGGTATAATTGTTGTTATTGCGAATTGTTGATCACAGTTATAAAGGTGGATCCCATGTGGTTGATAAGCTAGGGGAATGACTAAGGGTCTGGCATTGCATTACTAGTGGGTATTGTCACATTGGGGTAATTGTATAGGGACCCTAGCGGGGTTCATATACTCTTGAGTAGTACCATGAGGGTAGTGGGTCTGGATTGATAGCGACTGGGGTTTTCTGGGTGCATAGTCAGGAGGGATGACTAGGATAACGGAGAGGTAGTCCGGATTGGACTTAGTGGTTGAGTTAAGGCTAGGGTAACTTGGGAAGTTAAGGCTAACGTAACTTGGGAAGTTAAGGTTAGGTGACATGGGAAGTTGAGGTTAATGTGACTCAGAAGTCTTTAGAATTAGGGAGTTGGCAGCAGCAGGAACAGAAGGGGGTTGAGGTCTGGATTGTAGTTAGAAGGGGAAAGCTATGTTGGGTCTGAACAAAGGAGGATGTTGGAGGATGAAACTATTTTGGTTATTTTCATGCTTTCCCTATTTCTCTTATATGATGGTAGGAGTGGATTCGGGTCGACCGATGATGCCTACCAGTATGTGTGTTTGTACTGATTCTACTCTTGCTATACCTTTTTAGAATAGTCTGGTTGTAGGGTTGGTGATGTTTCATAGGTACATGACGATGGTGATCTCCAGCAGCTTCTGTCCTTTGATTCCATGACGGAAGTTTTGTCTCTTTTACATTTTCTGCATAAATCCTGTAGTAGCTCTTGTACCTGTTTAGACTAGGTCCTAGGGAGGGTATTTTAAAGTTTTAAAATGGTCTTATTGTATTCTTCATAACGAAGTTTTCCTGAATAAAAAGTTTTCATGTATCAAAAATGAAGTTTATGGTTATACTTGAGTGTTTTCGCATTTACCTGTTGGACGGGTGGTAAGGGTTCGTCTTTCTAGGTGCATAGAGTAGGTGCCCGCATGGCCGGTAGGTTGGGCCGTGACACCCCTGTGTTTGAAACAGAATCCAGACAACACAAAATCAAAGCGTCTTTGACACTAGACAAATCAGATAATCATTAAACAACAAAGCCAAAGGGATTCTAAGCCAAGAAAATAGAAGTCTTAAAGCCAAACTAAAATCAACCAACTAGTGATAATGTTTGAAATTAAATCCCTACGGGAATGATTTCTTCTAGTTTAACGTTTAAGCACATACAAATCGAAATACATACTTGTTTGCTTAAGGTATTCTAAAATAAGACATGCATGAAACCAAGAGGCATTTAAACAATAGAGTAATATGCATATGAAATTAATTACTTCGATCAAAAACTAACTAGTGTGTAGTAAACAATAAAATAAACTTTACAACAACACTTAGCAATCAACAAGCTTGTTCACCAAGAAGAGAAATTTTAAAATGTGAGAGTTATATATAAAGTCTCAGAAACTAATGAGGAGGGGGGATGTTTATATAGTAAAATACAAGGCTGTTATTAGAGGAATAAAATATTTTAAGAACCAATCAAGAATTTTTTTTTTCTTAATGGATCAGTAAAATCAATTAGCAGCAGAAAATTGTGCCAGGTTACCATGATTATTCAAGCACTAAAATCATGATCACTAAATAAAAGGGAGGAAATAAGTATTTAAAGGAAACAATCAAAAGAAAATCTTTTCCTTAATTATAGTATCCAAATCAATTAGGAGCAGATCATGTCAAGATTAACGTAATTAGACAAGTATTGAGGTTGTGCTAATTAGTAAAAGGAGAGAGGTGAAGAGATTAATTAGCAGCTAATAATTCAAACGAAAATTTACCATAAAGGGCCAAGTACAAAGCTGTCACATGCTCTGTTAAAGGAAAGGAATTCAATGCTAAGCCTTTCCTTGATCAATTTAGCGTAAAATCAGTCATAGCTTATCAAGAGTGAATAATCCAAAAGCTTGTCGTATATTTGAAAATCACAAGTCACCATATTTATCATGTAAAATTTGTCATGAATCGTACATAGGCAAAGCAATAAAAGGTAGGCAAGGTATTCACATAAATTCAATTGAACTCAATTGTAGTACCAAAAAATAAACATTTCTCAAGGAATAATATGTTGCCCAAACTATTCACATAAGGAATTTAATCAAACAAATACATGTAACATGAACACAACATTGATAACTAAATCAGACACCACAAGATGTTAAGATTAAACCAAAACAGGGGCATTCACATGGAGTAATAAGAATCAACAACTCTAATCATGAATCAACAACCCACTTAACCAATGCTCAATCTAAAAATCTGCTAACAATCAGATCAAGAATTTTGGGGAGAAGGGACAATAATCAGCAATTAATAAGTTCCTACCGGGGACAGATTCAAAGGAATCCATCGCTGAAGTGACTTTTCCAATGCAAATGATGAGCAAAATTTCCTCGTCTTCAAATAAGTTCATCGATACTATCTTCGTCGGAGTTTCCCTCTATTCATCGGAGAGGAGAAACTTTTGGGATTTTCTGGATTTGATGGGGGAAACAAGAAGAGAAGGGTATGAGGTTGGTTTGGTGGGGTTTCACTGGTGGTACATCGTGTTTTTCAGAAAAGAGGTGGAGAAGAGAGGGAGGCGGGGCAGTTGTTCATTGGGTTTCACCGGAGAGCAGCAATGGGTTTGAGTCACCGATTAGTGATGAGGAGAGGGAGAGAGTTACGGCGATGGGGATTTCATGGTGGAGTGGAGGATGAGAGAAGGGTGGCGTTGGGACAAATGAAGAAGAGGAGAGAGGAGGGTGACATATTTGCGATGGGGTTTCACCGGAAAGGGTAGAGATGCTGGCGGCTTAGAGGAGTTTAGAGAGACGAGGGTGGCGGCTGATTGCTGTTGGCTGAGAGATGAGTATGAGAATGGGTTAGGTTAGAGGGTTTTGATTAATTAAATGAAGGAAAGGAAGAGAGGATCTGGACAGTAGGATAAGGTGAGATGGACGGTTAGGATTGGCTGAAGGATTTAGGAATTAAAGTTGGATTATTTTGACTCAAATGTGGCTAGAATTGAAATGAAATAGGTATAAAGTGGCTAGAATTTAAATAAATTGAGAGGGAAATTGAATTTGGGCTGCTATTTAATTAATAAAGTACTACATATATATAATTTAGTAGAGAAATAATAATTAACAATAGTTATTTAAAATAATATTATTTATAATTATAAATAAATTACCTATATATATATATATATATATACATATTATACGTAAAAATTGATGGCATGTAATATTATATTAAAATTTATGATAAAATAGTAATAATAAGAAATAACTTATATATTTATAAATTATAGACGAATTTAAAAAATGTCAAGACGATGATAAAACAGGTGATTAATTTAGTAGATAAAAGCGATACGCGAGGAAGATTAAGCTTTAAAAATAATAATAACTAGTAAAATAACAGTCCGAGAGATGTATAGGGAGGTCAAAATTGGATGTCAACAACTGCCCCTTCCTTGCTCGGGAATGAAGGTTGAATTGGCGGGCAAGGAATATTGACTAGTAGCCAATTTTAATCGACCGAGAGGATGATTCTTTTGGAATCAGAAGAAAAAAGCAGGGGTTGCAAAAATATCATGGCTGGGACTTCAGTCTCAAGTCGCCTACATATCTTGGATCTTGCGAGAATCAGGCCGTGTGTAGTTCTAGATTTAGGAATGAACGAGGTCCTTAAAGAAAATTGACGAATATGAATTTTGCATGAGGATAGCTGTCACAACCCAATTTCTCGGTCATGATGGCACCTACAACTCCCGGTAGGTGAACCAATCCCCGTAGCCCAGAACAATTAGTAATGGGCTACTATCTAGCAAATAAGGGAACAAGATGAATAAAATAGATAACAGGGATATAAATATATATATATGCGAAAACTAAACCAAACCCCAAGACCTGGTATCATAGTATAGAGCCCAAACTAATTACATGGAGTGCAAATAATCCAAAATAATATATACAGATGTCTCTGAATGGTAATAGAGTACATGAAGCAAAAGATAAACTAAAGCTAAGCTCCGATCGCAAAGAGCTCACCCTCAGCCTGAAGTAGTCTCCAACAGATCTCCAAGCACGATTCACAACGGTCTAACGGCGATGGCCCCCGCTAGGATCTGCACCCAAAGATGCAGGGGGTAGGGGTGAGCACCAAATGCGAAGCATAAGGTACCCAGTAGGTATCATAGGCCGACTGGGCACATATAAGATAAAAGCGCAGTAATAGACAGAATAGAAGAAAGCAGTCACAGAAATCAATGAATGGTACACAGGAACTAGCCCAGAGGGAAATCAACAGAACCACATGTGAGGCTAGTAAGCAGAATATACACACCATAGACACAGGTGAAAGTAAGAACAACGCACCTGGGATCCTTGCAATAACAGTGTATACAAAATAAGTTTACAAAATGGACGGTATACCGGTAACCTCAAGTGTAAGAAGAAGAGAGAAAGAGTAATGATAGGCATGCTCAGAGACATGAATCAAGTCCAACTAATCATATCAATCTCACACCCAACAACTAACAGTCTAGCAGTAACCAATTTCATAATTAACCGTAACAGGGAATAATTCTACAAGTAAATAGAAAGAGTCTACCTACAGTCCCTCGGCCGCCCATACAACCGAGGAACACAAACAAGTGAAAACAAACCCTCCGACATCCCATAATACCGGAGCGTACAATCAGCAAACAACAAACAAGTGTGGAACCTCGAACCATGAATGATATGATGCATGAAGATCTCAAGTGCCGTGGTATCTCTGTATGTACCTCCTCCGGCGCCGATCCGGCCCAGCAGGTAGGTTCCATGGAAGGACACTGCCCGTATACCTCTACTCCATCGTATACCCCTCCTCCGGCACACGCAGCCCGTAGCCCCTGGCCCGGATGGCAAGGTCCATGGAGGTCCCAGACCCCATACTAAACTCAGTATCAGAATAGAGACCCAGTCTCGAAGATGCAATGCCCAGACCCTGTCCAGGACTAAAGTAGTAGGAAAATGTCTCAAAAACCCCTCCAAGGGTGCCCGGGCATAACCGGGTCTAAACAGTAAAAAGTCATCTCAGGTGCTCGGTCCGACCGAGGCTAAAATCATCTCAAATAGCAAGAAAACTCAACTAGCACCCCGGCCCTGCCGAGTCTAGCGATAATCGTAAAACTGATGATTTTAAACATAATTTTACTTTCTTGCCCAAAAATATCCACAAGTTAAATCAAACCATTTCCAAATTATTTCCATCAAAAAGGGCCCCCCGGGCCATGCAAGGTTTAGAAAATAGTGACAGTAGGCCCGAAGCCAAACCACAGTAAAACATGGATAAAACCTCTTTATATGCATGGAAATGGTATGATCACACACAATAGCTGCCCCGCAGCTCACAATCAACCTATCGACCCTGCACAGGCCCACAGCTACTCAGCAAGCATAACCAGCCTAGAAAGATAATTCTATGCCCAGGACTCACGGACATTCCCAAAATCCCACCTTCTATGTTCCAGAGTCAACAAGGCCTCACAGGACCACAAGGGTAAATAAAATATATCGGCAATTACTACAAGCAACGGAGGAACAAAAGTAGGCGGACATGAATAAAGCGGTCAAGGTCTGTGGTACCAACCTAATAAACCAACCCAAGGATGCCCATTAATACAATTTTATTTTATATATACGGAGTCTAGGGAAAATAAACCGTAACCTACCTGTCGTCCTGTGACAAGCTGCTAGAACAACGATGTCCAAGCTCGAACCACTTCAAGAAAATCCAAAACTAAATCGGAATCGGATTTGGGATGAAATAACTTGACGTAGATAATTGATTTTCTTACTAACGTGAGCACGTATTTGCTAGCTTATACATGATAAGGTTTCAGAATTGCATTTGGCAATTTGAAAGTAATAAGTAGGATTATATTGCCCACCCATCTCACAGCAACAAACAAATTAAAGGAACAAGTGATCATTAATCTCATTAATGCCACCTATGAAGAATTGTTATATGCTGCCACCATTCACTTGTTAGTGCTTGCTGGCCACTCCCTCCACCTAAACGTGGAGTGGAGGTGGCAATTGCAAGGCCACAAAATAATATTTTTATCCCGTTATTTATATACTCGGGTATTGTATAAATTCGTGGTATAATAAATATACCTTTTTAAATATACCATAATTCATAGAAAATTATTTCGAATAAAACCTACTATATTAAAATAATAAATTTCAACATCACTAAATTTACGATCACCGTTAAAATATTACAATGTATAAAAATCTTATAAAATAAATACATATACAATTATAACGTATCAAAAATATTTTTCATAAACCTTTAAAATATTTTGAAAAGGTAATAATAATATAATTTTTACCAAATTCAACTTTTAAATAAAATATTTTCAAATACACACGATTTTGATACTCAAAAATTCTCTCAGGATCCTCTCTTATTTTTTATAACTGTTTCGGAACTGAAATGACGTCTTAAAACATGAAGTTGAGGCTTAAATCGCGTTTAACCCGACCCAGTTCGCGACCCGGTTCGCGACCCGGTTCGCGACCCGGTTCGCGACCCGGTTCGCACCCGTTTTCTGCCAGACAGTCCGCGGTAAAACAGTCATAACTTTTTACTCCGAGATCAGTTGGATGTGAGGTTTTGTGCGTAGGAAACTAGACTCGTAGACCTTCGATTTGGTATTTCGGGGGACTTCTAACTCTTTATATATTGAGAGAAAAGCCCTGAGACATTTGACCCAAAGTTCAAAAAATTTGTTAAAGATCTTCCGATAACTTTTGTCGATTTGCTTGACTTCAAAACCTATACGTGGAAATGACCGGAAGGGTCATTACATCATCCACCACTAAAAAAGACTTTCGTCCTCGAAAGTCAAGGTCAAGGGGGTACCTGAAGGCTAAAATAGCTGCGGATACTGATCCCGTATATCTCTTTCGGTCTCCCAGGTAGCCTCCTCGACTGGACGGTGCCTCCACTGAACCTTAACAACCGGGATCTCTCGAGACCTCAATCTCCTGACATCTCTGGCCAAAATAGTTGTCGGCTCCTCAACAAAGGCTAAACCCTCATCCAACTGAACTGAATCCCACCGCAACACATGAGACTCATCTGGGACATACCGACGCAACATCGAAACATGAAATACAGGATGTATAGCTGAAAACATCGGAGGTAAGGCTAACTGATAGGCAACGCTACCAACCCTCTGCAGAATCTCAAATGTCCCAATGTACCTGGGGCTAAGCTTGCCCCACCTACCAAATCTCATCACGCCCTTCATGGGCGATACACGGAGAAACACCAAGTCACCGACACTAAACTCCAAGGCACAAAGCCTACGATCAGCATAACTCTTCTGCCTGCTCTGAGCTGCCCGAAGTATGTTCTGAATCACTCGGACTCGGTCTAAGGAATCTCGAAGCAAATCTTTGCTCTGTGGCCCATCACTAAAACCATCAAACCAACCTACCGGTGATCTGCAACGCCTGCCATACAAAGCCTCAAAAGGTGCCATGCCGATACTCGAATGGAAGCTGTTATTATAAGCAAACTCTGCCAAGGGAACAAACTGATCCCAAGAACCTCCAAAGTCAAGAACACAGGCCCGAAGCATGTCCTCCAAAATCTGAATGGTCCTCTCGGACTGGCCATCCGTCTGAGGGTGGAAAGCGGTACTAAGATGAACCTCTGTACCCAAATCTCGCTGAATAGCCCTCCAGAACTGAGATGTGAACTGAGTGCCGCGGTCTGAAATAATAGAAGTTGGGACCCCGTGCAACCGAACAATCTCACGAAGGTAGATCTGAGCTAACCTCTCTGCGCCATAAGAAGTCTGAACCGGCAAGAAATGTGCTGACTTAGTCAGCCTATCAACAATCACCCCTATGGAATCAAACCCACGAGAAGTACGAGGCAAACCAACAACGAAGTCCATAGTAATCCCTTCCCACTTCCACTCAGGAATGGGAAGTCGCTGCATCAAACCACCAGGTCTCATGTGCTCGAACTTAACCTGCTGACAGTTCAAGCACCGAGATACAAACTCCGCTATATCCCGCTTCATACCACTCCACCAGTAAAGCTGTCTCAAGTCCCTATACATCTTTGCTGTGCCAGGGTGAATGGAGTATCTAGTACAATGTGCCTCATGAAGTATCAACTAAATCAAATCACTAATCCTCGGAACACAAAGGCGACTATCAAACCTCAGAACCCCATCTGAATCTAGAGTAGCCCGACTGATCTCACCCTGAACAACCCGATCACGAAGGTCACACAACTGCTGATCCTCAAACTGACGGCTCTGAATCTGATCAATCAAAGTAGAACGAACCTCAACACTGGCGAGAACTCTGCTAGGATCCGACAAGTCAAGCCTAACCAAACAGTTAGCCAAGGACTGGATGTCCAAGGCCAACGTCCGCTCTGAAACTGAAAGAGAAGCTAGGCCACCCATACTCGCTGTCTTCCGACTCAAGGCATCCGCTACCACGTTTGCCTTGCTCGGATGATACAGAATAGTGAAGTCATAGTCCTTCAGTAACTCGACCCATCTCCTCTGCCTCGAGTTCAACTCTCGCTGACTCGTGATATACTGAAGACTACGGTGATCTGTGAAGATATCACAGTGAACTCCATATAAATAATGCCTCCAGATCTTGAGCGCGAAAACTACCGCCGCCAACTCTAAGTCATGAGTGGGGTAGTTGCGCTCGTGAACCTTCAGCTGCCTCGACGCATATGCTATTACTCGACCCTGCTGCATCAACACACAACCAAGACCAACCCCAGAAGCATCACAATACACGGAGAAGCTCTGACCCTCAACCGGCAAAGTCAAAACTGGAGCTGAAGTCAATAAGGCCTTAAGCCTCTGGAAGCTATCCTCACACTGATCCGACCACTGAAATGGGACATCCTTCCTAGTCAGCATAGTCAAGGGTGCTGCTATGGAAGAAAATCCCTCAACGAACCGTCTGTAGTAACCTGCTAACCCAATAAAGCTGCGAACCTCAGGTAACAGTAGTAGGTCTAGGCCAATACAACCGCTGAAATCTTTCCCGGATCACGCCTAATCCCATCCTAAACACCACGTGCCCTAGATGCAACTGACTCAAGCCAAAACTTCATCTTAGCTTTGCAAGAACTTGGCATAAGCCGATGATCTCTCAAAGTCGGAGTATGATCCTCAAGTGCTGCTCTGCTCATCTCTACTACGCGAGTATACCAAGATGTCGTCTATAAAAACTATCACAAATGAGTCCAAATACGGGCCAAGAACCCTGTGCATCAAGTTCATAAAGGCTGCGGGGGCATTAGTCAACCCAAAAGACATCACCAGGAACTCATAATGGCCATAACGTGTCCTGAATGCTGTCTTAGGGATGTCCTCCGCCCTAATCCTCAACTGATGGTAGCCAGACCTCAAATCAATCTTCGAAAACACGACTGAACCCTGAAGCTGGTCAAACAAATCATCAATCCTCGGCATCGGATACCTATTCTTCACTGTCACCCTATTCAGCTGCCGATAATCAATACACATGTGCATCGACCCATCCTTCTTCTTCACGAAGAGAACAGGAGCACCCCAAGGCGACACACTAGGTCTAATAAACCCCTTAGCTAACAGATCCTGGAGCTGCTCCTTAAGCTCCCTCAACGCAGCAGGAGCCATACGATAAGGAGGAATAGAAATGGGCCTAGTGCCCGGCTCCAACTCAACCGCAAAATCAATATCTCTCTCAGGTGGAAGGCCTGGCAGGTCGGTAGGAACACATCGAGGAAGTCTCTAACCACAGGAACAGACTCAGGGGAAGTGGGGTCAGCACTAACATCTCGGACATATGCTAGATAAGCTAAACACCCACGGGCAATCAACTTTCTAGCGCGAAGACAAGAGATGATCCCAGATGGTGCATGGCTAACAGAACCCTGCCACACAACCGGGGATACACCGGGCACAGCTATGGTAATGGTCTTGGCATAACAATCAAAAACCACACGGTGAGGGGATAACCAGTCCATGCCCAGTATCACATCAAATTCTAGCATATCAAGAATCATCAAGTCTCCCCAAGTCTCTGAATCACCAACAGATAACATACAGGATCTCACAATCCGATCCACTACTAAAGAATCTCCTACTGGGGTCGAAACAGAAACAGGAACAGATAATGGCTCACTAGCCAACCCCAAACAAGGAACAAAGTAGGCAGATACATATGAACAAGTGGATCCAGGATCAAATAAAGCCATAGCAGACTGATGGCACACAGAAATCGTACCTGTAATCACAGCATCTGAGGCCTCTGCCTCTGGTCTCCTAGGGACCGCGTAAAACTGACGACGACCTCCACCTGCCCGACCGCCATCCCTACCACCTGCTCTTCCGCGTGGCGCACCACCTCTACTCTGACGACCACCCCCTCTAGCTGGGGGCTGAACTACCCGTAAAGGCTCGGCCAACTGAACTGTACCCTGCTGAGGGCAATCTCTAGCAAAATGACCTATCGCACCACAAGTAAAACAAGCCCCTGACGGCCTACTCAGTCGAGATGAACCCGCAAATCCCGAATGACCACCATGACCTGATGCCCCAAAAACTGTACCCCTCGAAGACTGGTCGCTATAGCCCTGATGGCTGCTCTGACCCTGCTCGAACTGGGTACTACCGAAAGTCTGAAGGGAAGCCTGAACCGGTCGGCTGGACTGACCCTGGTACTGCTGTGGCTGAAAACTCTGACTCCACCGGCTAGGACCTCTACCACCATATCTGGAACCACTATAGACACCCTGATGTCGAGGCCTCTTATCACTGGACCCCTGATCATGTCGCTGTAAGTCCTCCACAGTGCGAGCATAGTCTACAATAGCCTGGAATGACCGACCACTGGCAATCAATATCTCAGCTGGCTGTCTGATCTCTGGCCTCAAACCCCACACAAATCTGCGAATCCTATCAGCCTCGGTAGGAATAATCATAGCTCCGAACGGTGCTAGCTGATGGAAATGGGTCTCATACTCCGAGATAGTCGTAGATCCCTGCGTAAGATGAGTAAACTGCTCCCTGCGACGCTCCCGATCACTCTGGGGTAGGAACTTGGCCATAAAGGCCTCATAAAACTCAGACCAGGTCAAAGGAGGTGACGACAGTGGTCTACAAGCAACCTGAGCCCTCCACCATAACTTCGTTGGGCCCTCCAACTGGTAGGTAGTATAACCAACCCCGTGAGTCTCCAACAACCCCAGATGATGCAACATCTCCTCACAGGTGGTAATAAAATAATGTGGATCCTGTCCAGAAGTACCCGCAAATCTCGGGAGTGCTAACCTCAAAAATCTGCCCAACGCCTTCTGCTCTGTCTCTGTCATAACTGGGCGAGGAGCAAGAGGGTGTGCAACAGATGGAACCGGAATGACCTCCGAACGGGGAGCCATAGTAGCCGGCTGCGCTCCTAAGCTCTGTGCACCCAGGGCTGCCCCCTGAGCCACATGCTGCTCGGGCTCTATCTCCACGCTAGCAGCTCTAGCAGGTGCCACTGATCGAGGGCGTCCTCGACCTCTAGCTGGAATGGGAAGCTCATCTTCGCGTGATGCCGATGATCTCGTACGAACCATCTTCGGAAGAATGAAGTAGAATAAATGAGATCTCTAGAAACTTCAAGGGTAGTACGCACGACACAGAAGCAATGAAAGAGTCGAATTTCCTAAAATGCCACTGTAGCCTCCCAAAGATTGAGTACGGACGTCTCCGCCCCGATCCGTAGGACTCTACTAGATATTGGCTCCTATACCGATGACACCTGTGAACCTAAAGCTCTGATACCAAGTTGTCACGATCCGATTTCTCGGTCATGATGGCACCTACAACCCCCGGTAGGTGAACCAATCCCTGTAGCCCAGAACAGCTAGTAATGGGCTACTATCTAACAAATAAGAGAACAAGATGAATAAAATAGATAATATGAATGTAAATATACACAAATACGGAAAACTAAACCAAACCCCAAGACCTGGTATCATAGTACAGAGCCAAATTACATACATGGAGTGAAAACTATCCAAAAGAATATATACAGATGTCTCTGAATGGTAATAGAGTACATAAAGCAGAAGATAAACTAAAGCTAAGCTCCGATCGCCAAGAGCTCACCCTCAGCCTGAAGTAGTCCCCAACAGATCTCCAAGCACGAATCACAGCGATCTAACGGCGATGGCCCACGCTAGGATCTGCACCCAAAGATGCAGGGGGTAGGGGTGAGCACCAAATGCGAAGCATAAGGTACCCAGTAGGTATCATAGGCCGACTGGGCACATATAAGATAAAAGAGCAGTAATAGACAGAATAGAAGCAATCAGTCACAGAAATCAACGAAAAGTACACAGGAACTAGCCCAGAGGGAATTCAACAGTACCACATATGAGGCTAGTAAGCAGCATATACACACCATAGACACAGGTGAAAAGAAGAACAACGCACCTGGAATCCTTGCAACAACAGTGTATAAAATAAGTTTACGGAATAGACGGTATACCGGTAACCTCAAGTGTAAGAAGAAGAGAGGAAGAATAATAATAGGCATGCTCAAGACATGAATCAACCCAACTAATCATAACAATCTCAAATCCAGAAACTACAGTATAGCAGTAACCAATCTCATACTCATCCCTAATAGAGAACAACTCTGTAAGTAAATAGCAAAAATCTACCTACAGTCCCCCGGCCGCCCATACAACCGAGGAACACAAACAAGTGAAAACAAACCCTCCGGCATCCCATACTACCGGAGCGTACAATCAGCAAACAACAAACAAGGGTGGAGCCTCAAACAATGAATGATATGATGCATGAAGATCTCAAGTGCCATAGTATCTCTGTATGTACCTCCTCCGGCGCCGATCCGGCCCAGCAGGTAGGTTCCATGGAAGGACTCTGCCCGTATACCTCTACTCCACCGTATACCCCTCCTCCGGCACACGCAGCCCGTAGCCCCTGGCCGGATAGCAAGGTCCATGGAGGTCCCAGACCCCATACTAAATCTCAGTATCAGAACGATATATCAAGATAGAGACAAGTCTCCGAGTCAAGATAGAGATAGTGCAATATGCCCAGACCCTGTCCAGACTAAAAATAGTAGGAAAATATCTCAAAAACCCCTCCAAGGGTGCCCGGGCGTCGCCGGGTCTAAACAGTAAATGTCATCTCAGGTGCCTCGGTCCAACCGAGGCTAAAAATCATCTCAAGTAGTAAGAAAACTCAACTAGCACTCCGGCCCTGCCGAGTCTAGTGATAATCGTAAAACTGATGATTTTAAACCACAAGTGAAATCAACCATTTCCAAATCATTTCCATCAAAAACGGGCCCCCCGGGCCATGCAAGGTTTAGAAAACAGTGCCAGTAGGCCCGAAGCCAAAACCACTGTAAAACATGGATAAAACCTCTTTATATGCATGGAAATGATATGATCACACACAACAGCTGCCCAGCAGCTTACAATCAACCTATCGACCCTGCACAGGCCCACAGCTACTCAGCAAGCATAACCAGCCTAGAAGGATAATTCTATGCCCGGGACTCGCGGACATTCCCAAAATCCCACCTTCTATGTTCCAGAGTCAACAAGGCCTCGCAGGACCACAAGGGTAAATAACATATATCCGCAAATACTACAAACAACGGAGGAATAAAAATAGGCGGACATGAATAAAACGGTCAAGGTCTGTGGTACCAACCTAATAAACCAACCCAATGATGCCCATTAATACAATTTTATTTTATATATACGGAGTCTAGGGAAAATAAACCGTAACCTACCTGTCGTCCGACGACAAGCTGCTGGAACAACGATGTCCAAGCTCGAACCACTCCGAGAAAATCCAAAACTAAATCGGAATCGGATTCGAATTTGGGATGGAACAACTTGACGTAAATAATTGACTTTCTTTTCGGTACTCAATATAAGAGCAAAATAGGAACAATAATATTTTCTCCACCAACCATCCCTTCATCCACTGCTCGCATAAGCAAATGTTGGATGGAAAGGAAATGAATGTTTTTTGTAGTAAAAGTAATCAGCAACATGTAAATGGAAATGCTTTCTATGTATATCCATACTACTGCCAGCCAACCTTAAGCAACATCTGCTGGCCACTCCCTCCACCTACACGTGGAGTGGAGGTGGCAAGGCCAAGAAGGGGTGCTTATCCCGTTATTTATATATTCGGGTATTGCGTAAATTCGTGGTAAAATAAATATAATATTTTAAATATACCATAACTTATAGAAAATCATTTTTAATAAAACCTACTATATTATAATAATAAATTTTAACATAATTAAATTTACTATCTCCGTTAAAATATTACGGAGTATAAAAACCTTATAAAATAAATACATAAACACTTATATCGTATCAAAAATATTTTCCATAAACCTTTAAAATATTTTAAAAAGGTACTAATAATATAATCTTTACCAAACTCAACTTCTAAATAAATATTTCAAGTACACGCACGATACTTATAAAGTTCTTAAGTTTAGGCTCGAAATTCGCCAACGCACGATTTCGATGCTCAAGAATTATCTCGGGATCCTCCCTTATTTTTTATAACTGTTTCGAAACTGAAACGGCATTTTAAAACGTGACGTCGAGGCTTAAATCGCGTTTAACCCGGCCCGGTTCGCGACCCGGTTCGCAACCCGTTTTCTGCCAGACAGTCCGCGATAAAACAGTCAAAACTCTTTACTCTGAGATTAGTTGGACGTGAGGTTTTGTGCGTTGGAAACTAGACTCGTAGACCTTCGATTTGGTATTTCGGGGGACTTCTAACTCTTTATATATTGGGAGAAAAGCCCCGAGACATTTGACCCAAAGTTCAGGAAATTTGTTAAAGGTCTTACGATATCTTTTGTCGATTTGCTTGATTTCAAACTTAAATGTGGAAATGACCGGAAGGGTCATTACACCTTGTTTGCTGTGTGTTCAGTTTACGCCATGGTTGTATGGGCGGCCGGAGGGTTTGTTTTCACTTGATTGTGTTCCTCAGTTGTATGGGAGGCTGTTGGGACTGTAGGTGGACTATATTTAACCTGTCTTTATTTAGAGCTTGTCTTAGCACTCGGTTAGTGAAGGATTAGTGATGGTTAACCTGTTAAGGCTTCGATTGTGGGACGTCTGATTATTGAGAGGGATAGGGTGTACTATCTTATTGAGGCACTTTTGTGTGGCCTTCTGAGTAGAGTGTGAGATTCTGGTTCTATTTTTGTGGGAAGTTGAGTGGTATCTCTCGGTTATTGTGGTCTAGTTATTTCATCCTAAGGTTGTACTTGTGAGGTGATTCCCTGGTTATGCTATCATGTGATTGGATTGGTGTTATGATTTCCTTATACTTGTTGATTCCATTTTGAGTATGTTAGACTGCTTTCCGTCTTTTCCTTTTACTTGAGGTTACCGATATACCGTTATTTTGTCAACTCTCTCTTTTTACTTACTTCTATTGTTGTGAAAGGACTCCAGGTGCGTTCTCCCTTCCTTCACCTATAATTCTGTGTAGCTATATCCTCTATGCGGGCATGTGTTACTTGGATCTCTTGGTTTGCTGATGATCTGTGCTAGCTCCTTGTGCCAAACTTATTGCTTCAGTAACTGCTTTCTTGCTATCTGTTACTTACGTCTTTTATATCTTATGTGCACTCAGTCGGACGATGAAGCCTACTAAGTACCCATTATTTTGGTGCTCATACTACACTTATGCACTTTTTGGTGAAGATATTAGTTCAGATTTTACCGTTGATCGCGTTAGAGACTCATGCAGATTTTGTGGATATTCAAGACTAGGGTGAGCGTCTAATGGTCAGGGCTTGATCGTATCTCATCTTTTGGCACTGTTACTCCTTGTACTTTCGGAGACAATTTGTATTATATTTTGCTACTTCTAGCACTTGTACTCTATTAGAAGATTATGTACTATCGATACCAAGTCTTGGGGTTGGTGTAGTATCATTTGTTTATATCTTTAAGTTTTACTTTCGCTTTGTCTATCTTACATTCTGCTTCCGCTTATTTTAGCTCATTATGCTTATTGGTTTGGTAGTAGCCCATTACTAACCATTCCGGGATACAAGAATTGGTTTGCCTACTGGGAGGTTGTTGGTGCCATCATAACTTGAGAAATCGGGTCGTGACAGCTTTGTATCAAAACTCTAGGTTCACCGATGTCGTGGTAAAGAAGCAAGTGTCTAAGTAAAGACTCGCAGATTGGTACGATAACGTCCATATCCTATCTGCGGGAGGCTACAGGGAATTGTTAGGAAAAGTTTCATCTTCTTGACTCCTTATCATGGGTTCCTGGCTTTATTGACTTCTAAAACTTTGGTTGTTCACTCATTCTATGATGTCTCAGACGAGTTTGATAGCATGTGGTGCCAAGGCATCTGTGCCTGTTGCTTCAGTGCTTCCGTCAGTGCCAGGACTTCAGAGTAAGGGTTTACCGCACCAGATAGGGGGTTTGGGGTCAGCCCAGCCTTCGATTGGATTTATAGCGACCTCAGTGCTTCAGGACACCGTGGCTAGGACTCTGAGTCCTCTTGTGAGTGTTTCAGTATCTGGTTCTGTGGATGGAGCTTCAGTTAGGTTTGAACTTCTAGTTCTTCAGCAGGGTTCTCTATCGGTATTGGAGTACGAGGCAAACTTTCACGACATAGTTAGGCGTATTGCTAGGGATGTACCTTCAGAGTTTGATAGGGATCAGAGTTTTGTTGGAGGTTGGATTTCACCGCTCTATTTGGCGACCAAGCACTTGGTTACAGTCTAAGCGACTTTCCTTTAGGTAGTTGACCATGCTTGGGCCATTGAGGGTTTGTTCTGTGAGGCTTATGAAGGTGGTGCTCTGAAGCGTCGTCGCCAGGATAGTTCTCGAGGTTCTCAGACTCAAGGTAGGGGATCCTCCACCAGGGATAGGTTCTATTACTTTTTGTCTGTGGGGCCAGTTTTGGTTGATCCACAGATTCCAGAGGGTGTTGGTACAGGACATGTTGACCAGAGTAGG
Organism: Jaltomata sinuosa; assembly: GCA_003996215.1. Lineage (NCBI taxonomy): Eukaryota > Viridiplantae > Streptophyta > Magnoliopsida > Solanales > Solanaceae > Jaltomata > Jaltomata sinuosa. The sequence goes on from QJPP01002394.1 coordinate 266,234, forward strand.
CAGGGTATGGATCATCTCCTACGCGGTTTGCCTTCAGAGGGTGTAGGCTGTGGTGGCCGGTCAGGTTCAACAAGATTTTCCCATCGGACTTCATCTGGTAGAGACTGTTTTTGGTGTGGGGAGTGTGGGCACTTTGCTAGGAATTGCCCCATGATTGTGTATCTCGGACAACCTGGTTGTTATCATTGTGGAGAGATTGGTCACCTTTATAGAGCTTGTCCCCAGCGAGGGCTGGTTGGTCCTTTAGTTTTGACCACTCAGTCCAGAGTTAGACCCCGTCACCTTGATGCTCCTCTTTGTGGGCCTGAGGTAGAGGTTCCTGACACCATTTCTCCAGGTCAGGCCTTTGCTACCTTTGAATTGTGTTAGTCTAGCTTGTGTTGCAATTCTATCCCTTCTATCATGTAATTTCTTACATGCCTACCTGAATTGTAGTATAAATGTAATATTTTATTGGTAGTTTATTCTTTAGTAGTGGATGGGGGTGAGTTAGCCTTGTGAGGTGTTTTACCCTGAGTTGTAGCTTGTGAGTAGGCTTTGTAGAGATCGCTTCCTGTTTGTTGTGGTTCTAGGTTTGCTTTGAGTCTTTCTTTCTAGCGGTCCTAGATGGTTGTTGCCTAGGCCGTTATCTAGCGTGGCTAGAGGTCCGTGTAATGGTTTGGTGTATTACTGGTAGTTGGCCCGGAGTTGAGATTTTGCCTTAGTTGGGAGATATTGGTTATGCTAGTGTGCATAGATCAGTTTGGCCTCCTGACCATCCAGAATTGACCCTCTTTATTGATTAGTTTGAGAGGTTGGCAGGTATGTGGGTTGTTCCCATAGTCTCCTCCAGTTCCTGGTCCATTGGGTGTTCTGTTGTATCCCCATCTCCAGTTGGAATGAATCCTGATCGTAGTTGTTTGGATGAGCTCTTGATGTTGGCATCGTGATTGGGTTTTGACTTTAGCACTTCCGACTAAGTGTTGATTGTAACCTCATGGTTGGGTTGTATTCGTAAGCATTTTGGGTGAGTTGGGCATCCGTCCAATTCTTCTCCTGCCTTATTGAATTTGACGTGTAGCTATGAGAAGTAAGGTAATGTCTTCATGTTCTTATTCAAGAGACGTTTTGTAAGGTTTGGTATGTGCTAAGGAAGGATTTTTGTTTAGTTGAAAAAGAAGGGAGATGACTCTTTGTTTGTGTTTATGTGTCCTAGTAGTTGCCTGAGGTGAAGATGAAGGTTTGCTTTGGGATTGTGTGTTTGTGATTCGATTCAGCCATCTACACATTGTCATGGGTTTTCCATCGATTGGTTTTTGTTTCAGTAGCAGCTGCGGTGTTGGCTTGGGTTCTTAAGGGTTCATTGGCAACATACAACTTTGACCAAGGCTTTGGTTGGCAGTTTTAAAAGTCGGGGTTCAGAATCATTGCTAGGAAGGTTACATCAGATGGTTCGTGGTAGGTCCTATTTGGTTGCAGCATCCTAGTGCCGGGAGGCAGTAGGTGCGGGTAACTTAGCTTCTTTACGTCAGTTATGGATGTGGTTATTAGCCTTGGACACCTAGTCCTTGACTAACGTCTGCAAGAGGCAGGATATTCCAGATTTTAGCAGTGTTATAGTTAGTACGAGGTCCTTCTTCCATGGTTGGAAAGACTTAGCGGCGTAAGTTTGAACTTCAGCAGTGGTGTATGCTGTATGTGGTTAGCTTGTGTGGGTTGAGACTAGCGAGGCTATTTTTAGTTCTGATGATACGTAGAGACTGGTAATCGCCATTCATTAGCCGAGGATTTGAAAGCTTGTTTAATTGATTCCTATGGAGTTTATGTTTATGTCGGGTTCCAGTGTTGGTTAGACTTGACCAGTATGGACTAGAAGTTCGTTATGATATATGTTTCAAAGTGGTTGGTTGCTTGCAGAACTAGTAGAGCGGTAGATTCGAGCCAAAGGAACGAGTTGGAAGTATATGCAAAACTTTCTATGGCTAGATTGTAACTTTGAACACCAGGCACCTTTTTCCTTTGCCTTCGAGGTGTTTGGGCTTGATATTCGTGGCATGGTGGACTTCTTCCTGAGGTGAGATTCGTAAGGCGATTTCACATCCATATGGTGTTCGAGTGTTCGGAGTAGCAATATTGTTTTCTAGAGTTGGGAGCTTTGCTGATGGTTGCAGACTTTGTGGTAGGCTTACCATACTTCTTGCAGGATCGTGGTTTTGGTTTGGGTCTTTTGGGCAGGTTGCCTTGGTTAATTCACTTTCAGTTGATTCATACTTGGCACGGTTCAGTGAGGTTGACTTATTTCATTCTACAGTTTGGAAGTTTCTCCATCAACACAGGGTGTTCTTTCATGCCTTTCCCAACCCTTGTGTGCGAACTTCAGTAGGGTTCAAATGGGTTGTTCTGTTAGGTTCAATTAGCGAGTTTGATGTTAGCAAAAGTGTTCGTTCGTTGGTTGATGGTCAGTCAGGGAAGGTAACTTTAGTTTTCAATGATATGCTATAGGTTGTTATCTTGGATGGCAAAGGCTAGTAGCCTATATCTTTGCTTGAAATGAGTTGAAATAAAATGGGTGACTTCGTTCGTGGTAAAGTATAAGCGGGAACTATGGACCTCCGGTGTGTCAGTTGATGCTTTGAGGGTTGTTTGGGTGTTTGACTTGTATGAATCTTCCTGTTTGTGGTGCTAAAGGATTCAATTTAGAACAAAAAAGAGTTTGCAGAATAGCAGGTTCATGAGTTAGAGTTTTGGGTTAGTGGATTTTCTGGTAGACTTGGTTATTGTTTTGAGGATTCAAGTTCTGTGTGTTGATCGCCCTGGTGCTCTGGTTTGGGTGCAGTGTCAGTGCTTTTCGGTTGAGATTCTCGAGGTTCAGTTTGGGTTGGCAGATCTTTGGAGGTTGAAATCTAGCTTGTCTAGTAAGAGGTTAAGGCTTGGTTGCTTTCTTTGGTTCAGTTATAGAGGCTACCCGGGTTGTCCGAGAGAGTAGTGCGGGCTTTGTATCTGCTATTCTTAAATCTCTGGTATTTCCTTCTTTCCTTACTTTTTGGGACGAAAGTCTTTTTAGTAGTGGATGATGTAATGACCCTTCCGGTCATATATGCATTTTTGCTTTTCTTGTATTGTTCGAGCTGAGCCTTAAGAGTTAAGTTACCAAAATCGTTCGATGGTGATTTGCGATCGTATTACCTTAACCTTCATCCTAAATCGAAGGCTTGCGAGCCTAAATTTGAGAATTTTATTAACATCGCGCGTAGATGAAAACATTTAATTTTAAAGTTGAATTTGGTAAAAAGTTTTATTTGTCTAAAAATGTTTTAAATATTTATGAAAAATTACTTTTGTTATGATATATTTGGGTATGTATTTATTTTATAAGAGTTTTGTGGTTTATTAATATTTTAACAAAGATAGTAAACTTAGTTATGTTGAAAATTAGTATTATAATATAGTAGGATCTATTTGAAATAATTTTCTATTTATTATGATATATTCAAAAAGTTATATTTATTTTACCACGGACCTATGCAATACCCGAGTATGTATATACCGGGACCAAAATATTTTGGGGGTGTGTCACCTCCACTTCCACGTGGAAAGTGGAGGGAGTGTACACCAACCCTTAATGAGATAGTGACAACATGTGTAAAGATGAGCATTAACTCATCTTGGCAACCTTTTGTTATCAATATAAGTAGTAATATAATTGTGAGAATAAAGAGATTCTCTTGGTAAAATATATATTTTGGTCAAACAGTTGGTGGAAATTTTGGATTTCTCTTTTCTAATTGGCAGAATGTTTGAGATTTGAGCTATCTTCATTTTTATAGCCAACATGTATACGGACAAATTTTGTAGGGATATACAAGTAGCGTCTGTAAATATTTGTCTATCACGACAAAAAGAACCTCTTGGGAAAAGAAAGTTGTTTGACGCAATATTCGATCATCCAGAGAAAATCAATTATCTACATCAAGTATTCAAACCTAGGTTCGAGCTTTATTTCATTTCAAGGCTCCCCGGTGCAGTTCGAGCCTGGACAACGCCGTTCCTGCAGCTAGTCATCAGATGACAGGTAGGTTATGACTTTCCCTATCTACACTCTGCGTATATAGGCTATAACTGCACTAATTAACATCCTTGGGTGGGTTGTTATAGGTTGGTACCCTAGACCTTGTCTTCCTTGTTCGTCCATTTAATTCATACGATGTTTGTAGTATTCGCGTAGTATTGTATATTACCGTTGTGGTCCTGTGTGGTCCTGTGTGGCCTTGTATTGACTCTGAAACATAGATGGTGGGTTATTTGGAAAATGTCCGCAAAACCCGGACATAGAGAAGATCCTTTTAGGATGGTAATGTCTGTTGCGTAGCTGCTGGGCCTGTGCAGGGCTGATAGGAGTTGTTGTGAGCAGTTGGGATACTTTTATTATTGTGTGCGAGAATATCATCCATGAAAAAGGTTTTTCCCTGCATGTTTTACTACAGTGGCTGCGAGCCACTACAGACAGTTTTCTTGAATTTGCATGGCCACGGAGGCCCATCTTTTGTACTGTTGATGATAGAAAAGGGGATTTTTGGATTTTTTGCACTGATTTTATTACTGGTATTAGTCCCTGCGGGGCAGAGCACCAGACTTGATTTTATTACTGATACTAGTCTTTGCGGGGCGGAGCACTAGACTTGATTTACTACAGTTTTAGACCCGATTATGCCCGGGCACCCTTGGAGGGGTTTTTGAGGCATTTTCTACTACTTTAGTCCTGGACAGGGTCTGGGCATGCATATTCGAGACTGGGTCTCTATCTTCCAGATGACATGTCTTGATACTGAGTTGTTGTATATGGTCGAGAGGTAGACTTCCATGGACCCTTGTCGTTCCTGGGCCACAAGTTACGGGCTGACGCAGCGTGCTAGGAGGGGCGATGTACGGCGAAGTAGAGGTACACAGGAAAGAACCTTCCATGGTTCCTGCCTCTACATAGACCCGCGGGGTACCAGAGGGGGAACATATCGATTACTGTCACATCATATCATATCATGCATTGATTCCACCCTTGTTTGCTGTGTGTTCAGTGTACGCTCCGGTTGTATGGCTGGCCGGAGGGTTTGTTTTCATTTGATTGTGTTCCTCGGTTGTATGGGAGGCTGTTGGGACTATTGGTGAACTATATTTACCTTGTCTTTATTTAGAGCTTGTCTTAGCACTCGATTAGCGAAGGATTAGTGATGGTTAACCTGTTAATGCTTCTATTGCGGGATGTCTGATTATTGAGAGGGCTAGGGAGTCCTATCTTATTGAGGGACTTTTGTGTGGACTTCCGAGTAGAGTGTGAGATTCTAGTTCTATTCTTGTGGGAAGTTGAGTGGTATCTCTCGGTTATTGTGGTCTAGTTATTTCATCCTAAGGTTGTACTTGTTAGGTGATTCCCTGGTTATGCTATCATGTGATTGGATTGGTGTTATGATTTCCTTATACTTGTTGATTACATTTTGAGTATGTTAGACTGCTTTTCGTCTTTTCCTTTTACTTGAGGTTACCGATATACCGTTATTTTGTCAACTCTCTCTCTTTACTTACTTCTATTATTGTGAAAGGACTCCAGGTGCGTTCTCCCTTCCTTCACCTGTGATTCTGTGTAGTTATATCCTCTATGCGGGCATGTGTTACTTGGATCTCTTGGTTTGCTGATGATCTGTGCTAGCTCCTTGTGCCTTACTTATTGCTTCAGTAACTGCTTTCTTGCTATCTGTTACTTACGTCTTTTATATCTTATATGCGCTCAGTCGGCCGATGATGCCTACTGAGTACCCATTTGTTTTGTGCTCATACTACACTTCTGCACTTTTTGGTGTAGATATTAGTTGGAATTTTGCAGTTGATTGCGTTGGAGACTCATGCAGATTTTGTGGATATTCGAGACTAGGGTGAGCGCCTGACAGTCGAGGCTTGACCGTATCTCATCTTTTGGCATTGTTACTCCTTGTACTTTCAGAGATAATTTGTATTATATTTTTTTACTTCAAGCACTTGTACTCTATTAGAAGCTTCTGTATTATCGATACCAAGTCTTGGGGTTGGTGTAGTGTGATTTATTTATATCTTTAAGTTTTGCTTTCGCTTTGTCTATCTTACAATCTGCTTCCGCTTATTTTAGCTCATTATGCGTATTAGTTTGGTAGTAGCCCATTACTAACCATTCCGGGCTACGGGAATTGGTTCGCCTACTAGGGGATTATAAGTGCCATCATGACCTGAGAAATCAGGTTATGACAACATGGTATCAGAGCTCTAGGTTCACTGGTGTCGTGGTACAGAAACAAGTGTCTAAGTAGAGTCTCGCGGATTGGTACGATGACGTCCGTATCCTATCTGCGGGAGGCTACAGGGCATTGTTGGGAAAAGTTTCATCTTCTTGACTCCTTATCGTGCGTTACTGTCTTTATTGACTTCTAAAACTTTGGTTGTTCACTCATTCTTAGATGTCTCAGACGAGTTTGATAGCGGTTGGTGTCGAGGCTTCTGTGCATATTTCTTCTGTGCTACTGTCAGTGCCAGGACTTTAGAGTAAGGGTTTACCTCACCATATAGGGGGTGTGGGGTCGGCCTAGCCTTTGATTGGATTTATTGTGACCTCAGCGCTTCAGGACACCGTGGCTAGGACTCTGAGTCCTCCGATGAGTGTTTCAGTACCTAGTTCTGCAGGTGGTGCTTCAGTTAGGGTTGAGTTTCCAATTCTTTAGCAGGGTTATCTTTCGGTATTGGAGTACGAGGCGATATTTCATGAGATAGTTAGGCGTATTCCTAGGGATGTACCTTCAGAGTTTGATAGGGTTCTAAGTTTTGTTTGAGGTTTGATTTCACAGCTCTGTTTGGCGACCGAGCACTTGGTTAAAGTTGGGGTGACTTTCCTTCAGGTAGTTTACCATGCTTGGAAAGTTGAGGGTTTGTGTTGTGAGGCTTATGGAGGTGGTGCTCGGAAGCATCGTCGCCAGGATAGTTCGCGAGGTTCTTTGACTCGAGGTAGGGGATCCTTCACCAGGGATAGGTTCCATTGCTTTTTGTCTGCGGGGCCAGTTTTGGTTGCTCCACGGATTCCAGAGGGTGTTGGTATAGGACATGTTGAGCAGAGTAGGCAGGGTACGGATCATCTCCTACAGGGTTTGCCTTTAGAGGGTGTAGGCCGTGGTAGCCAGTCAGGTTCATCAAGATTTTCCCATCCGACTTCATTTGGTAGAGACTATTTTTTGGGTGGTGAGTGTGGGCACTTTGCTAGGAATTGCCCCATGATTGTGTATCCAGGACAACCTGGTTGTTATCATTGTGGAGAGATTGGTCACCTTTAGAGAGCTTATCCCCGACGAGGGCTGGCTGGGCCTTCAGTTTCGACCACTCAATCAAGAGTTAGACCCCGTCAACTTGATGCTCCTCTTGGTGGGCCTGAGGTAGAGGTTCCTGACACCGTTGCTCCAGGTCATGCCTTTGCTACCTTCGACTCGTGTTAGTCCCGCTAGCGTTGTAATTCTATCCCTTTTGTCGTGTAATTTCTTACATGCCTACCTGAATTATAGTATCGATGTGTTATTTTATTGGTAGTTTATTCTTTAGTAGTGGATAGGGGTGAGTTAGGCATGTGAGTTTTTTAACCTAAGTTGTAGCTTGTGAGTAGGCTTTGCTGAGCTCGCTTCCTGTTTGTTATGGTTCTAGGCTTGCTTTCAGTCTTCCTTTATAGCGGTCCTAGATGGTTGTTGCCTAGGCCATTATCTAGCATGGATAAAGGTCCGTGTGATGTTTTGGTGTATTACCGGTAGTTGGGACGGAGTTGAGATTTTGCCTTAGTTGGGAGATGTTGGTTATGCTAGTGTGCCTAGATCAGTTTGGCCTCCCGACCATCAAGAATTGACCCTCTTTATTGATTAGTTTAAGAGGTTGGCAAGTATGTTGGTTGTTCCCATAGTCTCCTCCAGTTCTTGGTCCGTTGGGTGTTCTGTTTTATCCCCAGATCCAGTTGGAACGAATCCTAATCGTAGTTGTTTGGATGAGCTCTTGATGTTGGCATCGTGATTGGGTTTTGACTTTAGCACTTTTTGACTATATGTTGATTGTAACCTCATGGTTGGGTTGTATTCGTAAGAATTTTAGGTGAGTTGGGCATCCGGCCCATTCTTCTCCTGCCTTATTGAATTTGACGTGTAGCTATGAGAAGTAAGGTAATGGCTTCATGTTCTTATTCGAGAAAGGGTTTGTAAGGTTTGGTATGTGCTAAAGAAGGATTTTTGTTTAGTTGAAAAATAAGAGAGATGACTTTTAGTTTGTGTTTATGTATCCTAGTAGTTGCCTGAGGTGGCGATGAAGGTTTGCTTTGGGATTGTGTGTTGGTGATTCGATTCAGCCATCTACACATTGTCGTGGGTTTTCCATCGATTGGTTTTTGTTTCAGTAGAAGCTGCGGTGTTGGCAACTTGCATATTCAGGCCTAGTTGGCTTGGGTTCTTAAGGGTTCATTGGTAGCATACGGGTTTGACCAAGGCTTTGGTTGGCAGTTTTGAATGTCGGGGTTAAGAATCATGGCTTGGCAGGTTATATCGGATGGTTCGTGGCAGGTTCTATTTGGTTGCAGCATCCGAGAGCCGGGAGGCAGTAGGTGCGGGCAATTAGCTTCTTTACTTCAACTGTGGATGTGGCTATTAGCCTTGGACACCTAGTCCTTGACTAACCTCTGCAAGAGGCAGGATATTCCAGATTTTAACAGTGTTATAGTTAGTACGAGGTCCTTCTTCCATGGTTGGAAAGACTCAGCGGCGTAAGTTTGAACTTCAGCAGTGGTGTATGCTTTATGTGGTCAGCTTGTGTGGGTTGAGACTAGTGAGGCTATTTTTAGTTCTGATGATACGTAGAGACTGGTAATTGCCATTCGTTTGCCGAGGATTTAAAAGCTTGTTTAATTGATTCCTCCGGAGTTGTTGTTTATGTGGGGTTGCAGTGTTGGTTAGACTCGGCTAGTATGGACTAGAAGTTTGTTATGATATATGTTTCTAAGTGGTTGGTTATTTTTCAGAATTAGTAGAGCGGTTGATTCGAGCCAAAGGAATGAGTTGGAAGTATATGCAAAAATTTCTATGGCTAGATTGTAACTTTGAACACCAGGCACCTTTTTCCTTTGCCTTCGGGGTGTTTATGGTTGATATTCATAGCATGGTTGACTTCTTCCTGAGGTGAGATTCTTAAGGCAATTTCACATCCAAATGGTGTTCGAGTGTTTGTAGTAGCAGCAGTGTTTTCTAGAGTTGGGAGCTTGCCTCATGGTTGCAGATTTCGTGGTAGGCTTACCACACTTCTTGCAGAATCGTGGTTTTGGTTTGGGTCTTTTGGAAAGGTTCCACTGGTTCATTCATTTTCAGTTGATTCAGACTTGGCATGGTTCAGCGAGGTTGACTTTTTTCATTCTACAATTTGGAAGTTTCTCCGTCAACACTGGGTGTTCTTTCATGCCTTTCCCAACCCTTGTGTGCGAACTTCAGTAGGGTTCAAATGGGTTTTACTGTTGGGTTCAGTTAGAGAGTTTGATGTAAGCAAAAGTGTTCGTTCGTTAGTTGATGGTCAGTCAGGGCAGGTAACTTTAGTTTTCAATGATATGCTATAAGTTGTTATCTTGGCTGGCAAAGGCTAGTAGCCTATATCTTAGCTTGAAACGAGTTGGAATAAAATGGGTGACTTCGTTTGTGGTAAAGTATAAGCAGGAACTATGGACCTCCGGTATGTCAGTTGATGCTTCGAGGGTGGTTTGGGTGTTTGACTTGTATGCAACTTACTGTTTGTGGTGCTAAAGGATTCAATTTAGAACAAAAAAGGGTTTGCGGAAGAGCGGGTTCATGAGTTAGAGTTTTGGGTTAGTTGATTTTCTGGTAGACTTTGTCACGCCCTGAGGTTATTCCCTAGACGTAACACAGGACATGGGACCACAAGAATCCCAAGCTAACCCTTGGTCATAGCATTCTAGAGCATAACAAAACATAAGCAGAAGCATAATGCGGAAATCCTATCAAGGAAACATTAATAAAGGGTCTAAGGGCCCCTTAACATACAATATCAAAAAAGGGATTTCGAATACAAACTATGTCTGAAAGCCTCTAGTCATAACATAAAGAGTTGCTAGGAGCCCTAGCTAACTCGGAGTATAGAAGTAAACCTAACATAAGGAAAAGCATAACAAGTCCTCGCACTATGAGGACTCACCAAAGCTGGGCGTGAGTGGCCGAGAACTCTAGCCACGAAGCTGTGATGGGACACCTGAATCTGCATCATCAAAGGATGCAGCGCAATGTTAGTACTATGGAAGGTACTAAGTATCTGGGATATGCATAGGTCATTATAAAAATGTACTTGAAAGCCTGTTTAAAATTGAGATCATGCATACTTTGTGATAAAACATGCTTAAATTATCTTTGAAGCTGAAATCATGTGGTAATAGTAAAATCTGTAATGTAATGACTCAATGCAATATCATAAGCTAAAACCATAATCATAAGTAGTAAGTCTGAAATCTTAAAGCAAAGAGTCAATACATTTTTTTAAAGTATAAATTGTTTCTGTGGGAGGTTCTCTAACCGAGATAGACCATGTGAGCTACATGGAATCCGATGTATCCGCCCCATCGAAAGTACCCAATATACCTTGCCAGGGTATAGAGGAATTACATTGGCGTGATCAGTAAAACTGATGCCTAACAGAGGGGACTTAAGACCTACGGGGGCACGTAGATCTGGGACCTTTTTGGTACTCTCACCCTGTCCAACTCGGTGCTAATACTGCTTCCAAAACATACATATAACTCATATAATACTTGGGCATATCTGATGCCAAATCTGTTTTAAAATCATAAGGGTATATCGTATACCGTGCAATTCACTTAGCTTAGGTGGACATATCTAGATTCCAAACCTTTCTTAAAACATAGGGACATATCTGATGTCCAAACTTTCTTAAATCATAGGGACATATCTGATATCCAAAACTTTCAAAAAACATAAGGACATATTTGATGTCATGCAATTTACAAGTCATGAATCTTAAAGCTTTGCAAGATCATAATTAAAAATATACTTTTCTTACTAAATTCATACTTAGAGAATTAGTCATGCAATTTCACAAATACATAGAGGCCATCATATCTAATCATGATAACTTTCTCTTAAAAACATGTAAATTCATAGTTTCATGCTAGAAATCGACATTCATGCTTGGACTTTTAAAACCAACGAGATAACTATACTTAAATCATGTGTAATCAAGAGGAAACCATGAATTTAAACATAGAAACTGATTTCGTAAACTTTTCCCAATTTTAGCTCAAAACCCTATTTTCATGAGTTCATAAATCAAAATAAGAATTGGCCTTAAAATCATGAATGAGAAACCACTCATAAAAACTCATGCAAAATCATGCAATTTAGAGTTAGAATCCATAGAAGAATCATGAGGAAACATTTCTTAGAAGGACCCATAAGAATTGAGTAAGAACTCTAGCTTAGAAATCTATAAGTTCAATTTAGAAGATTGGGGTTTTCGGAATAAGGGTGGAGAAATCCCTTATTGAATACCCACATACCTTAGGTGAAGATAACCCACTTAATTGGAAAAGACTTAGGAGACTTGAACTTGAAGTTTGAGACTTGGATCTTGAAACCCTAACTTGAAGCTTGAGAAGATGGAATTCCTTTTTCTATTCTTGAAACTTGTTTGGAAGAATGGGAGAGAACTTAGGTCAAGTGGGAATAAAAACACCCCTAAATAGGCTTAAAACAACTTAGTATAGGAGTTAAAAGAGTGAGAAATTACAAAAATACCCCTGGGAAATTAAGTTAAAAGCTGCTGAAATTTCTCGGAATGTCATCCACGGATTGGTTTGATGGGCCATCATTTCAAATGAAGGACCGTCAACTGAGTCTTGGTTCTGACTTTTTAGTTCTGGGGCTCTCTGAAGGTGATTCTACGAGTTAAAGGATGGTTCGTCGTTTGAAATGATGGCCCGTAAAGTCACCTGTGAAAAACTAGAAGAAAAGTTGAAAATTGACAAACCACGGGTCAAAGGACGGATCGTGGTTTGGGTCTACGGGTTGTCAACCTAACTCATCATTTTGAAACTGAAATTTTAAGCTGCAGATCTGTTTTGACGAGTCGAAAGTACAGACCGTCGTTTCAAACGACGGTTCGTCATTCCCATCCGTAATCCCTGGCAGCACTGCAGTAAAATATCTATAACTTTTTACTCCGGACTCGGATTAATGCGCGGTCGGTGGATTTGGAAAGAAGATTCAAAAATCTTTAATTTGGTGGGTACTAGACAAACCTAACTCTTTAGAGTTTGGGAGTAATGATCGATTGAATTTGACCCTAGTTTAGTCTTATAAGAAAACTCATTTGGTTGAGGTGCTCTAAACTTATCTAGGTTATAGGAGTCTCTTATGAACATGATTCTCATCCAAGGCACTCACCACACTAGGAAAAGATCATTACACTCATGAAAAAAGTTTGGATATTAGCTTAGGATTTTTGGGGGTTACTATATCACCCCATTGGGATCATTCATCCTCGAATGAAGACTAAGCAAGGGAAACTAGAGAGTAAACATGGAAACTGAACTTTTCAACTTAAAACATGATAAAACTAACTACGGATAACATTGATACATGCTAGGATCATAAGAGAAACTGCTGAAATAGAATCTGAGGGACATACTAAGGGTGAAACTACTTCCTCAAGCTGAAACTGTATCAAAAAGAAAAGGATGAGGGTACTTGGCCTTCATGGATGATTCTTCTTCCCAAGTAGTTTCTTCAACTGAGTTCTAAAAGGTGAAGTACTATCGTGGTAACCAACTTCTGATTGAAATAAAAATTGAGCTGGTTTTATGAGACACGTATGCATGCTGGGAACGTAAGATCAGCTAATAGGACGGGAACTGGATACCCAACATGATAGTTTATCTGGGATGAGAGTAGGAACTCAGCTAAAACTCATAAAGAACAAACAAACTCTAGAACTCACAGTTAATCGAAAGGGATACCAAATTGAGAGAAGTAGATATATGGGGAAACTATTTTCTTCTGAATACCACTCCTACCATTTGCAACTAACAACCTCAACAGCGTACATAAAGGTACTAAGGTCTGAGTCTAACTACCCGATTCTCCATGTTCAAACCTATCTCGACCAGGTCTCTTACATCTAGAACGTCTTTTAAGGATAGTATTCCCTCTTATTACAACAACCAACCAACCTAGGGCTCCTAACCAAAGGGTCACTAGTTGCGCAAATAATTATCCATATGTATCCCATCACGATATTCAAGATTATAACTATGGTAACCCTATGGTTTCGTAGCTTACCCTATTTAAGACTTCTCTCCTCTTTCCTACCATAACTAGGAATCGCAAATTAAAGAACTTCTACAGAGGGACATACTAAACTTCCTCATCTAACTATTTTTCATGAGTAATCCGTACCTCATAATTCACCCATACCTAGAAGTTAAGGGGGAACAAGTACACTAACAAGGAAAGGGAATCTGCTACCTCCTAGCTAGGCTACTACAAGGCCTTCTCCCCTAACACTTATAACATCATAAACCAGAACCATTGAAAGAAAAGAGCAGGAGCAGGAGCGTCATGAATGAAGGATTACAGATTGATCTTAACTTACAGTTAGCATGATCAAGCCACTCAAGGTGAGGCTTGGGGAATTGAGCACAATAGGCATCAATTCACATACTAGACATGTAAGACATGAGTTAGTGGGGATCACCACCCCTCGTCATCAAAGGCAAAGATCAAAGGGCTTTAGAAGAAGGAAATCATAAGCGTAAATCGTTTCAAGAATCAGGTCTGAGCATATACATGGCGTAACATGATTTGATCAGCCATTAAGGTATTTCTGAAGACTGACTGAGTAAAAATAACTGAGCATATTGAAATACATGAGTTCACATAAATAACAGACCTCGGGGAATAAAGATGGGACTCATAGACTCGCAGAGTAAGAGTAGAATCATTGTCTGAAGCAATCACTTGCCATCTAGAATCTGAACATGAGCGTGAATCTGAAATAGGACCTTGGCGCTGACACACAAGGCATGAAAAATGTATCATAATGGCAGAATTATACTTAGGACGCTAGGATGGAAATAATCTTCTGCCTCCCCTCTTGACTTTGTTCTAACACCCACAAGCATCGCTACCTGAGCCTCTTAAATCTGACTGATTCTACATTTCACCATCTGCCCCTTAGGTTCATGCTACCCTCTTAAGTCTATGGACCTCTAACCAACCTCTCAAAGGAACCATGATCTTTTTACCCTAACAGAACATACACTACTCCATAATCTAGCTAGAATACCCACTTCTTTCTATAGTCTAAGACTCTTTTTCTCCTAAAAGTATAGGCCTCAACCCTCAAATCCCCACTTAGTTCTAGGTCAAGACAACTAGCAACCAAACAAGAATAGGGGTCTGGGGATATGGATGCATAAAGGAAGAAAATCTAGTGACGTACCTGATTCAACTTCTGGAGGAATACTCTGACCCGCCTGGCTAGGCAATGAAAGGAGTTGGTGTTGGAGCTGAACATCATAGTTGCTCCTCTTAGATGAGGGGCAATCCTTGATCCTATGGCCTAACTGACCACACCTAAAACACCTCTCCTTGCCCATAAGGCACTCACCCAAATGAAACTTAACACAACTACTACAATGAGGGTACCTCAAGGTCTTTGGAGCCCTATGGTGACATGACTAAGAGTCGAGGGTAGGTATGCTAACTGAAGATGGGGTTGGTCTGGATGACCTCTGCTGAGAAGATGATTGGTTCCATGTTCTGGTCTTCTTGTTCTTCCTCTTTCTCTTCTTTAGTTTCTCTTTCTCATTCAACTGAGCTGTCATGGCTTAAGCCAACATACAGATGGATTCATGAAATTATGCATTCGTAACCTCATGATTTGGATTTGTTGGATTAGCATTCCTCGTGGGGTTTCTTTGTGGAGACATTATCTAGAATGCGTAAGGAATAAATTAGAAGGGTAAGTAGAGTCAAACTCTATCGCACGATAGTGAA
This sequence comes from Jaltomata sinuosa, assembly GCA_003996215.1. Taxonomy (NCBI): domain Eukaryota; kingdom Viridiplantae; phylum Streptophyta; class Magnoliopsida; order Solanales; family Solanaceae; genus Jaltomata; species Jaltomata sinuosa. The sequence continues at coordinate 281,317 of QJPP01002394.1, forward strand.
TCATGAAGAAGTGAAGTTTTTCCTAAAACATCTCATAGCCTCCCCCTCATAAGTGTAGCGCGTTTCACACCCATGAAAGAGATTCTACTCGATGCGGCTTTTAGACATCCTAGGACTCTTGAACCTGAGGCTCTGATACGAAGTTTGTCACGCCTCGAGGTTACCCCCTAGATGTAACACGGGACTTGAGACCACAAGAATCCTAAGCTAACCCTTCGTCATAGCATTCTCAAGTATAACAAAAGATAAGCAAAAGAATAATACAGAAATACTATCAAGGAAACATCAAATAAAGGGTCTAAGGGCCCCATAACATATAATATCTAAAAAGGGAATTCGAATACAAACTATGTCTGAAAACCGCTAGTCATAATATAAAGAGTTGCTAGGACAAGACCCTAGCAAACTCGGAGTATAGAAGTAAAGCTAACATAAGGAAAAGCATAACTAGTCCTCGTACTATGAGGACTCACCAAAGCTAGGCGTGACTGGCCGGGAACTCTGACCACGAAGCTGCGAAGGGACACCTGAATCTTCATCATCAAAGGATTCATCGCAATATGCGTTAGTACTATAGAAGGTACTAAGTATGTGGGATATGCATAGGTCATGATAAAAATGTACTTGAAAGCCTGTTTATAACTGATATCATGCATACTTTGTGATAAAACATGCTTAAATTATCTTTGAAGCTAAAATAATGTGGTAATAGTTAAATCTGTAATGTAATGACCCAATGCAATATCATAAGCTTAAAACATAATCATAAGTAGTAAGTCTGAAATCTAAAAGCAAAGAGTTATTATATTTTTTTTAAAGTATAAACTGTTTCTGTGGGAGGTTCTCTAACCGACATAGACCATGTGAACTACATGGAATATGATATATCCACCCCATCGAAAGGACCCAATGTACCTTGCCAGGGTATAGAGGCATTACTTTGGCATGATTACTAAAACTGATGCCCAACAGAGGGGACTTATGACCTACGGGGGCACGTAGTTTTGGGACCTTTTGGTTACTCTCACCCTGTCCAACTCGGTGCTAATACTTCTTCCAAAACATACATATAACTCATATAATACTTGGGCATATCTGATGCCAAATCTGTTTTAAAATCATAAGGGTATATCTGATACCGTGCAATTCACTTAGCTTAGGTGGACATATCTAGATTCCAAACCTTTCTTAAAACATAGGGACATATCTAATGTCCAAACTTTCTTAAATCATAGGGACATATCTGATATCCAAAACTTTCAAAAAACATAAGGACATATCTGATGTCATGCAATTTACAAGTCATGAATCTTAAAGCTTTGCAAAACCATAATTCAAAATATACTTTTCTTACTAAATTCATACTTAGAGAATTAGTCATGCAATTTCACAACTACATAGAGGCCATCATATCTAATCATGATAACTTTCTCTTAAAAACATGTAAATTCATAGTTTCATGCTAGAAATCGACATTCATGCTTGGACTTTTAAAACCAATGAGATAACTATACTTAAACCATGTGTAATCAAGAGGAAACCATGAATTTAAATATAGAAACTGATTTCGTAAACTTTCCCCAATTTTAGCTCGAAACCCTAGTTTCATGAGTTCATAAATCAAAATAAGAATTTGCCTTAAAATGATGAATGATAAACCACTCATAAAAACTCATGCAATTTAGAGTTAGAATCCATAGAAGAATCATGAGGAAACATTTCTTAGAAACACCCATAAGAATTGAGTAAGAACCCTAGCTTAGAAATCCATAATTTCAATTTAGAAGATTGGGGTTTTGGGCATAAGGGTGAATGAATATTTTATTGAATACCCACATAACTTAGGTAAAGATAACCCACTTCAGTGAAAAAGACTTAGGAGACTTGAACTTGAAGTTTGAGACTTGGAGCTTGAAACCCTAACTTGAAGCTTGAGAAGATGGAACTCCTTTTTCTTCTCTTGAAACTTTTTGGAAGAATGGGAGAGAAATTAGGTCAAATGGGAATAAAAACCTTCCTAAATAGGCTTAAAACAACTTAGTATAGGAGTTAAAAGAGTGGGAAATTACAAAAATACCCCTTGGAAATTAAGTTAAAAGCTGCTGAAATTTCTCAAAATGCTGACGACGGATTGGTTTGACAGGCCGTCATTTCAAATGATGGACCTTCAACTGAGTCATGGTTTTGCCTTTTTAGTTTTGGGGATCTCTGAAAGTGATTCTACGAGTTAAAGGATGGTCCATCGTTTGAAACGATGGCCCGTAAAGTCACCCGTGAAAAACTGGAAGAAAAGCTAAAAATTGACAAACCACGGGTCAAAGGAAGGATCGTGGTTTTGTTCTACGGGTTGTCAACCTAACTCATCATTTTGAAACTGAAATTTTAAGCTGCAGATCTATTTTGACGGGTCGAAAGTACGGACCGTCGTTTCAAATGATGGTTCGTCATTCCCATCTGTAATCCCTGGCAGCACTGCAATAAAATATCTATCACGTTTTACTCCAGACTCAGATTAATGCGCAGTCGGTGGTGCTGGAAAGAAGAATCAAAAAACTTTAATTTGGTGGGTACTAGGCCACCTAACTCTTTATAGTTTGGAAGGAATGATCATTTGAATTTGACCCTAGTTTAGTGTTATAAGAAAATTCATTTGGTGAGGTGCTTTCAACTTATCTAGGTTATAGGAGTCTCTTATGAACATGATTTGCATCCAAGGTACTCACCACACTAGGAAAAATATCATTACACTCATGGAAAAGGTTCGGATATTAGCTTAAGATTTTTGGGGTGTTATAGACTTGGTTATTGTTTAGAGGATTCGAGTTCTCTTTGCTGATTTCCCTGGTGCTCTGGTTTTAGTGTTGTGTTGGTGCTTTTTGGTTGAGATTCTCGAGGTTCAGTTTGGGTTGGCAGATCTTTGGAGGTTGAAATCTAGCTTGGCTAGTAAGAGGTTAAGGCTTGGTTGCTTTCTTTGGTACGGTAATGTTGGGTGTCATTTGGTCGTGGAGGCTACCCGGGTTGTCCAAGAGAGTAGTGCGGGCTTTGTATCCGCTGTTCTTAAATCTCTGGTATTTCCTTCTTTCCTGATTTTCGGGGATGAAAGTCTTTTTAGTAGTGGATAATGTAATGACCCTTCCGGTCATTTACGCATTTTCACTTTTCTTGTTTTGTTAGAGCTGAGCCTTAAGAGTTGAGTTACCGAAATCGTGCGATGGTGATTTGCGATCGAATGGTGTTAACCTTCATCCTATAGTAATGGCTTGCGAGCCTAAATTTGAGAATTTTATTAACATCGCGCGTAGTTGAAAACATTTAATTTGAAAGTTGTATTTGGTAAAAATAATTATTTGTCTAAAAATGTTTTAAATATTTATGAAAAATTACTTTTGTTATGATATATTTAGGTATGTATTTATTTTATAAGAGTTTTATGATTTATTAATATTTTAACAAACATAGTAAACTTAGTTATGTTGAAAATTAGTATTATAATATAGTAGGTTCTATTTGAAATAATTTTCTATTTATTATGATATATTCAAAAAGTAATATTTATTTTACCATGGACCTATGCAATACCCGAGTATGTATATAACGGGACCAAAATATTTTGGGGTTTGTCACCTCCACTTCCATGTGGAAAGTGGAGGGACTGTACACCAACCCTTAATGAGATAGTGACAACATGTGTAAAGATGAGCATTAACTCATCTTGGCAGCCTTTTGTTATCAATATAAGTAGTAATATAATTGTGAGAATAAAGAGATTCTCTTGGTAAAATATATATTTTGGTCAAACAGTTGGTGGAAATTTTGGATTTCTCTTCTCTAATTGGCAGAATGTTTGAGATTTGAGCTATCTTCATTTTTATAGCCAACATGTATATAGAAAAATTTGGTAGGGATATACATGTAGCATCTGTACATATTTGTTTATCACGACAAAAAGAACCTCACGGGAAAAGAAAGTTGTTTGACGCAATATTCGATCATCAAGATAAAATATATTATCTACATCAAGTATTCAAGCCTAGGTTCAAGTTTGATTTCGTTTCAGAGCTCCCCGGTGCAGTTCGAGCCTGGACAAGGTCGTTTCCGCAGCTAGTCATCGGATGACAGGTAGTTTATGGCTTTCTCTACCTAGACTATGCGTACATAGTCTATAACTACACTAATTAACATCCTTGGGTGGGTTGTTATAGGTTGGTACCCCAGACCTTGTCTACCTTGTTCGTCCGTTTAATTCATACGATATTTGTAGTATTTGCGTAGCATTGTATATTATGCTTGTGGTCCTGTGTGGCCTTGTATTGACTCTAGAACATAGATGGTGGGTTATTTGGGAAATGTTCGCGAGACCCGAACATAGAGATGATCCTTTTAGGCTGGTTATGTCTGCTGCGTAGCTGCTGGGCCTGTGCAGGGCTGATAGGAGTTGTTGTGAGCAGTTGGGATATTGTGTGCGAGCTTATCATCCATGAAAAAGGTTTTTCCCTGCATGTTTTACTACAGTTTTGGCTGCGAGCCACTACAGACAGTTTTCATGAATTTGCGTGGCCACGGAGGCCCATCTTTTGTACTGTTGATGATAGAAAAGGGGATTTTTGGATGTTTTTGCACTGATTTTATTACTGGTATTAGTCTCTATGGGGCAGAGCACCAGACTTTATTTTATTACTAATACTAGTCTCTACGGGGTGGAGCACTAGACTTGATTTACTACAGTTTTAGACCCGGTTACTCCCGGGCACCCTTGGAGGGGTTTTTGAGGCATTTCCTACTACTTTAGTCCTGGACAGGGTCTGGGCATGCATATTCAAGATTGGGTATCTATCTTTCGGATGACATGTCTTGGTACTGAGTTGTTGTATGTGGTCGATAAGTAGACCTCCATGGGCCCCTGTCGTTCCTGGGCCACAGGCTACGGGCCGATGCAGCATGCCAGGAAGGGGGGTGTATCGCAGAGGAGAGGTACACGAGAAAGAGCTTCCATGGTTCCCGCCTCTATACGGACCCGCAGGGTAACAGAGGAGGAACATACCAGTTACTGTCATATCATATCATATCATGCATTGATTGCACCCTTATTTGCTGTGTGTTCAATGTATGCTCCGATTGTATGGGAGGCCGGAGGGTTTGTTTTCACTTGATTGTGTTCCTCGATTGTATGGGCGACCGTTGGGACTGTAGGTTGACTATATTTACCCTGTATTTATTTAGAGCTTATGTTGGCACTCGGTTAGTGAAGGATTAGTGATGGTTAACCTGTTAAGGCTTCGATTGCTGGATGTATGATTATTGAGAGGGCTAGGGAGTCTTATCTTATTAAGGCACTTTTGTATGGCCATCTGAGTAGAGTTTGAGATTCTGGTTCTATTCTTGTGGGAAGTTGAGTGGTATCTCTCGGTTATTGTGGTCTAGTTATTTTATCCTAAGGTTTTACTTGTGAGGTGATTCCCTGGTTATGCTATCATGTGATTGGATTGGTGTTATGATTTACTTATACTTGTTGATTCCATTTTGAGTATGTTAGACTGATTTCCGTCTTTTCCTTTTACTTGAGGTTACCGGTATACCGCTATTTTCTCAACTCTCTCTCTCTCTTTACTTATTTATATTATTGTGCAAGGACTCCAAGTGCGTTCTCCCTTCCTTCACCTATGATTCTGTGTAGTTATATCCTTTATGCTTGCATGTGTTACTTGTATCTCTTAGTTTGCTGATGATCTGTGCTAGCTCCTTGTGCCTTACTTATTGCTTCAGTAAGTGCTTTCTTGCTATCTATTACTTTCTGCTTTTAAATCTTATATGCGCTCAGTCGATCGATGATGCATACTGAGTACCTGTTGTTTTGGTGCTCATACTATACTTCTGCACTTTTTGGTGTAGATATTAGTTGGGCTTTCGCCGTTGATCCTGTTGGAGACTCGTGTTGATTTTATGGATATTCGAGACTAGGGTGAGCGCCTGACGGTCAGGGCTTGACTGTATCTCATCTTTTGGCACTATTACTACTTGTACTTTCAGAGATAATTTGTATTATATTTTGTTACTTCTAGATCTTGTACTCTATTAGAAACTTCTGTACTATCGATACCAAGTCTTGGGGTTGGTGTAGTATCATTTGTTTATATCTTTAAGTTTTGCTTTCGCTTTGTCTATCTTACATTATACTTCCGCTTATTTTAGCTCATTATGCATATTGGTTTGGTAGTAGCCCATTACTAACCATTCCAGGCTATGGGAATTGGTTTGCCTACGGGGGGGTTGTAGGTGCCATCATGACCTGAGAAATTGGGTCGTGATAATTACCCACATACCTTGATTGAAGCGAACCCACTTGAAAGCTAAAGATCTGAAATGGCATATTAACATGATATACAGGATTCAAGCCTAAAGTCTATCTAAAATCAAACCTAGGGTTCCAGTAACATACATATATACATTATCTAACTAACTCAGTCTGAAAAAGGTAAACCGTAACCTAACTCGGGACCAAACTGCAAGCACGAACCATCACTCATGTGCCTTCCTCTTTCGAACAGCCTCAGAAAGCTTCCACACTATCATGAAAATAAACTAGGTGTCAAGAAGAGAATAATGATACCCATATTGCTATACGGTAAATAGGGCCAAAAATCGGGTCAGAAAAATGACCCTCTGGGCCCGTGCAATGAAACAGAAAACAAAATTCACAATTATACTCGTGGTGGGTCAAGGAACCCATTCCCAAAGTTTGGGAGTGAACAGGGTTCGTTTTGGGGCCCAAAACAGCTCCAAAGTGCTACTAATTCACGGGATTAAAATAGATAGTTCAGAATTTAAAGGCGGGGACCTACCTCAACAAGAGAAACACGTCAAGGAGGTGAGTTGCACAAATTTAGGAACATGCAGTCCCCAAAAACCAGATTCCACAAGATTTCCCCAACTCTAAGAATTTAGCAACAAGGAAACTTAGCGAAAGAATTAAAAAAATTAATACGGAAGGAGGATAGGGGTGACGAGGGAACTTACCGGGTGAAAGATACTGAGCAAGGGAGCTGGAAATTGGGAGCTTGGAGCTTAGCAATGGAGTTTTATTGGATTATTATAGGAGAAGAAGAAGTTGGGACTTAATATAACTTCCAGGGGCCCTTCATCATGATCGCGATAGGACCCTCGCATTCGGGAAGAATAATTGGCCCAACCATCGCATTTGCGATTGTCCAGGATGCATTCCCGAAGAGGAAGCCAAGCCGGGTCCCAATCGGCTACATCAAGAATGCAAAGGAACCCTTCGTGAACGTGATGGTCAAGAAACTAGACCATCGCAAATGTAATAGGGTCCCCACGATCGCGAAGAGCAAAGTTGTCTGCAACTTAATGCAGCAACCAGCAAAACACCAAGTCCAAAAATCTTCTGATGGACCCTCGAGATTCATCCAGAACCTCGTGAACACAAACCAACCATGCTACCCTACCAGAAATTACATTATAGATTCAATGGTATTGACGAAACTCCGGACGGGTATCATTTTAATGAAAAGTGGGCCCCACGTCCAAAACCAACTCGAAACTCACAACCCAAAAACAAGTCCAGAATACTCGGGATAAGAACCAAATGTCCTTCTAGGCCAAAGTCAATATTTCAGAGCTAACAGTGCTAACAAAATTTCCATCTGAGGCCGTCTTCTCCAAATATTGATGAAAGACAATCCTACCAGCAAAATGGACATCAAAACACACAAAGCCAGACAAAACCAAATCGAAAGACTCAGACCTAAACTAATGGTCCCACTAGACCAAAATCCCCATTTTGGAGCCAATGAAACTTTTGGAATTCTATTCTGAGCATGTTTGCCAAGAAAGATGACTGAAGTAAAAGATTTACCAACCTTAAGTGCTAAAACAGGGAAATGGTCATAATGACAAAACGGTAAGCCTGGGCACAGGACCGTCAGTCCTGTCAAGTCATAAATTACTTGTAGCCACTGAGGGAAAGCTTGAAATGTAGAAAAAGCATGGAAAATGAACTGAAGGGTCATTACAGTTGACTTCAGTCAACATTCTTAGTGAATGTGCTCGGAATCAAATTCCGACAGTTTTGTTAGCTTTGGACCGTGGACTTTGGTGTATAGGGACCTTTAGTCGGGATCCGAGAGATTTTTAGCTTGGAATTCTCTCTCACTTTATGTTTTCAGGCCATTTAGAGTTGAAAGTATAACTTTGGGTGACGTTCGATGATCGGAGTGTCGGATTCAAAATTTGACGATTCCATCAGCTCCGGAATGATGAGTTTGGGTTAGGAGCGTTGTTGGTTCGGGTTCTGGGTGAACCAGACTCATTTTGAGACTTTGAGTTCCTTTTCATTAGCGTTGACTTGGGCCAAAATTTCTCCAAAACGACCTCGTATGGAAGTTTCATCGATTTCGTTGAGTCTGAAATGTCGTTTTCACTCTATTAGCATTATTGGTTTTTGAATATCAGTTTTTGATTTTGCCCGTAATACCCTGTAGAGTTTTCAAAAATTACAGATAATAGTTGCAGGCCTGGCCTTCAGTGCCAACGGCACCCAGGCAGCGCGATCGTGCTGGACTGTGGCAAGCCTTGAGCGTCGATGGGCCTGTCTTAGCGCCGATGGCGCTGGACAATTTCCAGCAACTATAAATTTCATTTCTTTCATTTTTGTAGCTCATATTCTCAACTCTTCCCAACTCCAACTCCTAAAATACTTTCCTAAATTACTCCTATATCAATACTAAACCTTGGGTAATCATTTGTTCATCAATTTTTCGTGTTTCTTTGTCTCTTGGAAAGCCTTCTTCCTCCTTGAAATTCTCTTGTTCCTTCCTTAAAATTCACCATTGACGCTCATTCCAAGCTTGGAAATTCTTGTGTAGTGGCTGCTCCCAGCTCGTGCATGCTTCGTGGGGGTGAAGGATTGTCTACCTTGGCTTAAATTCCATCTTTTTGGTAAGTAATTCTTGCCCAATTTCCAATTTTATTCTTGAAATTCTATCTTTAAGCCTCATCTTGAGTAGGCTATTTTGAGCCCTAATTGTTGTCTGTTCCCGCTCAATATTTGAGCATGTTCTCCCGGTATGGTAAGGAACACATGAGTGTTTTTCATTTTTGGTTTTGGGTTGCGGGACCCACGAGCTTGTTTGTGACCTGAATTTCAACCCGGCTATTATTATAGCAATATGGGTATCGTTAGTCTTGTTTTGACATATAGATTATTGTATTAATAGTGGTCTTGCAATTTGAATCTTCTCAGAGCAGTTCGAGCCTGGAATATGTAGTCCCCGCGGCTATTCGTCGGACGAAAGATAGGTTATGGCTTTCCCTACCTAGACTCCATGTATATAGGCTATAACTGCAATAATTAGTATCCTTGGGTGGGTTGTTATTGGTTGGTACCCCAAACCTTGACCACCTTTTCTGTCCATTTATTTCATACACTGATTGTAGTATTTGTGTAGTATTGTATGTCACCCTTGTGGTCCTGTGTGACCTTGTATTGACTTTGGAACATAGATGGTGGGTGATTTGGGAATGTCCGCGAGTCCCGGACATACAGATATCCTTTTAGGATGGTTATATCTATTGAGTAGATGTTGGGCCTGTGAAGGGCTGATAGGAACTTTTTGTGAGCCACTGGGCTAACTTATATTTGTGTGCGAGCATATCATCCATGAAAAAGGCTTTCCCCTGCATGTTTTACTTGGATTTTGGCTGTGAGCCACTATAGATGGGTTTTCTTAAGCTTGCATGGCGCCGGGGTCCCATTTTTAGGTATAACCTAATGATGACTTGGGATTTTGGATGATTTCACACTTGATTTTCTACTGATACTAGGCTCTGTGGGGCAGACAACTATATCTGATATTTCTTACGGATTTAAACCCGAATACGCTCTGGGAACTCTCTCAGAGGGTTGTTGAGACTTTTACTATTGATTTAGACTCAAATATACTTCGGGAACCCTTTGAGAAGCTCTTTTGAGATTACTACAACTGCTTTAGACCCGATTCAATCTTGGGCACGCATATTCAAGATTTAGCCACTGGCTTGAACCCGGATATATTTTTGGATGACATGTTAGAGATTTCACGTACGTTACTGTATGTGGTAAGGGACCTCCATTTTGGGGCTTGGCTAGGAGCTGGGTGCGCTGGAGGAGAGCTCCCCTACTATACTCCTAAACTACAAGCTAGCTATGAGGTATAGAGGGCACGTCCCACCATGGGTCCTCCTACTCAAGTGCCAGGAAGAGGTGCAGACAGGGTTACTATTACCGATTCCATCATATCATCATCATGCATATTTCACTCGGATTTCACCATTATTTGTTGTATGTTCAGTGTACTCTCCGGTTGTAAGGGCGTCCGTAGGGTTTGTTTTTACTTGACGGCGTTCCTCGATTGTATGGGTGACCGTTGGGATGGTAGGTAGATTATATTTACACCTGTCTTTATTTAGAGCTTGTCATGGCTTATGGTTCTAGTTGCTTAACGGTTATTAGCCTTTTGAGGCTCCAGTTGTGGGATTTGATTATTGAGGGGGATAGGGAGTCCTATCTTATTGAGGCACTTTTGTGTGGCTTTCTAAGCAGTGTGTGAGTTTTTGGTTCCATCCTTCTGAGGATTTGAGTAGCGTCTCTTGATTATTGTGGTTGAGTGGTTCCATCCTAGGTTGATATTTGGGAGGTTGATCTCTGTTTATATTATCTTTGGAGTTGGATTCATTGTATGTTTCCCTTTAGTATAATGATCCCTTCTTGAATATGTGAAGTTACTTCCTTCCTTCCTTTTACTTGAGGTTACCAGTATACCGCCATGTCTTTGTAAACTCTCTCCTTTTATATATACTATTGTCACAAAGATTCCAGGTGCGTTCTTATTCCTTACGCCTGTGTTTATGTGTTATGTATATGTTTGTGCTAGCATGTATTCTTGTAACTCTTGGGTGATTGTTCCTTGTGCTAGTTCCTTGTGCTTCTTCCTTGCTTCTATGACTGCTTTCTTGTATTCTGCTGATTATTGTTCTTATATCTTATATGCGCTCAGTCGGCCGATGATACCTATTGAGTACACGTTATCTTGGTGCTCATACTATACTTCTGCACTTTTTGGTGCAGATATTAGTTGAGCTTTCACCGTTGATCGCGTTGGAGAATAGTGCAGCTTTTGACATCGAGACTAGGGTGAGCACCTGCCGATCAGGGCTTGTCTACATCTCATCTTTTGTACTAATACTCCTTTTACCCTCGGAGACAGATTTATATTATATTTTGTTACTTCTAGCACTTGTATTCTATTAGAAGCTTATGTACTATCGATACCAAGTCTTGGGGTTGGTGTTGTATCTTTGTATATATATTTTGGGTTGTTCCTTATGCGTGTCTTATCTTTACATTCAACTTCCGCTTATTTCTGCTGGTTGTGCATAATGGTTAGGTGGTAGCCCATTATTAATCATTCCGGGTTACGGGGATTGGTTCGCCTAACGGAGGGTTGTAGGTGCCATCATGACCTGAGAAATTGGGTCGTGACAGTCCTGCCCAGAGAAATAAAGTCTTTAAGATGCTTATATTGTTTGGTATGAAATCCATTTGTTTGGCAAGAGTGACTGATTTTGTGTTAGAATTGATTTTGCTCAAATGTTTGATCAATTTTCCTTCTTATTTCGTTTCCTTAAATCCTTCTTGTAGTACTAGTCTATTTTTTTTTGTAGAGCTGGAGAGCTTTGGTATTTGTTGATTTTTTGGCAACTCTTGATTGATATATTCTCTACGATGCACTTTTCCTCTCCTTAATTGATTTGGACAGCCTTAGTACTTGCTAATGATTCATTTTTCCTTAATTTTATTGACTTTATTTAATTCGGATTGATTCTGCTTGACTAATTATGGTAATGTTGGCCTGATTCTTCACTTAATTGATTCAATCCATATGTTTAAGGAAATAGTTCCTTGATTGGTTTTGCTGAATATTTTTCATTCCCTTAATTAATTGCCATAACCTTAGTATTTGTCTAATTACTATAATCTTGACATGATCTTCTCCTAATTGATTTGGATACCAATTAAGGAAAGGTTCCTTTTGGGTGTTTTCCCTGAATACTTATTTCTTCCTTTTATTAGTGATCATGATTTTATTACTTGAATATTTGGTAAACTTAGCATGTTTTTCTACCACTAATTGATCTTATCAATCGGTTTAAGGAAAAAATTCTTTTAATTGATTTTTTCAATTATTTTCTTTTCTTATTTTTTTATTTATAACTCACCTACTATATAAGCAGTCCTTCTCCTTCATTATTTTTGGAGACCTTTACATCTACTAATCTCATATTTTAAAGTTTCTCTTCTTGGATGGCAAGTGGAACGATTGCTAAGTGTTGGACTTTGAAAAAATTTCTATTGTTTGCGGCTAACTGGTTAGTTCCTAATCGAAGTAACCTTCAATTCATATGTCTGATTCTATATAGTTTAGGATGCATTCTCTAGTTTATCTATGTTTATTTGTGAAATTCTTGACATATATGCGTATAAATCGTTGAGTCAATAGACAGCCTGCCTATAGAATTTATGCCTAAAATCTGTCTCTTGCTTGCTTGATCTGCTTTTTCTCCTTTTATGTTTTGTCATGAACTGGTGTTATTTATAAAAAGTTAGATATTCCTTGTTGGCAGTTTGTTTTGTCTTGTTTTCATGGTATTCTGTGAGAAACAGAGGTACTAAGATACCCCATCCTAGACATAAGCACTGCCTAGAATCCGCGAGATTCTCAGAAACTCTGACATGTCGAGGGTGATTTTATGGGTCGTATTAGGATCCTTCGAATCTTATATTCATCTGTTTGATAGGTTACTTGCTGATGGTTTGGTCGGACAGTGAAGAGTGGACATCTTTATAGACCATAGAGTTTATTATGCTTTATATTCATTCACTTAGGTCTGTAATATTTATTATATAAACTTCAGTAAATAAATGAAATTTAGGGGGCTGCTATGGGGGAGGGGCAAACTATGTGCTATTTGCTACTCAAAATACTTGCTTGACAAAATTCACATAGAAAACATGCCTATAGGATTTAAAATAGTGTCAATGTTTTAAACTAGAAACCATGTCTATAGGTTTAAATTCGTTTCAGCTTTTAAAATTAATTACCACGCTATAGGGTTTAAAACCAATTTTCAGTTCTTTTTTTTCAAAAACAATTAGTTGCCATGCTTATATGTTTCAAATATGTTCCTTATCAATTTTCAGCATTTTTGCACCAATTTAACATGGTTTAGAAATCACGTGTGTAGACTAAATCAATTTCAGCAGTCGCAGCGAATGTTAGTGTGTTAAATCGGATCAACCTTTCGAAATTAAAGCTGTAGGATTTAGTTGAATATGTGGTCTGAATCTGTGTTGCTAATTTGAGCATGTTAGCCTAATCTATCATACTTAGACACCATGACAATATGATTCAATTAATTAATTATTCCTTAAACAATAGGCAGTATGTGCAGTATATGTAACTACTCAATCATTTAATATGTTTTAACTGGTCCAATGCTTAAAACAGGTCTTTAAATGTGAATCATTTTCCACCTATCTCAGCTATTAGATATCACGCTCATAATATTTAATTAATAAATTTCTTCCTATCTTTATTATTAGAAATCATGTTCATAAGTTTAATTAAAATGACAATTTTCAAAGCTTGTTTTAATCACCTATCTTTTAATTAATTAAGAGGCCTATTTGAGACCTTTATGTGCTACATGTTTTCAAGTCTTCCTTGTTTTGTTTGGCGCTTAATCCTGTGTCTAATTAATAAACTTTGGATTGTATTTGTCTAGACCTATATCCAAATAGTAAGTCCAATGCCTCTTGGAAACTAAGTGGAACGGGTAGGCATATTAAGACGCGTTAGATTTTTCATTTCTTTAGTGCGCTTTTAGTTTTAATAACAACTTTAATAACCAACCTAGGAGGGTGGTCGGAGATGATAGTCTGTGCTTGCTGATTAATACTAGCAATCCTTAATTGGATTGCGAAGTATTAAATCATGTTGCATGGGGTAATCCTTTAGGCTAAAAAAACCCTCCTCCCCAACTTGTTTTCCTCCTACGTAGGGAGTGATCTACATGATATACTTATGCTCGATAGTCATTGCACTTTGACTACGAGGTCTTTTAAGACTTCGCACGAGGTTGAGCGATTACTTCCTAACGTATAGGTTTTCGGAGTTTTATTATTGCATTATCTTATGCTTGGGGTAGTTAATTAAATCACTTAGTAATTAGGCTATCTTTTCTATATTGTTGTCTTCTCGCTTATCTAATTCCTTTTATATATTTAATTATTTCAATTGTAATTTATGTGCATAATCCTTTCTCACTTAGACTATTAGTAATTAATTTGATTTAATTTACTTACTTGTTCAAAAATAAAGTTTTACTTGCTTAATTACCTAGTCCTTTAGTTTAATAATCAATTGACCTTTGTTTTATCACATTCTTCCCCACATAAATCAAGAATCCGTAAGGGACCCATATTTGTGGACCACGAAGTGTGCTTAACACCTTCCTTTCGAGGTAACTTGAACTCTTACCCGATTCTCTTGTTGCGTAGACTTTAAAATAGGTTTACTCGTAGTTAGTTAGTATGGTGCCCTAACACACCTTTAATTCGTTAGGTGGCGAATCTTCACTTCTCTTTTATCCTAAAAGAGAGTTGTCACGTCGAATCCCGCTTTTTGCGAGAAAAATAGGGCGCGACAGAATGGCGACTCCGCTGGAGATACTTAGGTTCTAACCATTACGGATTTTGTGTTTATGTGAGATTTTGTGTTACTTTATAACTTCCTTCTTGCAATTTACTGTTGTTCCCTTTCTGTATGGTTTATTTTTCGAATAAATTATCTATTTTCATGATTAGCATGCTATGTGCTTGTGTTTTTCCTGTTTAATCCTCCTTTTTGTTTTTCTTAGTGTTTATCTTCATGCTAAGAAGTCCTTTTCTTATCTGTTTTCTTAAAAATGATATGTTTGTTTTACATGTCTAGAATATTTTAATGTATTTAATTGTATGTACTATTTTGTGGATAAAATTATAATTGTTTTGTGAATTTCCTTTTCTTTTCCCTTTTTATCTGTCTTTTTGAAATAATTTTAGCATGTTTAATTATTTTTTAAACATGAGTATTTTTTCATGATCAATGTTTGTTTTTTTCGTGTTTTCATTTAGCATGATTAATTTTCTCCTTATTTTCTTCCTCCGTGTCTTCATGATAACTGCTTGTCCCCTCCTCTTCCTTCATTCGTTTCCTTAGATAGTTTACTTTTTTATGTTTAGCATATTTTCCTTTTGATATGTGTTTTTATGCTTGATTCCTCCTCACTTGTTATATATTTTTTTAGTTTTTCTATTGACTGATTTACTTATTTTTTATCTCTTTCCTTAACTGTTCAATGTGTTACTATTTTTCCTATATGCTACATGTTACTGCTTTTCATAACTGTCATTCCACTCATACTTTTCCCACTTGAGAACTTCATACTTTCACACACTATACACCTGAGTTGTGCATTTGCACTTCTCGAAAATTCTTTCAAATACCCATTTTAGAGAGTTGGCATAGACGTGGGGTGAGCGGATAGTTTTGCTACCGTGTGACCACGTGCCTCCTCACATAGGAAAACCTTGAGTCCATATCTATCCAAATCTTAGAAACTTAGGATAGTGATATATCCACCCCATTATGTAAGTCATGCATGCATCAACCGTAAGTGGTTTGGCTCTAAGGGTCAATCCATGAAGTTAGTAGCCTCCCTCTTGTCAAAGGGTTCCCATTAACCCAAAGATAAATTATCATATTATGTGCTAAATTATCATGATAACTTAATCCAAGATAATTTTCAATAAAAAGAAGTTTAGAAAATTTGTTTTTGTTTCTCTTTCAGGCTGTAGAATGGATGACGCACCAGTACTTTCCAGAGCTAGGATGGTTGTGGGCATTCCCCACAAATTAAAACGATGGTGGAAAGATATAAAAAGGGATCATGTCTTCAAGTTCAAGGACCTTGAGCTAATGCCGATTGTGGAGGAGATTGGAGGGTTCACCGAGATATGGTATCAAAGTAAAGGATTGATCCAAGATCTCTTAACTACAATAGAGGCTTTCAAACTTAGGATTGTTCCTTTTCATACTATTTTTCCTAGTTCTACTTCATTTTTTTTCTTTCCCGTGAAAAAAATATGCAGTAGATGCGAAACGCACCAGAGAGAGTGTGCATAGCATGTGCTATCTCACAAGCAAACATAATCCTACAGGGATTTTATGTTGAGGTGCGAAGCTGGTGCGATCCGCACCTTCAAAAGTGCATATCGCACCAAGCGTTGCCCCTCGGGTCAGTGATTTTCTTTTTCTTTTAAACATGGTGCGATGCGTCATGCGACTCGCACATCAAGATCTATGCATCTCATGCGAAGAGAACAAAGTCACAATTGGAATTTTTGGTTCCTTGTGCCCTTGTGAATTTTGCATGTGATTCATAGAGCAAGATGTGCATAATCACTAGGCACCACGAAGCACACCAATCAACATTAACAAAGGGGACAAGGGATTACATGATCATAAACTCTGGGTACTCAGACTTCCCTAGATTTTCATTGGTATAATGACAAGCAAGAAAGGAACTCAACGGCTTCCCTTAAGATGGATGTTACCCCATCTATCATCGGGAACATCAAGCCCTCGCTTTCATATGGATATTCACAATTTCAGCATCAATTAATCTCCCTCCCCGCACAAAGTCATACACCCCAAATAGAATGCTCAACAAAAATCATGGGTAACAATCAGCAAAATTCAGCGTCCATAACAAATTATTAACGAAAACCTCATGACAAACGACGATTTGCCCTTAAGAAGGATGTCACCCAATCTATCATCGTGCCAAATCATGCGTCCATCACAAGTGGGTTACTCAGACTTCACCCCAACACCTAATTCAAGGTTAGAATTCACTAACAATCAACATGCATTAACAAAATTAAAGTTCTACCAAGTTAGAAACAATCAAAATCATCAATTCAACTCAAAATTGGGGACCCAAAATTTTCGGATCTTGCCTAAAACCAACATGGTAATTCTACTAAGCATGCTTCACAATATGAGTTCCAACCCTTCATAAAAAAAGTATTTAACGTTAGGGAACTTACCACGAGTGAAGATTATGAAGAGAGGAGTGAAAATTGAAGCTTTTTGTTCTTCGATAATGGTGACAGCAAAACCTTCCCAGAGAATGACGGTGGCGGTGTTGACAGAATAGTGGGGATTGTGGGTGACATGAAGAGCTTATTTTTGGAGAGGTTTGAGGGATTTAGAGAGATTTTTGGGAGAAAATTTTTAGGGTTTAAGGAAAAAGAAGGTGGAAGAAGAAGAGAAAAGGTTGTTTTAAAAGAAAAAGAAGAAGAAAGGTCGGCCGGGTCATCTCCGGGTTGAGTCGGTCAATGGGTTAGGTCAATTCAAATTCAAACTTACCATTGGTGCACCGCGACATGCGATTCGCACCAGAAAAGGTGCGGATCGAATGACATTTTGTACATTCCCCTTTTTCTCCCCTGGGATTGCCCATGCATTTGTTTCACCATGCGATAGGTTGTGCGACATGCACAAATGCTTGTGCGGTCCGCACAGTCCATCAAACGACTCTTTTTTCCTTGCTTTCCCTTGTTCAATTTTTCCAACCAGGAATTCCCTACAAAAACACCAAAAACACCAAAAGATAAACAAAAACAAATAAAGAAACTTGGGTTGCCTCCCAAGCAGCACTTGATTTAACGTCTAGGCATGACGATACTACCTCAATCCTCAATCATTCTTTGGGATGCTGATGGTGTCACTAGGCAATGTCCCTTTTATCCTCTGGTTCATTTGGCTTGAGAGGTGGTTCATTTGGGCCTCAAGGTGCTTGATTGAGGCTGAGTGGGTGCTCACAGTTTGGTGAAGTGTTGAGACCTCACTTTTTAGCTTTCTCACTCCCGTATTTGTGGTGTTCACTTTCTTAAGAACCAAGGACATCATGTCCTACAACTTGGAATGGCTAGGGTTGCTTGTGCCCTGTTGGTAGAGAGAGTCTGCCTTGTTCGGAGGGATATAGAGATTCAAACTCTAGTGATTGAAAAAATCACCATCCTTGTCTATATCCTGCCAAATTTTGTCTTTCTTTTTCTCGAATCCAACCTTGGTTCTCCTCCCTCGGACGATAGTACCGGGGATGAGAACCCACCAACACATAACATAGCTTTCCATAAACCACAATCATGAGCTCGTCATCACTAGCTTTGATTTTCGGTGTACTCACTGCATTTACTGTGTCATGCCCCGAAGCTACCCCCTGGGCGTAACACAGGACCTGGGACCACAAGTTCCTCAAGCTAACCCTTGGTCATAGCATAACTCAGGTATATCAATTAAGCATAGCGGAAGCATAATACAAATTAGAGAACTCAATCCATAAGATAAAATCAAAAGAACATAATTCGAAGAAAACCTGAATATCATCTATGTCTGAAAAGCCTCTATATATGACGTAAGGAGTTGCTAGGACAAGACCCTAGCTAACTCAAAGTACGAACATAAGTAGTCTAAACAAACTAGAGTCATAACTAGCCATCGAACAATGAGGACTCACCAACACTGACTGGATACCCAGCTTCATCTAACCACGAGCTTGATGTGAAACATATGTATCTGCATCATCAAGAGGATGCAGCGCAAAATATGCGTCAGTACTAGAGTATGTACCGACTATGTGAGATATGCATAATCATGATAAAAAGATACTTAAAATATGCTTAAGGTTATCTAGAACCCTCATTGTTCGGTGCTAAATACTACTCCCAAAACATATAACATAAGGCTCAATCAAGGATTTGTATGGGGACCTCGTCATAGGTGAGACTATCCTTCACACCTACATCCTCTAAAGCAACAATCAATGTCGGATCACCAACACACTTCTTCAATAAGAAAACATGGAAGACCGGATGAACCACTTCTAACTTCGTTGGCAAGTCTAACTCATAAGCAACGCTACTAACTCTCCTCAAAATCTAATAAGGACCTACAAAATGTGGACTAAGTTTCCCTTTCTTGCCAAATCTCATCACACCATTCATGGGTGACACCTTTAGAAAAACCCAATCATCAACTTTGAATTCCAATTCCCTTCTTCTCACATCCACATATGATTTATGCTGACTCTGAGCTGTCTTCAACCTCTCCCTAATAATCTGAAATTTTTACATAGTCTCATGAAGCGATTATGGGCCATTCAAAGCTACCTCACCTACCTCAAACCAACCAATAGGAGATCTACACCTCTGACCATAAAGTGCCTCATACGGAGCCATCTGGATGCTAGAGTGAAAGCTGTTGTTGTAGGAAAACTCGATAAGAGGTAAGTGATCATCCCTATTACCTTTGAAATCAATCACACAAGCTCTCAACATATCCTCCAAAGTTTGAATAGTACACTCTGCCTGGCCGTCTGTCTGAGGGTGAAAAGTTTTGCTAAGCTTCACCTGAGTACCAAGACCTCTCTGAAATGATCTCCAAAACTGAGAAGTAAACTGAGTAACCCTATCTTAAATGATGGACACATGAACACCATGCAATCGAACTATCTCTCGGATGTAGAGTCTGGCATAATCGTCCGCTAAATCCATAGTCTTAACAACCAAGAAATGGGATGAGTTAGTCATCCAATCGACAATCACCCAAATCGAATCATGTTGCCTTCGAGTACGAGGTAAACCCTTATTGAAGTCCATATTGATCGCTTACCACTTCCAGGTAGGGATGTTAATATGTTCACTTGCTGACATATTGGGACATTGAGCCACAAAACTGGCTATGTTCCTCTTCATACCATTCCACCAATAGACTTCCAATAGATCACGGTATATCTTGGTGGCACCGGGGTATATGGAATATCTGGAACTATGAGCCTCAGTCAAAATCTGCTGGCGCAACCCATATACATCTGGCACATATAGTCGACCTTGATAATGAAGTATATCATCTCCCCCTTGGGAGAAAACCTCAACCCTTTGATGATGGACTGCATCCTTAAGCTGAAGTAAAATGGGATCACTGTCTTGCTTTGCCTTCACCTCTGCTACCAAGGATGATTCAGAACTATTCTAAAAAATAACACCACCTTTTGTCGAGTCCATAAGGCAAACCCCCAACCGAGCTAGCCTATGAACCTCTTTAACTAGTTCCTTCTTTCCTTCTTTGACTGACGACACACTACCAGTCAACAATCTACTAAGTGCATCCACCACAACATTAGCCTTACCCGGATGGTAAAGCACACTCATGTCATAATCCTTAAGGAGCTCAAGCGATCTCCTTTGTCGCAAATTAAATTCCTTTTGAGTGAACACATATTGAAGACTCTTATGATTGGTGAATACATCCACATGCACCCCATACATGTAACGTCTCCAAATCTTCAAAGCAAAGACCACAACTGCTAACTCAAGATCTTGAGTAGGGTAGTTCTTCTAATGAGTCTTAAGTTTTCTAAAGGCATAACAATCACTTTACCATGCTTCATCAAAACAAAACCCAAACCAATCCTAGAAGCATCACAATACACAATAAAATCATCTAGGCCCTCGGGTAGAGCTAACACTGGAGCTGTGGTCAATCTAGTCTTCAATTCCTAAAAGTTCTTCTCACACAAATTAGACCACTGAAATTTTACCTTTTTTTGAACCAATCGAGTCAAAGGGGCAGCAATGGAAGAAAATCCTTCCACAAACCTCTGGTAGTAACTAGCCAAACCCAAAAAGGTTCTAATATCATATGGGGAAGTGGGTCTAGGCCAGTTCTTTACTGTCTCAATCTTTTGAGAATAAACTCGAATACCATCCTTAGTCACAATATGACCCAGAAAAGCCACAGACTTCATCCAAAACTCGCACTTTCTAAACTTAGAAAATAACTGTCAGTCCTTGAGAGTTTGCAACACAACTCTCAAGTGGTCCGCCGCTCCACCTCACTCTTAGAGTAGATAAGAATATTATCAATGAAAATACTCACAAAATAATCAAGGTACCGCTTGAACACACAGTTCATCAAATCTATAAAATATGTAGGATCATTCGTTAAACCAAAAGACATCACAACAAATTCATAATGACCATACCGAGTCCTGAAGGTTGTCTTCGGAATATCACTCTCTAACACGAAGCTGATGATAACCAGATCTAAGGTTGATTTTGGAGAAGAAACTAGCACCCTAAAGCTGAACGAATAAGTCATCAATCCTAGGAATGGGATACTTATTCTTGATTGTGACCTTCTTCAATTGGCGGTAGTCAATACACATTCTGAGGTAACCATCATTCTTTCGCACGAATAAGACTGGAGAATACCATGGAGAAATGTTAGGCTTGATGAAACCCTTATTAAAAAGATCCTTCAACTGATCCTTTAACTCCTTAAGTTAACCAAGAGATATTCTATAAGGAGGAATAGAGATGGGATTCATATCTGGAAGAAGATCTATCCCAAAGTCGATATCCTTCTCGGGAGGGACTCCGGGAAAATCCTCGCGAAACACTTTTGAGAACTCATTCATAAAAGGAACAGACTGAAAGGATGGGGTTCCGGACTCCGTTTCCATAACCCAAACTATATGATAAACATACCCCTTTAAAATCATCTTCCTAGCCTTAAGATAAGATATGAAATGACCTTTCGAGGAAGGGAGACTACCTTGCCATTCTAAGACGGGTTCATTTGGAAACTTGAAATTGACAACCCGAGTACGATAATCAACAAAAGCATAACAAACATGTAGCCAATCCATACCAAGAATAATATCAAAATTTGTCATTTCCAACTCTACTAAATCTGCTAAAGTGACTCTATGAAGGACTGAAATAGAGCATTTTTGGTAGATTTATTTGGCTAAGACTAACTCACCAACAGGAGTAGAAACACAAAAGGGTTCTAAAAGAAATTCAGGACATACTTTGAATTTGCATGTTATATAAGGGGTCAAAAAGGATAAGGAGGCACCGGGGTCCAACAAAGAATACACATCAAAAGACAAGTCTTTCAATATACCGGTAACAACGTCTGGGGAAACCTCCTTGTCCTGACGAGAGGACATAGCATAAAGTCGATTCTGGCGCTGACCACTAGAACTAGAAGCTATGACCTGCTCGGTTGGTCGACCTTCTGGGGCTGCTAGAGTAGACTAAGCCCTACTACCTCCCTGCCCCTTATTAGCTGAAGGACAATCTCTAATCATGTGTCCGACCTGTCCACACCCAAAGCATGCACCTGTGCCCAAACGACACTCTCTCGGGTAAGTCTTCCCACACTTGCTGCAAATGGGGTGGGAAGATCCCTTAGAAACACTCCTCTAAGACTGTGAATAGGAACCAGATCCTCTACCAGTCTGATCATGACGAGGCTTCTGGGCCTTAATAGGAGCACTAGAAAAAGAATGAACAACTCTTGATGACTTCTTCTAGAATGAGGAGCAATGTCCGCCACAAGACCTCTGATGACCAAAACCTAAACCCTCGGATCTAGCCCTCTTGTTCTCCCTAGCCATCTCCATAAGCCTGTCTCCCTCGATCTGGTGAGCATGGGTCATGAGTCTGGAAATATTTATATCACTTAATAGCATAGCAGACCTACACTCCTTCTTCACCAATGCTAAAACCTCATAGATAAGATTGCTCATCTGATCATGCGGGTCCGCTACCATAGAGGGGGCATACCTATACAACATAGTGAACTTCAAACTATACTCTTAGACTGACATTGACCCCTGCCTCAAGTTCATAAACTCTTCAGTCTTCTCTTGCCTCAACTCTCGGGGAAACAACCGGTAAAGAAAGGCTCTCTCAAACCACTCCCAAGTCATAGGGACCTCGTCCCTAGTTCTAGCTTCCTTCCATAACGTGAAC
Source organism: Jaltomata sinuosa (assembly GCA_003996215.1). NCBI lineage: Eukaryota > Viridiplantae > Streptophyta > Magnoliopsida > Solanales > Solanaceae > Jaltomata > Jaltomata sinuosa. Next base: position 304,301 of record QJPP01002394.1, read on the forward strand.
AAGATATGAGCTACATCCTTGAGTTGATAGAACCCGAGCTCCACACAATCAAAACCAAACACTTGCATCACATCAAAGATTTTCTTCACTTTATCAATAAAATTTAGTGGATCCTCATTCATTTTCAAACCCCAAAACTTCGGCAGGTTCATACGAATAAAATCACAAACTTGGGGTGCTAGCCCACCTTGAGGGTGGACGGGTATATGAGCTGGCTGGTTGGCCTGAGTGGCCAAGGCCTAGGCTAGCAAATTAATGGCATTCCTAAACTTCTCATTCGTGACCTCGGGGGCCAGAATTGGAGTAGCGGCATTTTGAACGGCTCAGTGAGGCATAGCACGTCGAGGCATGATCTGAAAAATACAAGGTAAGGATTAGAGGAACATTAGAGTTAAGTTCTATCACACAATATGATCATGAAAGAAGTGAAATTTTCTAAGCCATCTCATATCTTCCCTCTCATATGTGTGGTGCACTTTACACACATGAAAGAGACTCTACTCGATGCAGCTTTCAAATATCCTAGGACTCTTGAATCTGAGGCTCTGATACCAAGTTTGTCATTCCTCGAGGCTACCCCCTGGGCATAACATAGGACATGGGACCACATGTAACACTTCATAAGCCGAATAAGTTTTCTAAGTTTGAAACTATGAAAAATTCCATGTTCCGAGGAGTTATGGGTCCAAACCATGGATCGTGGTTTGAATCACGGGTCGTGGAATGGAACCGTGGCTTCCTTCTGTTTGTTCAGCCTCTTGTCTAAGAACCACGAGTTGGTTCTACAGACCGTGGTTCAGTCTACAGCCCGTAATGTCAACTCGTGGAATTAGATTAGAGGGTTGAAAATTTTCCCAGGTTCCACGACATGGTTCTACGGGCCGTCATTCAAATGACGGACCATCTTGTTAATTCATTGAAATTGACCGGAGGACTGCATGGTTTCCTGGAACTATGCATCAGGTCTACAAGCTATCATTGAAATGATGAGTCATCCTATCGACCCGTGGTTTGCCTTCTACAGCCTGGTTGATTGGCCAGGAACCATGAGTGGAAACCATGAACCATGGTTCAGTCTACGGTCCGTGATTTCCATCTGTGGTCCGTGAAAGTCAACTTTTTCTAGCTTCTTCCAAGTTTAAGTCTAGGGGTATTTTCTAATTTTCCACTCTTTTAACCCCTATACTAAGTCGTTTTAAGCCTATTTAGGAGGGTTTTTATTCCCACTTGGCCTAAGTTCTCTCCCATTCTTTCAATCAACTTCCAAAGGAAGAAAGTAGTCCCATCTTCTCAAGCTTCAAGTTTGGGTTTCATGCTCCAAGTCTCAAGCTCCAAGTTCAAGCCTCCTCTACTTCTCAATTTCAAGTGGGTTAGCTTCAATCAAGTTATGTGGGTATTCAACAACGGGTTTCTTTCACCCTTGTGCTCAAAACCCCAAATTTCAAATTATGATTTCATGAACTTTCAAATTAGGGTTCTTACCCAATTCTTATTGGTTTTGCAATTAATTACCTTCTAATTATTTTATTATGAAATTACTACTAAATTGCATGATTTGCATGGGTTTTTACATATTAACTCCTATTTTTATTTCAAGGTTAATTATGGTAAATCCTACACGCTTGGTTTGATTTAAGAAGAAAATTGGGAAATTGATAACATGTATTCTCATGAATGTTTCAAGCAAGTGCATGCCTAGTTCCTATGTTCTATGAAAATATATGTTATTATGAAATTGAACTAGTTCCATGCAAATTTTTAAGTTATGAACTAATATGCAAGACAAGATACCCGATGTACCATCAATGTTCATGAACCACTTTCTAAAACCAAGGTTCGTGAGTAGTATGTAGATCCGGGGTATGAAAAAGTTATGAAAAAGTTTTGAAATCTAGATATGTCACATGTATGTGAGACTAATGTTATATATATATATGTCTTGGGAGTAATATTTAGCACCGAGTTGGACTGGGTGAGAGTACCCTTAGTCCTAGAACAACGTGCCACCATAGGTACCCTCTGTGGCTTATGACAGGATCTTGGTATGACATAGTCCTAACTTTGGCTGGTTAGGACAATCCTTTTCAGTGTGGGTGCATAACAATGAACTCCATCTATCTCTGCATGGTTTATGTAAGTTAAGAGAAACTCCTGCATTTTTATTTTTAAGCTAATAAGTTATATGATACTCTACTTTGAATTCTGACTTTATTTCATGTTTTATGCCTTATATCTTCATATTTCCTTATGCTATCTCTCTACATACACGAACTCATTGCAAGCATGTTTTAAAGTATGTTCTTATCATGATTACATATATCTCACATACTCAGTACATTCCATAGTACTGACCGTATACTTCTTTGTATTGCATCCTATTATAATGTAGATTTTGTAGCCCGCTCGCCAGTTCGTGGATAGTGGATCAGCAGCATATCCAGTCAACTTGGTGAGTCCTCCTTCTTCGAGGACTTGTACTTTAGTTTCCGTACTTCACTATTTAGATTGTGTACTCATTATTTCAGTATTTAGAGTTAGCTGGGGGCTTGTCCCAGCAACTCGCCAGTAGTAGAGGATTTCAGATATAGAGTCGAATATTCAGTTGAGTCGCTGATTACTTCAGTTAAGCTTCCGTTATTACATTTTTTTTCAGTTTTTAAGTCATGCTAATGCCAGAGGGTTATCTTGCGATCACTTGTGATCTTGGGTCCCGTGTTACATCTAGCGCGTAGGCTCTAGGTATGACAAACTTGGTATAAGAGCACCAGGTTCAAGAGTCCTAGGGTGTCTGAAAGCTAAATCAATTAGAGTCTCTTTCATGGTTATAAAGCATGCCACACTTATAAGAGAGAGGCTACGAGGTGTTTTAGGAAAAACTTCACTTCTTTATGTTCACTATCGTGCGATAGAGTTTGACTCTACTTACCCTTCTGATCCATTCCTTATGCATTTCAGATAATGTTTCCGCAAAGAAATGCCACGAGGAATGCAAATCTAACCACTCCAGATCATGAGGTTATGAATGCAGAATTTTTTGAAGCCATCTGTATATTGGCTCAAGCCATGATAGCTCAGTTGAATGAGAAAGAAAAACTAAAGAAGAGAAAGAGGAAGAACAAGAGGCCCAAAACATGGAACCAATCATCTTCTGAGCAGAGGTCATCCGGACCAACCCCATCTTCAGTTAGCACACCTGCCCTCGATTCTCAGTCTTATCACCATAGGGCTCCGAAGACCTTGAGGTACCCTCGTTGTAGTAGTTGTGATAAGTTTCACCTAGTTGAGTGCCTTGCTAGTAAAGAGTATTGTTTTAGGTGTGGGCATTTAGGCCATAGTATCAAGGATTGCCCCTCATCTAAGCAGAGCAACAGTGGTGTTCAGTTCCAAAACCAATTCCTTTCATTGCCTAGCCAGCCAGGTCAGAGTATTCCTCTAGAAGTTGAATTAGGTACGTCACTAGATTTTCTTCCTTTATGCATCCATAGTCCATGGACCCCTATTCTTGTTTTGTTGTGAGTTGTCTTAACCTAGAAGAAAGTGGAGATAGAAAGGTTGAAGCCTAGACTTTTAGGCGAAGGAGAACCTTAGACTATAGAAGGAAGTGGGTATTTGTGCTAGATTTTGGAGTAGTGTATACTCCATTAGAGTAAAATGATCATATTTCCTTTGAGAGGTTGGTGAGAGCTCCATAGACTTAGGAGGGTAGCATGAACCTAAGGGGGAGATGGTGCATTATAGAATCAGACAAATTTTGGAGGCTCACGTAGCGATGCATGTGGGTGTTAGAACAAACTCAAGAGGGGAGGCATAAGCTTATTTCCATCCTAGCATCCTAAGTGTACTTCTGCCATTATGATATCTTTTGAATGCCTTGTGTGTCAGTGCCATGGTACTATTTCAGATTCACTCTCATGTTCAGATTCTAGAATGGCAAGTGATTGCTTCAGACAATGATTCTACTCTTATCCTGCGATTCTATAAATTCTAGCTTTATGCCCTAAGGTTTTCTATCTATGTAAACTCATGTCTCTCAGTATGCTCGGTCCTATTTGCTCAGGTTATTCTTCAAACATGCTTTTATGGCTAATCAAATTGTGTTACGTTATTTATATGCTCAGACCTGATTCTTGAAACAGTTGGTGTTTATGATTTCCTTTCTCTAAAGCCCTTGAGCTTTGCCTTTGATGATGATGGGTGGTGATCCCTACCATTCATGGCTTACGTGATGAGTATGTGAAATATTCATGCCTATTGTGCTCGACTCCCCAATCCTCACTTTGAGTGGCTTGATCACTCTAAGTTTAAGTCAAGATCAATTTGTAATCCTTCATTTGTGACGCTCCTGCTCCTGCTCCCGCTCTTTTCTTTCAATGATTCTGGTTTATGTTGTTATAAGCATTAGGGATGAAGGCCTTTTAGTAGCCTAGCTGGGAGGTAGCAGATTCCTTTTCCTTGTTAGTTTACTTGTTTCACCTTGATATCTAGGTGTGGGTGAATTATGAGGTAAGGATTATTCGTGCGAAATAGTTAGATGAGGAAGTTTAGTATGTCCCTCTGTAGAAGTTCTTGAATTTGCGATTCCTAGTTATGATAGGAAAGAGGAGAGAAGTCTTAAATAGGGTAAGTTACGAAACCATAAGGTGACCATAGTTATAAGCTTGAATATCATGATGGGATACATATTGATATTTGTTTTGCACAACTAGTGACCCTTTGGTTGGGAGCCCTAGGTAAGTTGGTTGTTGGAATAAGAGGGAATACTATCCTTAGGAGACGTTCTTGATGCAAGAGATCTGGTCGAGATGGGTTGAACATGGAGAATCGGCCAGTTAGAATCAGACCTTAGTACCTTTATGTTCGCTATTGAGGTTGTTAGTTGCAAATGGTAGAAGTGGTATTTAGAAGAGAATAGTTTTCCCATATATCTATTTCTCTTAGTTTGGTATCCCTTTCGGTTAACTGCGATTTCTAGAGTATGTTATTTCTTTATGAGTTTTAGCTGAGTTCCTACTCTCATCCCAGCGCAGTTATCATGGTCGATATCTAGTTCCTGTCCTGTTGGCTGTTCTTATATTCTCAGCATGCATATATGTCTCATGAAACCAGCTCAATTTTTATTTCAATCAGAAGTCGGTTATTACGATAGTACTTCCGCTTTTACAACTCAGTTGAAGGAGCTACTTGGGAAGCAGATCATCCATGAAGGCCAAGTAACCTCATCCTTTTCCTTCCAATCTAGTTTCACCTTGAGGTAGTAGTTCTATCGTTAGTATGTTCGTCCGATCCAATTTCATCAGTTTCTCTCGTGATCCTAGCATGCATTCATGTTTTCAAAGTTGATTCAATCATGTTTTAAGTTGAAAAGTTCAATTTTCATGTTTATTCCTTGATTTCCATGTTTTGTTGCTGGTTGGGCTATTTTCTCTTCAGTTTTCCCTTGCTTAGTCTTCATTCGAGGATGAATGATCCCAGGGTGAGATATTGTAACACCACGGAAACCAAACTAGTTTTCTAAGTTTTAAACTCTGAAAAATTCCATGTTCCCAGGAGTTACGAGTCTAAACCACGGACCGTTGTTTGAATCACGGGTCGTGGAATGAAATCGTTGTTTCGTTGTTTCCTCTTGTTGGTTCAGCCTGTGGTCTTACAACCACGAGTTGGTTCTATGGATCGTGGTTCAGTCTATGTCCCGTACTATCAACTCATGGAATTTGATCATAGGGTTGACAAGTTTCCCAGGTTCCACAACTTGGTTCTACGGCCTGTCGTTCAAATGACGGACCGTCCTGTTACTTCGTAGAAATTGAACAGAGGACTCCATGGTTTCCAGGAACTACAAATCAGGTCTACGAGCCATCATTCAAATGATGAGTCATCCTATCGACCCGTGGTTTGCCTTTTATAGCCTGGTTGATTGGCCAGGAACCATGAGTGGAAACCACGAACCGTGGTTCAGTCTACGGTCCGTGATTTCCATCTGTGGTCCCTGAAAGTCAACTTTTTCCAGCTTTTTCATAGTTTAAGTCCAGGGGTATTATTGTAATTTCCCACTCTTTTAACACCTATAATAAGTTGTTTTAAGCCTATTTAGAAGTGTTTTAATTCCCACTTGGCCTAAGTTCTCTCCCATTCTTTCAATCAACTTCCAAAAGAAGAAAAGGAGTTCCATCTTCTCAAGCTTCAAGTTAGGGTTTCAAGCTTAAAGTCTCAAGCTCCTAGTTCAAGCCTCCTGTACTTTTCAATTTCAAGTGGGTTAACTTCCATCAAGGTATGTGGGTATTCAACAATGGGTTACTTTCACCCTTGTGCCCAAAATCCAAAATTTCAAATTGTGATTTCATGAACTTTCAAATTAGGGTTCTTACCCAATTCTTATGGGTTTTGTTATAAATTAACTTCTCATGATTTTATTATGAAATTATTACTAAATTGCATGATTTTGGATGGGTTTTACATATGAACTCTAATTTTGATTTGAAGGTTAATTATGGTAAATCCTACATGCATGGTTTGATTTAAGAAGAAAATTAGGAAATTAATAACATGTATTCTCATGAATGCTTCAAGAAAGTGCATGCCTAGTTCCTATGTGCTATGAAACTATATGTTATTATGAAATTGAACTAGTGCCATGCAAATTTCTAAGTTATGAACTAATATGCACGACAAGACACCCGATGTACCATCAATTCCCATGAACCATTTTCTAAAACCAAGGTTCGTGAGTAGTATGAAGATCCATGGTATGAACAAGTTATGAACAAGTTTCAACATCTAGATATGTCACATGTATGTGAGCCTCATGTTATATATATATGTTTTGGAAGTAGTATTTAGCACCGAGTTGGACTGGGTGAGAGTACCCTTAGTCCCAGAACTACCTGCCACCGTAGGTGCCCTCTGTGGGTTATGACAGGATCCTGGTATGACATGGTTCTAACTTTGGCCAGTTAGAACAACCCTTTTTAGTGTGGGTGCATAAAACTGGACACCATATAGCTCAGCATGGTTTATGTCAGTTAAGAGAAACTCCCGCATGTTTATTTTTAAGCTAATAAGTTATATGATACTCGACTTTGAATTCTAACTTTATTTCACGTTTTATGCCTTATATCTTGATATTTCCTTATGCTATCTCTCTACATACACGAACTCGTTGCAAGCATGTTTTAAAGTATGTTTTTATCATGATTACGCATATCTCACATACTCAGTACATTTCATAGTACTGACCATATACTTCTTTGTGCTGCATGCTATTATGATGTAGATTATGTAGCTCGCTCCCCAGTCCGTGGCTAGTGGATTAGCAGCATATCGAGTTAGCTTGGTGAGTCCTCCTACTTCGAGGACTTGGAGTTTAGTTTCAGTACTTCAGTATTTAGATTGTGTACTCAGTATTTCAATTTTTATAGTTAGCTGGGGGCTTGTCCCAACAACTCGCCAGTAGTAGAGGCTTTCAAACATAGAGTCAGACATTCAGCTGTGTTTAGATTTTCATCCTTAGACTTTTACTTATATAAACAGATTGAGTTTCTCAGTACTTCAATTAAGCTTCTGTAATTACGTTTTGTTCAGTTTTTAAGTCATGCTAATGCCACAGGGTTATCTTGAGATCACTTGTGATCTTGGGTCCCGTGTTACATCTAGGAGGTAGGCTCGGGGCGTGACACTACAAGTGCCCCAAGCTTACCCTTGGTCATAGCATAACTCAGGTATATCAATTAAGCATAGCGTAAGTATAATACGAATTAGATAACTCAATCCATAAGATAAAATCAAAAGAACAAAATTCAAAGAAGACCCAAATATCATCTATGTCTAAAAAGACTCTATACATGACCGAAGGATTTGTTAGGACAAGACCCTAGCTAACTTAAATTACAAACATAAGTAGTCTAAACAAACTAGAGTCATAACTATCCCTCGAACAATGAGGACTCATAAACACTGACTGGATACCCAACTTTGTCTAACCACGAGCCTAATGGGAGACACTTGTATCTGCATCAAAAAGAGGATGCAACGCAAAATATACATCAGTAATATTGGATGTATCAAGTATGTGAGATATAATGATCATGATAAAAACATACTTAAAACATGCTTAAGGTGAACCTTTTCATAAAGAAATAACATAAGAGGATTATCAAGATATAAGATATAAAACATGAAGTACGGTTAAAATTCAAAGTATGATATCATATAACTTCATAGCTTGAAAATAATCATATAGGAGTTTATCTTAACTGACATAAACCATGCTGAGCTACATGGAGTACAAAGTCATGCACCCACACTGAAAAAGGTTGTCCTAACCGGCCAAAGTTAGAACCATGTTCATAAGGATCCTGTCATAAGTTACGGAGGGCAACCTATGGTGGAAATGTAGTTTTGGACTTGGGTTATATAGAACCCTCATCGCTCAGTGCTAAATACTACTCCCAAAACATATAAAATAAGGCTCACACTCATGTGACATATCTAGATGTCAAGTTGGTTCATAAACATGTTCATACCCTGGATCTTCATACTACTCACGAATCTTGGTTTAGAAAATGATTCATGAGCATTGATGGCACATCGGGTGTCTTGCATTGCATAATAATTCATAACTTGAAAACTTGCATGGCCTTAGTTCAATTTCATAATAACATATACTTTTGTAAAACATAGGAATTAGGCATGCACTTGCTTGAAATTTATGAAATCATGCTATCATTTTCTCCAATTTGCTTAAATCAATTCATGCATATAGGATTTACCATAATTGACCTTCAACTCATGAATAGGAACTCAAATGTAAAAACTCATGCAAAATCATGTAATTTAATGAAATTTCATAATAAAATCATGAGAAGGTAATTTATAGCAAAACCCATAAGAATTGGGTAAGAACCCTAATTTGAAAGTTCATGAAATCACAAATTGAAATTTGGGGTTTTGGGCACATGGGTTGAAGGAACCCATTGCTAAATACCCAGATACCTTGATTGGAGTTAACCCACTTGAAATTAAAAAGTATAGGAGACTTGGACTAAGAGCTTGAGACCTTGAGCTTGAGAGAGTTCTTTCCCTTTTTGGGAGATGAATGAGATAATGAGAAGGGACTTAGGCTAATAGGGTTAGAAATCAAGCTAAGAATGTCCAAAATGACTTCACTTAGGAGTTAAAACGGTGGGTAATGACTAAAATACCCTCTGGGAAATAATTAGGACAAGTTGATAAAAGCGGTCGGCCTGAGGAATAACGGGTCAGCTCTATGGGTCATCGTTTGAACCATGACTCGTGGTTCCCACTCGTGGTTCCTGGCCAATAATCAAGCTGCAGAAGGCAAACTACGGGTTAAAAGGACGGACTCGTAGAGTGAATCACGAGTCATCAACCTGACTCGTCATTCCTGAAGGACTTGGCATGTCTCGGATCAGGTTTCACGAGTTAACAGGATGATCCATAGTTCAAACTACGGGCCATAGAGTGGACTCGTGGTTCCTGGGGATCAGTCAGCTCTCAAATCTGATACCACAAGTTGATAGGATGGGCCATAGAATGAACTATGATTCGTAGACCCAACTCGTAGTTCTCAGACCAGAGTCTGAGCCTGGCAGACTTAAACCACAAATCCATTCCACGACCTATAGTTCAAACCATGGTCTATGGTTTGGACCCGTCATCCCTGGAAACTTGAAATTTTCTGAGATTTCTTAAGTTTACAGCTGGATCAAGTTCTGGGGTTTTACACACTGACTTAGCACCGCCAACTCCCATCACATTCTTGGCCATCAAGTCAATTTGTGTCATCATTTTGGCCATTTTCTCATCTCTCTCTTCCTCATTTTTCCTCGTTTCATTTATCACGATGGATGAGGGTCATCCCGAAATTGGCACATCCGCTTCTCTTGTATGCGAAGCTTGATTGGTCTTTGCCATTCACTCTAAAAAAGTCGAGGTTATGGGAAACTCTATGTCCATGAAGGTACCACCTCAAATATTGTCAGCCACCGATTTATTGATAGAGTTCAATGATCGATAGAAGCTTTATAGCAACACATTGTAGACCACCCCCACATAGGCAAATGGTTTGGAACTGCTTCAACAACAATCAGCCACCAACAAAATTTTGCAACTTAAACATTCACTTAATGGACCCTCAGGATTCATCCAGGGTCCCACAGATGCAAATGAACTATGCTACCCCCTAAAAATGGCATCCCAGACTTAATAAAATCAATTAAATTTCAAAAAGAAATCATTTTAATAAAAAGTGGACCCCACGTCCTAAACAACTTTTAACCAGAAGGAACTCAATAGCCTAAAATGAGTCCGGAAGCCTTGGGACTCGAACCAAAAGGTCCCATTAGCCTAAAGTCAATGTTCTGGAGCTAACAGTGCTGAAATAATTTCCCTTCGGGGTTTCTTATGTTGATCAAGGTCAACTCTACCAGCCTTAAGAGTTGCAAAATAGGAAAATGGGCTTAAAACACAAACGAACATCCTTGGAACCAAACCATCAGTCTCGACAAGTTATAAATGACCTGTAGCTACTTTGAAAAAGCTCAAAATGCTGAAAAAGAACGAAAATCAAGAAAATAACCAAGAGGGTCTTTACAATTGGTTATTGTAAAGACTCATTTTATCTCATAATTATTTTAAATCCATGTAGGCAAATATAAGCTTATACAATAACTTGGGGATTCGTTTATGTCCTTTCATAGCTATTAATAGCTCAACATTCACGTTTAGTAATTGAGTTAGTTATGTAATTCAAGAGCATAACTCGGATAACATTGTTAAGTTAGAATTATTTTGAAACATCGACACTTAGCTTATTATTTGGAACGAAATAGATGTTTCAGTATCAAATAGTTTCTATTCAATTGAATAAAATTTTAATAAAATAACTCAAGAAAATTTTAAAGTTAACTAAATATGTTTAATCCGTCGGGAACCACACTTTGTGGATTTTTAAAAGTTCCTAACACCTTCTTTCGAATTTAACTTAAACCCTTACCTAGACTCTGGTTTTCAATAAAGGTTTTTATTTTAAAACTACCTTTTAAAAATGATTTCTTAATTTTGCAAAAACTAAGTGGAGACTCTCTTAAAATCTTTAATTACTTTCAAATAAAAAATCAATTTTTTGCCATGAAGTTATGAAGTTTTTGAATTATTTAAAAATGATCATAAAATAATGGTTGCTCCGACGGGGATTCATCTAGGTTCTAACCATAAGGATTTTATCTGTTTGGCTAATTTTTATTTGAATTAATTGTTAGTTTTTGTAATTATGTTTTAAATTATTGCAATATATCAATCTTTGCATTAATGAAATCTTCTGCCTCCCTGGCAAAGCATTAGAATGCATTAGGAAAACAAGAAGTTATATGAGTATTGACAACCATTCTTCAGTAAAAAACACATTTAAAAAATAGACAACTATGTAGTTAATTCGCGGTCGGTCAACAATAACTTGTTGTTTTAGCCCGTGGTTGTTCTCCTGGGTTACCAGTCTCTTCAAAGCAAACCCGCTCTAGTCTATCTAGCATAGAGTGAAGCCAAATCCCGTAAATAGGTATTGACCTAAGATTTCCTAATATCCAATGGATATTAAGTCCATTAGAAGCCCACCTTGCATCTAATTAGCCCACGGCCAATAAAAGATAATCATCTAACTATTTGATAAATCTTAAAAACATGTATGCCAAATTATACTTACCATTGTCCCTCGGGGTTTGAAATATATTAGTTTATAGATAGTTTCTTTTATTGTAAATTCAAGGAAGATCTTCATTCGAAAGGCGTTCGGAAATGTTAAGAAGTTCAAGAATGGAGGACCTTCAAGGCGATTTAGTTGATTTCCCATTTTTCTTATTATGTATCCTCATTTAGTTTATTCATACAAATTTGTATAATAAGTTTTTTGGGGAAATAGTACATCTTACAAACGTCATATACATACTTCAAACATTAGTCTTACATTTGGCTTAAAAGGTCACTTATATGTTAGGACGCGCTATATATTGTTTATGTGTTAAGTGCATCATAATTTGCTTTTTCCATGATTATTTGACTTATGTGTTTAAATACATATGTTTTGCTTGAAACACGACTGGTCCATTATTCCTCAAAAGTCATAGACCATCATTAAGCATAAAAATTTAAAAGTCGAGTTGTAATGACCATTCTGGTCATTCTCGCATTTATGCTTTGTTTGTACTATTCGAGCTTACATGTAGCGGTCCCAAGTCATTTATGACTTTCTGAGACTGATGGTTTGGTGACCTGGCCGTTCATTTGGTCTTTATGGCATTTTCCTTGTTTTAGATCTTTAACGTAGGAAATCATTGACTTTAGTCAGCATACTTAGCTAACATGCTCGGAATCGAATTCTGACTGTTTTGTTGGCTCCGAAATGTGAGTTTGGTCTATTTGGACCTTTAGTCGGGACCTGAGAACTTTTGGTGTGACTTTGTGTTACTTTTTGTGTTTTTAAGCCAATTGGAGTTAGAAGTGTGACTTTGGTCAACTTTCGATGATCAGAGCATCAAATTCAAAATTCGACAATTCCATCAGCTTCAGAATGTGGAGTTTTGGTCAGGTTGATGGTTCGTTTAGTTACCGAGTGAGCCGGGCTCATTTTGGGTGTTTGGTTGGATTTAGCTAGTGTTGACTTGGGTTAGCATTCCTTCAAAACAACCTTGTATGGAAGTTTCATCGATTCTGTTGATTTTGGAACATTATTTCCACTGTAATAGCATGTTAGATTTGTGAGTATCGGGTTCTAATTATGCTTGGAATTCCCATAGAAATTTTGGCTATTGCTGGTTTTCTGCAACTGGCTAGCCTTCAGCGCCAATACCGCCCAAGTAGCGCAATCGTGCTAATCTGTGGCTGCCATTAGCGCCGATGGCGCCTAAGTCTCCGTCCGCCTTCCAGTATCGATAGTGCTTATTTAGCATTATTGCACGCACACATGCCTGTCCCTCTAGCTCGATTGCGCCTTGCTAGCTCCGCGCACCTTGCCAACTTCCAATGGCGCTAGCCTGTGGCCAGGCCCTAATATTGCCTCCTTCACTATTTTTAGTGATTTTGCTCCTTGGTTCTCTCACTCTAAACTCATTTCACTCTCCTAAAGTTTCTTCCAAATCAGTTCTTGGCTTTGGGGATTCATTATTGATGGATTATCTTGCTTCCCCTTTCGTTTTGGTAACTCACCTTCTTCCCCAAAAGCTTCTTCTCCATAGCTAAGCTCCATTGTTGTGCCTTCTTTGAGCTTGGTGTTTTGTTGGTTGTAGTTTCACAAATTAAGGCTGCTTGTTCGTGATTCCATGGATTTCACCCCGTAGACTTGCTTCCTCTAATTGTGGTAGGTGAATTCTTACTTTTAAATCTAGTATTTCTTCTTTAAATTCCCTCTTTGATTCTTTAGTTGAGCGAGATGTTTTGAGCTCTTTTTGTTGGCTAAATTTGCTCAATTTTGAAGCATGTGCTCTTATATGTGTTGGGTTTGTCGTGCGCTTTTTTTTTGGTTTCAAATTATGGGCCCTGGGATTTCTTTTGACCCGAATTTAAACTCGGCTATACTTTTAGCGTTATGGGTATCATTAGTCTTATTTTAATGCGTAGATTACCTTTTTGATAGTTTGATTGCATTTTGGGACTTTTTGGAGTAGTTCAAGCTTTGACATCATCCTTCTAACAGCTTGTTGTCGGACGACAGGTAGTTTATGGTTTAACAGTTCTAGATATTGCATAGATAGGCTATACTTGTACTAATTAGCATGCTTAGGTTGGGTTTATTAGCTTGGTACCCCAAACCTTGTCCGTTCCTTCATATCCGCCTTATTTTTTCTCTAATGGTTGTAGTATTTGTGGTAGTTGGTAATATCACCCTTGTTGTGCTGTATGGCCTTGTATTTGACTCTAGACCATAGAAGGCGGATTACTTGGGAATGTTTGTGAGTCCCGGACATCCATAATCAATTATAGAGATGGTTATATCTTTTGTAGAGCGGTTGGAGCCTGTGCAGGTCTGATAGTTTAATTGTGAGCAGCTGTTCTATTATTTTTGATTGGGCATGACATTATCATGCATATAAAGAGATCTTCTACATGTTTCACCATTGTTTTGGCTTTGGGCCTACTATAAATGGTTTTCTAAACCTAGCATGGCCCCGATAGGTAATTTTTGGTGAAAATGATTAAAATGTTTCGGAACTGATATTTATGGATCTTCTTGGGGTAAGAGAGAGAGACTAAATGATAATCTTATCACTGTTTTCATACTTATACTAGACTCAACTGAGCCGTAGTGATAGAGTTGGTTTCCTACTGATTTGTAATGATATTAGACTCGGTGGAGCCGAGCGTCAGACTGGTTTTACTACTATTTTAGACCCGATTATGCTTGCGCACCCTCATTTGGGTTTTGAGATGTGATTCACTATTTTAGACTCGGATAGACTTGAACCATGCATTTTTGAGACTTCGGTTACTTATTTTGATCTGAATACACTCAGGACTATTATATTCAGATTCTGAGATTTAATGTAGTCGAGGACCTCCATGGACCTTGCCGATCCAGATGAGGGGCTACATGCTGAATGTGTCAGAGGAAGGGTATATGATGTAATTGAGGTATATAGGCAGAGTTCTTCCATGGACCCTACCTTATGGGCATATAGGAGTCAGAAGAGGTACATACAGAGTTACGATTCCACCCGGTCTTTACTATTGCATCATATCATTCATTTGTGTGCGATTCCACCATTGTTTGCTATTCACTGAATGTAAGCTTTTCTAGTATGGTATGCCGAAGGGTTTGTCTTCACTTGTATATGCTCCTCAGTTGTATGGGCGCCCGTTGGGACTATAGGTAGACTTATTTTTATCCTATCACGGTACTAGTTCCTATTATGGTTATATTGGGATTCTTATTCGATATTTGCAATTGGGAATGGTGTTATATCTATTGTTGGTTCACCTTATGGTCACATTTGTATTATTGGCATGATTTTGTCGGTAGAATTGGGTTTCAAGCATGACTTTGCTAATTGTTTTCCTTCCTTCCCTTTTTACTTGAGGTTACCGGTATACCGCTTATTTTCCTAAAACTCTCTTTATATATACTATTATTGCAAGGACCCCTGGTGTGTTCTTCCTTCCTTCACCTGTGTTTTGTAATGTATATGTTTCTAGTATCTAGCCGAGCATGATTAATTTCTCCTTGTATTCTATTTGTGCTAGCTTCCGTGTACTTATTTGTTGCTTCTGTGACTACCTTATTTCATTTCTGCTATTTACTGCTTTTATATCTTATATGCACTCAGTCGGCCTATGATGCCTACTAGGTACCCGTTGCTTTACAATTGGTGCTCATACTACACTCTGCATCTTCTTGGTGCAGATCCTAGTGTGACCCATCACCGCTGACTCGTAGAGACTCATGCATGGTGATTTTGGACTATCTAAGACTGAGGATGAGCTCCTGGCAACCAGAGCTTAGCTGTTATATCATCTTTTGTATTATGTACTCTTTTTGTTATTCAGAGACATATATATATATATACTCTTTTGGACCTTTTGTACTCTGTATATTTAGTATCGGCTGTTATACCAGATTGTAGGATGGTTTAGTCTTCTTTTACATATATTACAGTTTCTTATTCCTTAACTTATCTCTTGCTTCCACTTATTTATCGTTCTTCTGCATGCTTGTTAGATAGTAGCCCATTACTAACCGTTCTGGGCTACAAATATTAGTTCTCTTACAGGGGGTTTGTAGGTGCCATCATGATCTGAGAAATCAGGTCGCGATAGCCACTACTAGTAAAACAGGGAAAACCGACATCTAGAGGTCGGTTTTCCCTGAAAATCCGACTCAAAACCGACTCAAAAGCCCTAGTCGGAAAAAGCTTGGTTGGTTTTCTATACCGAAATCGTGAGGTCGGTAAATACCAACCTCCGGATGTCGGTTTTAATTTTAAATCCAAAAATTAAGAATTTAATATATATTTTATTTTGTTTTATTTCCAACTTCCTGAAGTCGGTTTTATTGAATTATATTTTTATTTATTATTATTTTTCCGACATCTAGAG
This sequence comes from Jaltomata sinuosa, assembly GCA_003996215.1. Lineage (NCBI taxonomy): Eukaryota > Viridiplantae > Streptophyta > Magnoliopsida > Solanales > Solanaceae > Jaltomata > Jaltomata sinuosa. The sequence continues at coordinate 320,399 of QJPP01002394.1, forward strand.
GTCGATTTCTTTTAAAAAAATTATTATTAAAAATATAATATACCGACCTCCGGTGGTCGGTATTGTTTAATTTTTAATTTATTATTTTTTTGGTTTTCCGACCTCCGGAAGTCGGTATTACTGAAATTTTAATTTATTATTTTTCTGATATTCCGACCTCCTGAGGTCAGTATTATTTAAATTTTATTTTCTTATTTCACGCGATTCCGACCTACTGAGGTCGGTTTTTTGGAAAATTTTATTCAAAAAACCGACTACCTGATGTTGGTTTTCAGGAAAATTTACCCAAAACACCGACCCTTAGGAGGTCGGTTTGTTGTCGATATTTTACCATAAAATTGGCAGTAAATTGCTGCAATTTGAATTGCCCACCTGCATATTTGATAATGCATATATTCAACCAAAACCAGCTCAAATAGCTGTCAACACGATATTTTTCTATATTTACGTTTCACTACTTCAAATTAAACTTAAAATACGATCAAACAATCTAAAAAGTGTACAAACTATATATACTAAGTCCAAAATGTCTAGTATTTAGGTACAACTACTTATCATTAGCATCCTCATCCTCATCCTCTTCACCCTCCTCACCCTCCTTACCCTCGATATCAGACTCATCCACTAGGCATCGACGTTTATCACTAGCACACTGAGGAATAATCTTTCCCGACTCAAAAAGAGATTTTAACTGGGACTGAGGCTCCGCATACCTCTTGTTCTCTATCTCCTTTGCTGCTGCAATCTGTGCAATCTGCTCGTCTCTTTTCTTCTCCCTTTCGGTTGATGCAACAAGCTCGGCAGTGAGCATAGATATCTCCTCCTTCATTACAGACATGGCCGCTTTATCCACATTATCGAAGCCTGAAGATGATGGACAATAAAACCAGGGTTTCTTCTCCGCATAAGCCTTTTGTGTGTAACCATAGACTGAACCTCTTACTGGTTCACCCGCACTATCTCCCAAAAATTGTTCTACTTGTTCATTTATAAGCGGTGTGTCCTGACTTTCAGGAGGTTGAGTACTACGGTACTCCTGAATTCTTTGCACAAACGACTCCTATATTTGAATGAATAACTCTTAGCATAAGAATACAATAGATAAAAGAAAAAAAAGAATAAAAAAAATAGTTTGAATGCAGTTCTTACATGTGTCTGTTGAGCACGTGTCTCACACCAACTTTCATCTGTGGGATTTTTTGGCGTCTTTTTGTGACAAACTTTGAATAACTCTTCCTGTGTTACAGGCCTACCCAAATCTTTTTCCTGCAAACAACATGCATATAATGCATATAATGTGATTACTAACTACACTTTACTTATTTTAAGTCACTAGTTCAAAATTTTAACTTACTACACTTCACAATTTCAAGTCACTAGTTCAAAATTTCAACTAACAACTAACTACACTATACTTATTTTAAGTCACTAGTTCAAAATTTTAACTTAATACACTTAACTATTTTAAGTCACTAGTTACAAATTTCAACTTACTAAACCTCATAATTTTAAGTCACTAGTTCACAATTCCAACTAACAACTAACTACACTTTACATATTTTAAGTCACTAGTTCAAAATTTTAACTTACTACACTTCACAATTTCAAGTCACTAGTTCAAAATTTCAACTAACAACTAACTACACTATACTTATTTTAAGTCACTAGTTCAAAATTTTAACTTACTACACTTCACTATTTTAAGTCACTAGTTCACAATTTTAACTTACTAAACTTCACAATTTTAAGTCACTAGTTCACAATTCCAACTAACAACTAACTACACTTTACTTATTTTAAGTCACTAGTTCAAAATTTTAACTTAATACAAATTACACTTTACTTATTTTAAGTCACTAATTCAAATTTTAACTTAATAAACTTCATTATTTTAAGTCACTAGTTCAAAATTTCAACTAACAACTAACTACACTTTACTTATTTTAAGTCACTAGTTCACAATTTCAACTTAATGCAAACTATCATTTACTTATTTTAATCACTATTTCAAAATTTTAACTTAATACAAACTACATGTTACTTATTTTAAGTCACTAGTTCAAAATTTTATCTTAATACAAACTACATTTTACTTATTTTAAGTCACTAGTTCAAAATTTCAACTTGCTACACTTCACAATCTTAAGTCATTAGTTCAAAATTTCAACTAACAACTAACTACACTTTACTTGTTTTAAGTCACTAGTTCAAAATTTTAACTTACTACACTTCACTATTTTAAGTCACTAGTTCAAATTTTAATTTAATAAACTTCATTATTTTAAGTCACTAGTTCAAAATTTCAACTAACAACTAACTACACTTTACTTATTTTAAGTCACTAGTTCACAATTTCAACTTAATGCAAACTATCATTTACTTATTTTAAGTCACTAGTTCAAAATTATAACTTAATACAAACTACATGTTACTTATTTTAAGTCACGAGTTTAAAATTTCAACTTAATACAAACTACATTTTACTTATTTTAAGTCACTAGTTCAAAATTTCAACTTACTACACTTCACAATCTTAAGTCATTAGTTCAAAATTTCAACTAACAACTAACTACACTTTACTTATTTTAAGTCACTAGTTCAAAATTTTAACTTACTACACTTCACTATTTTAAGTCACTAGTTCAAATTTTAACTTAATAAACTTCATTATTTTAAGTCACTAGTTCAAAATTTCAACTAACAACTAACTACACTTTACTTATTTTAAGTCACTAGTTCACAATTTCAACTTAATGCAAACTATCATTTACTTATTTTAAGTCACTAGTTCAAAATTTTAACTTAATACAAACTACACGTTACTTATTTTAGGTCACTAGTTCAAAATTTTAACTTAATACAAACTACATTTTACTTATTTTAATCACTAGTTCAAAATTTCAACTTACTACACTTCACAATCTTAAGTCATTAGTTCAAAATTTCAACTAACAACTAACTACACTTTACTTATTTTAAGTCACTAGTTCAAAATTTTAACTTAATACATTTTATTATTTTAAGTCACTAGTTCAAAATTTCAATTAACAACTAACTACACTTTACTTATTTTAAGTAACTAGTTCACAATTTCAACTTACTAAATTTCACAATTTTAAGTCACTAGTTCATATTTTCAGTTTATATGCATGATAATGATGTGCCAAACACAATCAGTAGCCCAATGGCTCACAAATAAACCTATCGGCCCTGCACAGGCTCCAATCGCTCTACAGCATACATAACCAGCTCTATAATCGAGATATCGATGTCCGAGACTCACGGACATTCCCAAATAACCCACCATCTATGGTCCAGAGGCATAATCAAGGCCACACAGGGCCACACAGGGCCACAAGGGTAATACTACCAACTAAAACGAATACTACAACCATAAAGCGGACAAGGTCTGGGATGCAAAGCTAATAAAATCCAACCCAAGGATGCTAATTAGTATTAAGTGTCAACACTAGATGGACACAAATTGATCTTGCAAGAAAATCAATTTTGTCATCAATAGGATCAACTAGTCTTGACACTTACTAATCAACCACATTATAATCAAATTAAAGACTAAGTGTCAACACTAGATGGACACAAATTGATCTTTCAAGAAAATCAATTTTGTCATCAATAGGATCAACTAGTGTTGACACTTATGCTAATCAACGACATTATAACTAAATTAATGACTAAGTGTCAACACTAGGTGGACATAATTTGATCTTACAAGAAAATCAATTTTGTCATCAATAGGATCAACTCGTGTTGACACTTATGCTAAACAAATACATTATCACTCTAATAATTAAATAAACTAAATTAAAGACTAAGTTTCCTATTCCAATTCATTACAAGTCACTATCTCACAATTTGAACTCACTATACTTCACTATTTTAAGTAACTTGTTCATAATTTCAAGTCATTATACTTCACTATTCTAAGTCACTAGTTCACATTTTTAATTCACTACTTCACTATTCAAATTCACTAGTTCACATCCACCATATAAGACAAATTAATTAACAATAACAAACCCTAATTAAATGATAAATCCTAATTTAGTAACTAAAATTAACAATAACATGTCCTAGTTAAATGATAAATCCTAATTTAGTACCTAAAATTAACAATGATAAACCCTAATTTAATAACTATAATTAATTAACAAGAAAATTAAAATTACTTACCTTGATGGACCCCCACCGGAGCAGCAACAGCCACGGGGACAGGCGGCAGCGGCACGCGACAACAACCTTCAGCAGCAGCAGCGGCAGCAACCTTCAGTAGCAGCAGTGGCAGCGGTGGAAGGCGGAGGAGAGGGGGGGACGCCGGAGGGAAGGTTTTCGGAGGAAGGGGGCACCGAAGGGAGGGGGCGCCGGAGGGAGGAGTCGCCGGAGGGTGTGTGAGGGTGGTGGTCGATCGGGGAGAGAGAGAGAGTGTGTGAGTGTGAGTGTTAGGGTGTTAGGGTTTTTAGATAATAAAAAAAAAAATGACCAATTGAGGTCGGTTTTACTAAAAAATAAATTTTTAATAAAGTATTTTTTGATAAAACCGACCATTTGAGGTCGGTTTTTTTTAAAAAAATTAAAAGTAATGAATAAAAATTATTTAATCATCAACATATTTCATAAACTCGGATACATTATTGATTCGTTACATTACTCAATGATTATACTACTATACAATGTATTTCATACTACTTGAATGGATTATCAATCGATTAATTCAGACATATATTTAAGACGACGGACCAGTAATATATAGGACTTGGTAAATTATATTACTCAACGATCGTCATCGTATAGTACCTCGTATGTACGTAATACAACGTATTCCACTAGCTACTTGGATGAATTTTTGATTAGTTAATTAGCTTTTGAATATGTACTATATATATAAACATACATCACTAAAGACGAGACATATATATTCAAGATGATGGACCATTTAATATACAGGACTTGATTAATTATATTACTCAACGATAATATATTACCTCATATATGTACGTAATACAATGCATTCCATACTACTTTGATGGATTATCGATTGGTTAATTAGCTTTTGAATACGTACTATATATATACGTACAATATCGCCGTAAAAAAACATATATTCAAGACGACAGATCATTACTATATATATAGGACTTTGTTATTTACATTACTCAACAATCGTATATTACCTCGTGTGTACGTAATACAATGGTTTTCCACTGCTTGGATGGACTATCGATTAGTTAATTAGCTTTTGAATACGTACTATATATATACGTACATCACTAGACGAGACATATATTCAAGACGACGGATCATTATAGTACATAGAATAACTTGGTTAATTATATTCAATGATCGTATATTAACTCATATGTACGTAATATACAACATATTCCATACTACTTGGATATGGATTATATATAGATTGGTTAATTAGCTTTTGAATACGTACTATGTATATACGTACATCACTAGACAAGACATATATTCAAGACGATGGATCATTATATATAATATATAGGACTTGGTTAATTACATTTCTCAATGATCGTATATTAACTCATATGTACGTAATATACGATGCATCCATACTACGTATTTGGATATGTATTATCGATCGGTTAATTAGCTTTTGAATACGTACTATATATATATATATACGTATATACATCACTAGATGAGACATATGTATATATTCAAGACGATGTATAAGTTATGAGGGAATCTATGTATTATTTTATACAGGATGTAGAAGGTGGAATAAGTAATACTTGTATAATTAATACATGAATAACTAATCTCTGCATAACTAATACATGTATAAATAATATATAAATTCCCTCATAACTAATATCTACATTACTAATACCTATATAACTTTAACTAGCTACCAAACGACCCCTTAGTGTTATACAAAATAGAAAAATAATGATTATTAAAAATATTTTAAAGGTAATACCGACATCCGGAGGTCGATTTTATTCAAAATAATTAAATAAAAGTAAACTACCGACCTCCGGAGGTCGGTATTACCTTTAATTTTAATGAAAATAAAATTAATTACGTTAAATAAATAATACCGACCTCTGAATGTCGGTATTAATATTATTTTTATTTTATATTTTATATAAAACCGTCTTCCGAAAGACGCTTTATTTAAAACTAATTCAAAATATTATTCTGTAGTCTTTTATATTTTTAATTGAGATAAAATTAAATTATATTCTTAATTTTCTAATCAAGTACCAACCACTGTATGTCGATCCTAGTAAAATAATTAAATAAAAATAAAAATACCGACTTCTGCAAGTCACTATGAGAATAATTTAAGGTAAATAAAATCAATTATGTAAATTTAATATTACCGACATCAGGAAGTCGGTATTAATTTGTTTTTTTTGTTTTTTATCTTATAAATAACTTTCCTCCGGAGGACGGTTTATTTATAAGTTATTAAAAATATTCCTTTTTTTCATATTTTTATATTTAATTAAGATAAATTTAAATATTATTTTTTATTTACTAATTCGATACCGACTACAAGAGGTCGGTTTTTCTTAATTTTAGTTTTTCTGCGAAAATTTCTGACCATCGGAGGTCGGTATTTGGTTTTCCCGCAGTTTGTTTCCAAAAAAACCGACATCTTGAAGTCAGTTTTCTTAAGAAAATAAAATATATATTTTTTTTAACAATACCGACCTCCGAAGGTCGGAAATTACCGACTTCCATAGGAGGTCGATAATTTGGAGGTCGGTATTCACAGATTTTTTAGTAGTGAGCTTTGTATCAGAGCCTAGGTTCACTGTTGTCATTAGTATAATAGCCAATGTCTAGTAGAGTCCTGCGGATTTGGGTAGAGACGTCCGTACTCAATCGATGTTGAAGAGGTCTATTCCGGATGAGTTTCATGAGTTGCAGTGGGATATTGTTCAGTTGGTTGAGAGTTTGGCTTTTGTTGAGGAGCCGATTTCTATTCTGGCCATAGATGTCCGGAGGTTGAGATCTAGGGAGATTCCGATAGTTAATGTTTAGTGGAGGCACCATCTAGTTGAGGAGACTACTTAGGAAACCAAGAGAGCCATGTGGGCTCAGTATCCGCAGTTGTTTGAGCCTTCAGTTACTCCCTAATTCTTGACTTTTGAGGATAAAAGTCATTTTTAGTAGTGGATGATGTAATGACCCTTCTGGTCATTCCCGCATTTATGCTTTTTTTGGACTGTTAGAGCTTGCTTGTAGAGGCCCCAACTTATTTATGACTTGATGGGAATGATGGTCAGTTCCCTGGCCATTCTTTTGGTCTTTATGGCCGTTTCCCTATTTTAGATCTTTAACCTAGGAAATCATTAACTTTAGTCAACATTCTTAGCTAACATGCTCGGAATAAAATTTCGATAGTTTCGTTAGCTCTAGAGTGTGGAGTTTGGTCTAGTTGGACAATTAGTCAGGGCCTGAGAACTTTCAGTGTGGATTTGTATTGCTTTTTGTATTTTCAGGCCAATTGGAGTTAGAAGTGTGACTTTGGTAAACTTTCGATGATCAGAGCGTCAAATTCAAAATCCAACGATTCTATTAGCTTTGGAATGTCATGTTTGGGTTTGGTTGGTGGTTGGTTTGGGTCTCGGGTGAGCCGAGATTATTTTGGGTGTTTGGTTGGTTTTAGCTAGTGTTGACTTGGGTAAACATTCCTCCAAAATGATCTCTTATGGATGTTTTGTCGATTCCATTGTGTTTGAAACGTCGTTTATACTATAATAACATAATTGATTTGTGAGTATCAGATTCCAATTGTGCCCAGAATACCCCATAGAAATTTTTGTTCTTACTGGTTTTCTGCAACTGGCTGGCTATCAGTGCCAATGGAGCCCAAGTAGCGCAATTGCGCTAGCCTTCACCTGCCTTCAGCGCCAATGGCGCACTGCCAGCACTGATGGCGCCTAAACCTCCGCCCGCCTTCCAGTGCCGATAACGCTCACTTAGCGCAATTTTACGCGTGCGCGCTTGTCCCTCTAGTGTGATGTAGCCTTGCTAGCGCCACAGTGCTGCTCGCCTTGCTTGCCTTTAGCTCAATAGCGCCCCTCCAGCGCCAATGGCGCTAGCCAGCGGCCATGCCCTTATATTGCCTCCTTCACTATTTTCAGCCATTTTTCTCCTTGGTTTTCTCACTCTTAACTCATTTCAGTTTCCTAGACTTGCTTCCAAACCAGTTATTGTCCTTGGGGATTCATAATTGGTGGATTATCTTGGTTCCCCTTTCGTTTTGGTAAGTCACCTTCTTCTTCAAAAGCTTCTTCTCCATAGCGAAACTCCATTGTTGTGCCTTCTTTAAGCTTGGGGTTTTTTGGTTGTAGTTTCTCAAATTATGGATGCTTGTATGTGATTCTGCAGATTTCACCCTGTAGACTTGCTTTCTCTCATCGTGGTAGGTGAATTCTTACTTTTAATTCTGGTATTTCTTCTTTAAATTCCCTCTTTAACTTTGTAGTTCAGCGGGCTGTTTTGAGCTATTTTTTTGGGTAACTCTGCTCATTTTTGGAGTATGCTCTCTTGGGAGTGGTGGGTTCGTCGTGCACTTTTTCATTTCCGATTTTAGGTTATGGGCCCACGAACTCGCTTTTGACCCAAATTTATTCCCGGCTATACTTTTAGCATTATGGGTATCGTTAGTCTTATTTTAACGCGTAGATTGCCTTCTTGATAGTTTGATTGCATTTTGGGACTTCTTTGAGCAGTTCGAGCTTGGACATCGTCGTTCTAATAGCTTGTTGTCCGATGATAGGTAGGTTATGGTTTAACTCTTCTATAATTTGCGTACATAGGCTATAATTGTACTAATTAGCATTCTTGGTTTGGGTTTATTAGTTTTGTACCCCAGACATTGTTCGTTCCTTCATATTCACCTTATTTTGCTCCTATGGATGTAGTATTCATGGTAGTTTGTAATATCACCCTTGTGCTCTTGTGTGGACTTGTATTTGACTCTGTGCCATAGAAGGTGGGTTATTTGTGAATGTCTGTGAGTCTTGTACATCGATACTCGATTATAGAGCTTGTTGTATCTGATGTAGAGTGATTGGAGCCTGTGAAGGGGCGATAGTTTGATTGTGAGCCGCTGGGCTACTGTTTGTGATTGGTAATACCATTATCATGCATATAAATAGATCTTCTACATGTGTCACCACTACTTTGGCTTTGGGCCTTCTATAAATTGTTTCCTAAAACCTTGTATGGCCCAGTAGGCCTATTTTCGATAAAAATGATTAAAAGGGTTTAGAACTTATTTTCATGGATCTTCTTGGGGTATGAGAAACTAAGAAATGATTTTATCATTGTTTTCATACTTATACTAGATTCAGTTGAGCCGTAGTGCTAGACATGGTTTCCTACTTATTTGTAATGATATGAGACTCGATCGAGCCGAGCGTCAGATTGGTTTTACTACTGTTTAGACCCGGTTATGCCCAAGAACCCTCATTGGGGTTTTGAGACCTGATTCACTATTTTAGACCCAGATAGATTCTTGGCATGCATTTTTGAGACTTTGGTTACTTATCATGATCGGGATATACTCCGAACTACTATATTTAGATTCTGAAATTTAGTATGTGGTCGAGGACCTCCATGGACCTTGTCGATCCGGACCAAGGGCTATGTGCTGAGTGTTCTGGCGAAGGGGTATACGCTGTTGTTGAGGTATACGGGCAGAGTCCTTCCATGGATCCTACCTTTTGGGCCTATAGGATCCTGAGGAGGTACATACAGAGCTACTGTTCCACCCGATCTTCACTATTTCATCATATCATTCATTTGTGTATGATTCCACCCTTGTTTGTTATTTGCTGAGTGTACGCTTTTGTAGTATGGGATGCCAAAGGGTTTTTCTTCACTTGTATGTGTTCCTCGGGTGTATGGGCGCTCGTTGGGACTGTAGGTAGACTTGTTTTTATCCTATCATAGTACTGGTTCCTGTTATGGTTATATTGGGATTCTTATTCGATATTTGCAATCAGGAATGGTTTTATATATATTGTCGGTTCACCTTATGGTCACATTTGTATTATTGGCATGATTTAGTTGGTAGAATTTGGTTTCAAGCATGACTTTGTTAATTGTTTTTCTTCCTTCCCTTTTTACTTGAGGTTACCGGTATACCTCCTATTTTCCTAACACTCTCTTTATATATACTGTTATTGCAAGGACCCCAGGTGTATTCTTTCTTCCTTCACCTGTGTTCTGTGATGTATATGTTTCTAGTAGCTAGCCTAGCATGATTGTTTTTTCCTTGTATTCGATCTATGCTAGCTTCTGCGTACTTATTTGTTGCTTCTGTGACTACCTTGTTTCATTTCTGCTATTTACTACTTCTATATCTTATATGCGCTCGGTCGGCCTATGGTGCCTACTGTGTACCCATTACTTTGCAATTTGTGGTTATACTACACTCTGCATCTTCTTGGTGTAGATCTTAGTGTGGGCCAATGCCACTGACTCATAGAGACTCATGCATGGTGATTTTGGACTATCCGAGACTGAGGGTGAGCTCCTGGCGACCGGAGCTTCGCTTTTATTTCATCTTTTGTATTATGTACTCTTTTTGTTATTCAGAGACATATGTATATACTCTTTTGGACCTTTTGTACTCTGTATATTTAGTATCGACTCTTATACTATGATGCCATATCGTGGGATGGCTTAGTATTCTTTTATATATATTCCAATTATTTATTCCATTACTTATCTCTTGCTTCCGCTTATCTATCTTTCTTCCGCATGCTTGTTAGATAGTAGCCCATTACTAACCATTCTGGGCTACGGGGATTGGTTCACCTACAGGGGGTTGTAGGTTCCATAATTACCTGAGAAATTGGGTTGTGACACGAGTCTTCCTACAATATTGTTAAAAAGTCTATCATCGATTTCATTTAAAAATTACAAGCTCTATATTCTAAATTTTCCAGAGAAGTCATTTAGGTCACTGTTGAAATTCACGTTGGCCTCATCATTCTTAAAAGTCATTTTCTCACCCATAAATATTTCCAGAGTTATCAATTTTAGTCAATCTCAATTTTAATACTCCTTTATTTTCCAACGAACTTTTCAAAAATAAACCTTCTGAAAGTCAGTGTACGGACATTTATACCTTTCTTCAAATCACGTAGCTCACTTTGTTCAAAGTCTTCTAATTTCATCAAATTTCAAAGTTCATAGAATGGTAAAAATTCTGCCCATTCAGTCATTTTTTAAAATGACCCATTCCACAAATATTGGACTAGTATGTTTAAAGCAAAACAAATGTTATTTGTTATATATACCTTGACTAATTATTATGAATAATGGACTAACACTTTCACCTTTTGAGTGTTTTTATTTCTTTAGAGAGGCTGATTTGTGTTGGTAATAAAACTTTCTCAATTCGCAAAGTCCGAAACAAATCAGTTTCAAGTACTCACTAGCAGAACATCCATATTTTACACGGTCTAAGGTCAAGAAAGTTACTACAAGCTTACTATTTCTTATTTGGGCTACCCAAAAGACACGTTTAACTATGGAACCTAGTTTGATCAACACAGTCACTTCATCTGAAATATTCACGGCTTTGCCTATCATGACAGACCCTAGCCCCTCAACAAGATCAGAAGTGACCTCGGAGGTCGTTGCTAGTCTAGAGCAAAAAAATTGCTGAGCTAAGTCTCATGATGATGCAAAATAGAAATACTTCTTAGAATCAACCAAACATGACCCTACCCCCTGACGTTCGTCAAAAAGGTCCTATGTTTACAACCTCATATAAGTTTGATCAGGGAGATCATTTCACTATACCTCGGCAAGTTCAAAATGCTCATATTTCTCAGAATGCTCCTGTTGTGTACACATTTTCTCCTCCAAAGGCTTAGAATGTATCGGTGACACATCATTCTTCGCCTGTGAACACTTATACCATCGCTCCACTTATGACACAAACTCAAGGGCTATATCGCATAGATGTGAATCAGTATGTTAAAACTGAAAATGAGGCAAAAATGGTGAATGATGAAATAATGAACAAAAAGCTCAAAAATTTAGAAGATGCTATGAGAATTCTTTGTGGGATTGGTAGTAACCAAAGTGTGAGATATGAAGACTTATGTGCATTTCCTGAGATTGAGCTGCCACCAGGTTACAAGATTCCAAAATTTAAGAAGTTTGATAGTTCTGGAAATCCTTTCTTCCACTGGAAGGTCTATTGTGAAAAATTGATATGTGTGGGAAGGAATAAAGGTATAAGAATCAAGTTATTTAATCAAAGTTTGAGTGGAAAGGCTTTAGAGTGGTACTCTAAGCAGGATGTAACCAAATAACATTGATAGGATAATTTAACAAACGCTTTTGTGGATCACTACAAGTTTTATATTGAGATCATTTCTGGCAGAATCTCTATTACAAATCTAAGATAGAAATCTACTGAAGCCTTCTATAATTATGCCATACGTTAGAGAGAAGAAGAATCCAGGGTATACCCCTCTATGGAGGAAGAAGAAATAATCACTTACTCTATTTAGGCCGTAGACCCAGAATCTTAAGACTTAATGATAATAATAAGTGGAAATATTATTGCTAAAATCATCAAAACCAGAGAAATGATTAAAGATGGCATTAAGACTGGGAGAATAACAAATTTCACAGTACTATAGTCCACAAGTAAGGCCATCCAACCGGGCTCTTTTTGAAATGGAAAGAAAAAAGAGAAAGAGGTTATGGGAGTGATGACTCAAGGAGGTACATCATATTGCAAATGACCTTCACAATCCAATGCTAATTATGCTCCATATCCCATTTATAATTCATAACAAACATATCATTCTCTAGGTCCATCAAGAAAATTCTACAACAATGTACCTCCACCTAACGTCAAAACGAAACCTCCTAGAGTCTTCACAACATTAGAGGAAACTCCTACTTAACTCTTTGAGAGGATGAAAGAGGATAGAATAATTCACCCTATTGAGGGAAAACCAATGAATCCTACTACAAAATGGTATCGATCCAATCAACATTTTGACTATCACTCAAGTGCAATAGGACATAGTACAGAAGGGTGTCTGTATCTCAAGTATAAAATTCAAGACTAGATTGTCAAGAAGGTGATAATACTTGTAGAACCTCCAAAAAATGTGAACAACAATCCATTGCCCAATCACAAGAAGGAATTGTTTCAACAATCAGTTGCAAAGAAGATTGAAGTTTTCTTAAAGTTGCACTTTTGGCATCCTTTGATCTTGCATTTTAAAGTTATCAGTTTCTTCCCTTGTAATTGCACTTTATCATTTTATTTTCTTGTATTCGTACTTTGTCTCTTTATTTCCATGTAATCGTTCCTTATGTTTTAATTTCCTTGTAATTGCACTTTAATTTGTAATGTGAACTACGTTGAACCTAATTTCCTTTGTGGAATACGTAGGTTGCCTACTTTGGCTTCGATCATGTTATCTGAAAAAAATCAATTTCCCTTTGTTTTATAATTTGAACTACCTTTGACCCGACTTCGTCCTTAATGAGATAAATAGGCTCCACGAAGGCTCGATCATAATCCTCGTAAGATTTTTATTTCCTTTTATAATGAAAACTGGGGATTTATTTTGAGAGGATCTCAATAATTTGCTCGAAGAAGATTTTCCCCAACAAGTAAGAATTGGAGATCACATGAAAGTATGCAACTGGGGCAGAATATTAGAGAAGGTCAAAAAAAATTCCACGAAATTTGACATTTGCTACAAAATTAAACACTGATGTTTGTTGAAGATGCAATGGGTGTAGAATTTTTGAGACGCATCTCAAAAATTCCATATTAAGAGACAACAAAATTTATGAAAAAGTGCAAGAGTTTTTCTGTGTTCAAGACTGGGGCAAATTTTTTGAGGGAGGTCCTTAAAAATTCCACAAAGACTACATTTTCAGTCCAGACAAGTGTGTGAATTAGATACAAGAAGAAGCACTAGGAGAGCAAGGCAAAACCAACATGAATAGATCCCTCAAACTAAGAATTTTTCTTTGGTTGCAAGAAAAATAAAGTCACAAAGTTGACAATGCTAAGGCCAACAAGCATGATAAAGAACATTACTGGCCCCACCACCAGCCTTGACATAAATATTCAGACAACTTCTCTTCTCACTTTATCTCCTAGTTTATTCCTGTTACTTTATTATGATATTTAACACTTTCTCTAAATTTTGCAGGAAAAATGATCGAGCACAATTACTAAAACATGTAGATATCACCTGAACCTCTATATTTAAATCATTATAGGTTGAATGGATTTAGCTTCAACTTTATCTTTTGTATACCCTTTGTTTTATTACCATATCTTTATTATAGTATGAAGGATTACATTTGGAGTTGTTTAAATCATGCTCCCATGACAAGATCTAGGAGCAAGTGGTAATGTATTCTCTCAAAGTTCGAAGAATCAAGCCAGAAGATAGTTGGACACAGGACATACACAAGTCCTTTCAAGGATTTCCAATTCAAAGGATCCACTTCAACAAATTGATTCATATCTTGGGGAATCTAATCCTTTGTCCTTCATTTAAATGTTATGTTCTTTGCAAATTCTACCAATTTTAGGCCGGAACTACGTCTGACCTGATTCTTGTTCCAGTAAGATGCGTAGTCAATCCTACATAAGGATTTGGTCTTCCCATTGTTTAAAACTACAAACCCTCAGAGGAAACTAGGGAATGTTTTTGAATCAAGGTTGAGATGGTTCAGACATATGAGGAGGAGAGGCACGGATGCTCTAGTGCGGAGGTGTGAGAGGTTGGATATGGATGGTTACAGGAGAGGATGAGGTAGACCAAAAAAGTATTGGGGAGAGGTGATTCGACAGGACATGGAGCAGTTGCAGCTTACCGAGGACATGACCCTAGATAGGAAGGTGTGGAGGATGCGGATTAGGGTAGAAGAGTAGTAGGTAGAAGTGTGTGAAGTCTTGTAGGTAGGAGTGTTTTTCCTTGTTGTCCCAACTAGTAATCGTAGTGCTACGCTTATAGTTTCTTGTTCTTGGATTCCTCGTAGTAGTATTTTGTTGCAGTGCTCTGTTTCTGTCTGTTGTTTGTTACTACATATTACTTCCTATCGTCTCTTGTAGTTTTATCATGTATTTTTATCCTGTATCTTTGTTACGTCCTTTTTAGCCTATTTTTAGACTGTTTTTGTCTTGAGACGGGGGTCTATCGGAAACAACCTCTCTACCTCACCTCTGAGGTAGTAGTATGGACTGCGTACACTCTACCCTCCCCAGACCCCACGTTGTGGGAATACACTAGGTATGTTGTTGTTGTTGTTGTATTTCAATTAAGTACCCTTGTACTAGAAATAGAAGAAACTTCATGAAATGGTTCAATGATTTCAATAATCATCGTTCAACTTCAAGCTTCAAAGACTTTCTTTGTCATCAAATTCTCTCTTTATAAGAGATTTCATTTGAAGTAGGGACATACCTTATGTTGTATACCTAATCGGACATTAGGGCCTTCAATCAATGTTAGAATCCCTTTCAACACATTTGTCTGGGATCATACGCTTTTCATAGTTACCAGATCATTCTGACATATTTAATTGGTTCGACATATGTTAGTCCCTTTGTTTTCAAACTAAGAGATTTTTGTGAGTGCAGGAATGACAAAGTCTTCAAGAACAATGGGAGATGTCAAATGACAAGTATGTTCATTTGCACAAGCTGAGTGACAATGTCTTTACTCTTTATCTTTGTTGTTTACCCCATTAACTACTATTTAGTTCTCTATGCTCATTATAGAAGGTACATTAGACTGTCACCTCCTTCAACATGACATTTGATATTATGTTGGATTGTCATCTCTTTCAGTGTGATACATGATATTATGCTGGGCCATCACCATCTTCAACGTGACATATTATATTGTTTTGGATTGTCACCTCTTTCAATGTAATATATTATATTGTGTTGGACCGTCACCTCCTTCATGTGATATACTATATTATGTTGGATCGTTACCTCCTTCAATGTGACATATTATACTGTGTTGGACCATCATCTCCTTCAACGTGACATATTATATTATGTCAGATTGTCACCTCCTTCAACATGACATATTATATTGTGCTGGATAGTTACCTTCTTCAACATGACATATTATATTATGTTTGACTGTCACCTACTTTATCGTGACATATTATATAATGTTAGACTGTCACATCCTTCAATAAGACATATTATATTGTGTTGGACCATCAATTCCTTCAGCCTGA
This sequence comes from Jaltomata sinuosa, assembly GCA_003996215.1. Taxonomy (NCBI): domain Eukaryota; kingdom Viridiplantae; phylum Streptophyta; class Magnoliopsida; order Solanales; family Solanaceae; genus Jaltomata; species Jaltomata sinuosa. The sequence goes on from QJPP01002394.1 coordinate 336,665, forward strand.
CATATTCTATTGTGTTGGATTGTCACCTCCTTCAACGTGACATATTATATTTTGTTGGATCGTCACCTCCTTCAATGTGACATATCATATTAAGTTGGACTATCACCTCCTTCAATGTGACATATTATATTGTGTTGGACCGTCACCTCCTTCAATGTGATATATTATATTATGTTAGACCATCACCTCCTTCAACGTGACATATTATATTTTTTTGGATCATCGCCTCATTCAGCGTGACATATAGATGACATATTATATTATGCTAAACCATCACCTCCTTCAATGTGACATATTTATTGTGTTTAGATTATTTTTTGGTGTCAAGGTAATTCCACTTATTGATCGGCGACAAAGTTACTCTGCAAATTTATCAGCATCAAGGTGACACCACTTACTTATCGGCATCAAGGTGACACTACTTATTTATCAGCGTCAAAGTGACACCACTTATTTTTCAGCATCAAGGTGACTCCATTGATTTATCCATGTCAAGGTTACACCACTTATTTATTGGCATCAAAGTGACTTTATTTATTTATCACTGTCAAGGTGACTCTATTTATTGATCAGTGCCAAGGTGACACCACTTATTGATTAGCCTCAAAGTGATACTACTTATTTATCAGCGTCAAAGTAACTCCATTCATTTAATGATGTCAAGGTGACACCACTTATTGTTTGGCGCCAAAGTGACATCACTTATTTATCAGCGCCAAAGTGACTCCACTTTTTTATCAGCATTAAGGTGACACCATTTATTTATCGGCATCAAGGTAAATTCATTTTTTTATCAATGTCAAAGTGACAACATTTATTTATCAGTGTCAAGGTGACACTAGTTCTTTATCAGTGTCAAAGAGACTCTATTTTATTTATCATTGTCAAGGTGACTCAATTTATTTATCAGCATCAAAGTCACACCATTTATTTATCAAAGTCAAAGTGACACCAATTATTTATCTGCATCAAGGTGACACCAATTATTTATCAACGTCAAAGTGACTCCATTTTATTTATCAGGGTCAAGGTGACTCCATTTATTTATCAGCATCGATGTGACACCATTTACTTATCAGCATCAAGGTGACATGGATAACTTATTGGTATCAAAGTGACTCTAAATATTTATCGGCATCAAAGTGACTCCACTTTTTTATCAGCATCAAGGCATCAAAGTGACTCCACATATTGTCATGGATGTGACTCTATGAATCTACAAAAATTATCAAAGTGATGACCACATATCTACTTAAGTAGGACCACTTCTTTTGGATGTTATACGGGACGTTATCAATCGAAGTACCATAAAGATGGTACCACCACAAATACATTTATATTATATTTTCTACTGATCATTTTAACTCAGATTCTTACAGCATATACAAGCCACATGTGTGGATGATGTCAAAATGGATGCAGCACAAGGTGGAACTTTTTCTTAGCACCAAATTGGGACATTGTCACGACCCGATTTCTCAAGTCATGATGGAACCTACAACTCCCCAGTAGGCGAACCAATTTCCGTAGCCCAGAACAGTTAGTAATGGGCTACTACCTAACCAATACGCTCAACAAGATGAGATAAGCAGAAGCAAAATGTAAAGATAAGACAACGCGGAAGCAATTTACCCGAATATATACATCATGAAACTACACCAACCCCAAGACTTGGTATCAATAGTACAGAAGCTTCTAATAGGATACAAGTGCTAGTAGTAACAAAATACAACTTAAATTGCCTCCGAAAGTACAAGGAGCAACAGTACAACAGATAAGATGTAGACAAGCCCCGACCGTCAGGCGCTCACCCTAGTCTTAAAGATCCAAAACCTGCACGAGTCTCCAACGTGATCAACGGCGAAAGCTCAGCTAATATCTGCACCGAAAAAAAGTGCAGAAGTGTAGTATGAGCACCAAAACCACGGGTACTCAGTAGGTATCATAGGCCGACTGAGCGCATATAAGGTATAAAGGCAGTAAGTAATAGATAGCAAGAAAGCAGTCACTGAGGCAATAAGCAAGGCACAGGGAGCTAGCACAGATCATCCATAACAAAGAGCTTCAAGTAACACATGCTAACACAGAGATACAATTACATAGAATCACAGGTGAAGGGAAGGAGAACACACCTGGAGTCCTTGCACAATAATATAAGGAAGTAGAGAGAGAGTTGAGAAAATGGCGGTATACCGGTAACCTCAAGTAAAAGGAAAAGACAGAGAGCAGTCAAACATACATAAAATGGAATCAACGCGTATAAGGGAGTCATAACACCAATCCAATCACATGATAGCATAACCAGGGAATCACCTCACAAGTGCAACCCTAGGATGAAATAACTAGGCCACAATAACAGAGAGATACCACTCAACTTCCCACAAGGATAGAGCCAGAGTCTCACACTCTGCTCAGAAGGTCACACAAAAGTGCCTCAATAAGATAGGACTCTAAATACCTCTCAATAATAAAAAATCCCACAACCAAAGCCTCAACAGGCTAGCCATCACTAATCTTTCAAGAATCGGGTGCCAAGACAAGCTCTAAATAAAGACAGGAGTAAATATAGTCTACCTACAGTCCCAACGGCCGCCCACACAACCGAGGAACACAATCAAGTGAAAGCAAACCCTCCGGCATCCCATACTACCAGAGCGTACACTGAACACACAGCAAACAAGGGTGGAATCCAATGCATTATATGATATGATATGATGTGTGAAATAGAACCTCTGTATGTACCTTCTCCGGTGCCAATCAGGCCCAGCAGGCAGGTTCCATGGAAGAACTCAGCCTGTATACCTCTACTCCACCATATACCCTTCCCTCCGGTGCACGCAGCCCGAAGCCCCAGGCCCAGAGCGACAAGGTCCATGGAGGTCCCCGACCCCATACTAAAACTCAGTATCAAGACATGTCATCCGGAAGCAAGTCGGGGATCAAGATAGAGACCCAGTCTCGAATATGCATGCCCAGACCCCGTCCAGGACTAAAGTAGTAGAAAATGCCTCAAAAACCCCTCAAAGAGTGCCCGGGCGTAACCGGGTCTAAAACGGTAGTACATCAAGTCTAGTGCTCCGCCCCGCAGAGACTAGTATCAGTAATAAAATCAAGTCTGGTGCTCTGCCCCGCAGAGACTAGTATCAGTAATAAAATCAACTCTGCTGCTCTGCCCTGCAGAGACTAGTACCAGTAATAAAATCAGTGCGAAAACATCCAAAAATCCCCTTTTCTACCAACAACAGTACCAAAAATGGGCCCCAGGGCCATGCGAATTTAGGAAAACTGTCTGTACTGGCTCACAGCCAAAACTGTAGTAAAACATGAGGGGAAAACCTTTTTCATGGATGATATGCTCACACACAAATATAAAAGTAGCCCAACGGCTCACAACAATTCCTATCAGCCCTGCACAGGCCCAATAGTTACTCAACAGACATAACAAGCCTAAAAGGATAATCTCTATGTCCGGGACTCGCGGACATTCCTAAATATCCCACCATCTATGTTCCAGAGTCAATACAAGGCCACACAGGACCACAAAGGTAATATACATTACTACGCGAATACTACAAATAATGTATGAAATAGACGGACGAAAGGCGGACAAGGTCTGGGGTACCAACCTATTACAACCCATCCAAGGATGCTAATTAATGCAGTTATAGCCTATATACGCAGAGTCTAGATAGGGGAAAACCATAACCTACCTGTCATCCGATGACTAGCTGCGGGAACGGCATCGTCCAGACTCGAACAACTCCGGGAAGCTTTGAATCACATAAAACAAATACTTCCAACTGAATCCCCAAAGGCGTCTCTATGAATCCTGACCTACCAAGGTAATGGAACAATTTCTAGAATCGACAAGGCTGCAAGAACGAGCCATAGCCAATTGATAAGGTGTTTATGTCACACTCGCGACCAGCCAACTCCAAAGCGTAAAAATAAGGCCAATAACAATAACAAATGGCAGCTAAATCCAATAACAATACGTTAACCACATCTCAAAGGAGCGACGAGCTCCCGAGGCACTATTTCAAGGCGTACTTCATGTCATTCAATCCAATAAATATCGTACGTGACTCCAATAAGAATCACACCAACTCCCAGTACCTACAACACCTTAAAACCATCAACATACAACAATAACAACCCAATTTAATATGACAAAAGGGCTGCCCAGAGCCACAGATCCAAAATACCACTTCGTGGCTCAGAAATCCATAAAACAATACTATAACATATAATAACGAAGGAGGGTCATAGGAGGAAGGTTACCTAAAAAAAACGCTTTGAAATACCAAGCTAAACATGTTGTTATAAGGACCCACCACGAGCTGTAACAATATACGGCAAGAAAACACGACAAACATGCCGATAACGATAAGTTCTCCTCGGAATTGATTCTAAAGCTCACATTAAGAATGAGTCGAGGATTTAGAACCCTTACCTTCCGATAATCAAATGATAATAGCATAAAAATATCAGTTCTACGAACTTCCTCCTTGCAGTAGCAACAAACGTATCCAAATCCAACAAGAAACTACTACAAGTTATCGAAAAATACAACTTTTCGTGACTAGAAACTTAGAATCTTGATTCAACAAATAGATAAGTGTACCGGCTCCATACCTCGCCAATATAACTCCGTAGCTACTGTCAAATACTCAGAAAACACCTACTAGCTCGCTGCATCAACACCCACGAAGATACGCCATGAAATCGACGGGGAAAACTATACCAAAATGACGAGCTCGCGACGTAGAGCAACTTCCGTTAAACTTCCGAATTGAAAGGATCAAAGTCCATGGATTATTTATGGACTCTCCCTCTGATTTTCTGAAACTTTTGGGTGATTTTTATGAATTAAAACGAAGCTGGAACATCTTTTATAAAGCAAAACCGACTTAGGATGCGGGTCCAACCTTGACGTGTCTGCTTGTGCGGTCTTACGAAAACGTGAATATCTCTCTATTCTGAAGTTGTATGGATGAACGGTTTAGTGCGTTGGAAACTAGACTCGTAGACCTTCGATATGGTATATTGGGGGCCCACTAACTCTTTATAGATAGGGAGAAACACCCCAAGATATTTAACCCAAATTTGAAGAGAATTCCTTAAAGGAATTTACAATAACTTTTTCCGACTTTTGTTTCGCAACTTGCTAGACTTCAAAACTTATCATACGACCATTTTGCAATTATAATACCTCATAACACATCCTTCTTAGTATATTAGAAACTATTAGTCTTACCCCTAAGGCACGGGTTACTTTAAACCTTCCAAACGGGCGAGGTGTTACACGAGGCATTTCTTTAACTCAAACTTTCGAGTAAGGGATTCCCTTGACCTAGAACCTTGGTTTAATTCTTGATATTACCAAGAATGTTGTCGAAAGTCAACGATTTCCAAAGTTGAAGCTCTAAAATGAGGAACGGCCATAAAGACCAAACAAACGGCACGGGCACTGAACTACCGGTCCCGACAAGCCATAAATGACTTGGGCCACTACAAGTAATCTCTAATGGTACAAGAAAGGCGATAACGTGTAAATGACCGGAAGGGTCATTACATCATCCACTACTAAAAAAACTTTTTTCCCCGAAAGTCAGGAAGAAAGAAAATACCAGAGATTTAAGAACAGCAGATACCACGCCCGCACTACTCTCTCGGACAACCCGGGTATCCTTCACGACCGGACGGCACCCAATAGAACAGAACCAAAGAAAGCAACCAAGCCTTAATTTCTTATTAGCCAAGCTAGATTTCAACCTCCAAAGATCTACCAACCCAAACTGAACCTCGAGAATCTTAACAAAAAAGCACCTACACAACACCGAAACCAGAGCACCAAGGCTATCAACAAACAAAACTCGAATCCTTAAAACCATTCCAAGTTTACCAGAAAATCCATCAACCCAAAACTATAACTCATGAACCCGCTGTTCCGCAAAAGCCCTTTTTTTTCTGAACTGAATCCTTTAGCACCACAGCTACTCAGCAAGCATAACCAGCCTAGAAGGATATTTCTATGCACGGGACTCGCGGACATTCCCAAAATCCCACCTTCTATGTTCCAGAGTCAACAAGGCCTCACAGGACCGCAAGGGTAAATAAAATATATCGGCAAACACTACAAGCAACGGAGGAACAAAAGTAGGCGGACATGAATAAAGCGACCGAGGTCTGTGGTACCAACCTAATAAACCAACCCAAGGATGCCCACTAATACAATTTTATTCTATATATGCGGAGTCTAGGGAAAATAAACCGTAACCTACCTATCGTCCGATGACAAGCTCGAACCTCTCCGAAAAGAAGCTCCGAAATGAAATCAAACTTGAACTCGGGCTTGAATAACTTGACGTAGATAATTGATTTCCTTCCCAAAATTAAACACAACATCAAAATATATCTAGTTCCACCTAATTCTCTCCGTATACGTATGTAGAAGGTGGCCTTTGCTGCTGCAACATCTCTTTCTAAAACATAGAAATGGAAAGGGACTTAAATGCTGCCAAACTTTGGAAGTTTGGCAGCTGTGCATATATAAGTATGTTGGATTTGCCAACATTAATATCACTACTGCCACCGCTATCACTTGGCTGGCCACTCCCTCCACGTACACGTGGAGTGGAGGTGGCAATTACAAAGGACAAAAAGGAAATTCTTATCCCGTTATGTATATATTCGGGTATTGCATAAATTCGTGGTAAAATAAATATAATATTTTAAATATACCATAATTCATAGAAAATTATTTCAAACAAAACCTACTATATTATAATAATAATCTTCAACATAACTAAATTTACTATCTCCGAAAAAATATTACAATGTGTAAAACCCTTATAAAATAAATACATATACACTTATATCGTAACAAAAATATTTTTCATAAACCTTTAAAATATTTTGAAAAGGTAATAATAATATAATTTTTACCAAATTCAACTTTTAAATAAAATATTTTCAATTACACGCGTGATGCTAACAAAATTCTTAAGCTTAGGTTCGTAATTCACCAACGCACGATTTTGATACTCAAGAATTCTCTCAGGATCCTCCCTTATGTTTTATCACTGTTTCGGAACTGAAATGGCGTTTTAAAACGTGAAGTTGAGGTTTAAATCGAGTTTTAACCCGACCCGGTTCGCGACCCGGTTCGCAACCCGTTTTCTGCCAGACAGTCCGCGGTAAAACAGTCATAACTTTTTACTCCGAGATCGGTTGGATGTGAGGTTTTGTGCGTTGGAAACTAGACTCGTAGACCTTCGATTTGGTATTTCGGAGGACTTCTAACTCTTTATATATTGGGAGAAAAGCCCAGAGACATTTTACCCAAAGTTCAGGAAATTTGTTAAAGATCTTACGATTACTTTTGCCGACTTGCTTGGCTTCAAAACTTATCATGCGGCCAAACAAATGGACCCGGCACCGAAATACGGTCCCGACAAGCCTTAAATGACTTGGGTCTGCTACAACAAGCTCTAACGGCACAAGGAAAACATGTATGTGGAAATGACCGGAAGGGTCATTACATCATCCACTACTAAAAAGGACTTTCGTCCTCGAAAGTCAAGGTCAAGGGGGTACCTGAAGGATCAAACAACTGCGGATACTGGGCCCACATATATCTCTCGGTCTCCCAGGTAGACTCCTTGACTGGATGATGCCTCCACATAACCTTAACAACCGGGATCTCTCGAGACCTCAATCTCCTGACATCTCTGGCCAAAATAGTTGCCGGCTCCTCAACAAAGGCTAAATACTCACCCAATTGAACTGAATCCCACTGCAACACATGAGACTCATCTGGGACATACCGACGCAATATCGAAACATGAAATACAGGATGTATAGCTGAAAACATCGGAGGCAAGGCTAGCTGATAGGCAACGCTACCAACCCTCTGAAGAATCTCAAACGGCCCAATGTACCTGGGGCTAAGCTTTCCCCGCCTACCAAATCTTATCACGCCCTTCATGGGCGTTACACGGAGAAACACCTAGTCACCGACACTAAACTCCAAGGCACGAAGCCTATGATCAGCATAACTCTTCTGCCTGCTCTGAGCTGCCCGAAGTCTGTCCTAAATCACTCGGACTCGATCTAAGAAATCTCGAAGCAAATCTGTACTCTGGAGACTAGAATCAAAACCATCAAACCAACCTACCGGTGATCTGCAACGCCTGCCATACAAAGCCTCAAAAGGTGCCATGCCGATACTCGAATGGAAGCTGTTATTATAAGCAAACTCTGCCAAGGGAACAAACTGATCCCAAGAACCTCCAAAGTCAAGAACAAAGGCCCGAAGCATGTCCTCCAGGACCTGAATGGTCCTCTTGGACTGGCCATCTGTCTGAGGGTGAAAAGCGGTACTAAGATGAACCTCTATACCCAAATCTCGCTGAATAGCCCTCCAGATTTGAGATGTGAACTGAGTGCCGCGGTCTGAAATGATAGAAGCTGGGACCCCGTGCAACTGAACAATCTCACGAAGGTAGATCTGAGCTAACCTCTCTGCCCCATAAGAATTCTGAACCGGCAAGAAATATGCTGACTTGGTCAGCCTATCAACAATCACCCATATGGAATCAAACCACTGAGAAGTACGAGGTAAACCAACAACGAAGTCCATAGTAATCCCTTCCCACTTCCACTCAAGAATGGGAAGTCGGTGCATCAAACCACCAGGTCTCATGTGCTCGAACTTAACCTGCTGACAGTTCAAGCACCGAGATATGAAATCCGCTATATCCCGCTTCATATCACTCCACCAGTAAAGCTGCCTCAAGTCTCTATACATCTTTGCTGTGCCAGGGTGAATGGAGTATCTAGTACAATGTGCCTCGTGAAGTATTAACTGTATCAAATCACTAATCCTCGGAACACAAAGGCGACTATCAAACCTCAGAACCCCATCCAAATCTAGAGTAACCTGGCTGGTCTCACCCTGAACAACCCGATGACGAAGGTCACACAACTGCTGATCCTCAAACTGACGGCTCTAAATCTGATTAATCAAAGTAGAACGAACCTCAACGCTGGCGAGAACTCTGCTAGGATCCGACAAGTCATGCCTAACCAAACGGTTAGCCAAGGACTGGATGTCCCAGGCCAACGGTCACTCTGAAACTGAAAGAGAAGCTAGGCTACCCATACTCACCGCCTTCCGGCTCAAGGCATCCGCTACCACGTTTGCCTTGCCCGGATGATACAGAATAGCGAAGTCATAGTCCTTCAGTAACTCGACCCATCTCCTCTGTCTCGAGTTCAACTCCCGCTGACTTGTGATATACTGAAGACTACGGTGATCGGTGAAGATATCACAGTGAACTCCATATAAGTAATGCCTCCAGATCTTGATCGCGAAAACTACCGCCGCCAACTCTAAGTCATGAGTGGGGTAGTTGCGCTCGTGAACCTTCAGCTGCCTCGACGCACATGCTATTACTCGACCCTGCTGCATCAACACACAACCAAGACCAACCCCCGAAGCATCACAATACACGGAGAAGCTCTGACCCTCAACCGGCAAAGTCAAAACTGGAGCTGAAGTCAATAAGGCCTTAAGCCTCTGGAAGCTATCCTCACACTGATCCGACCACTGAAATGGGATATCCTTCCTAGTCAGCATAGTCAAGGGTGCTTCTATGGAAGAAAATCCCTCGACGAACCGTCTGTAATAACCTGCTAACCCAATAAAGCTGCGAACCTCAGCAACAGTAGTAGGTCTAGGCCACTCACAAACCACTGAAATCTTTCCTGGATCAACCCTAATCCCATCTTGAGACACCACGTGGCCTAGGAATGCAACTGACTCAAGCCAAAACTCGCACTTTGATAACTTGGCATAAAGCCGATGATCTCTCAAAGTCTGGAGTATAACCCTCAAGTGCTGCTCATGCACATCTCTACTACGCGAGTATACCAAGATGTCGTCTATAAAAACTATCACAAATGAGTCCAAATACGGGCCAAGAACCCTGTGCATCAAGTTCATAAAGGCTGCGGGGGCATTAGTCATCCCAAAAGACATCACCAGGAACTCATAATTGCCATAACGTGTCCTGAATGCTGTCTTAGGGATGTCCTCCGCCCTAATCCTCAACTGATTGTAGCCAGACCTCAAATCAATCTTCGAAAACACGACTGAACCCTGAAGCTGGTCAAACAAATCATCAATCCTCGGCATCGGATACCTATTCTTCACTGTCACCCTATTCAGCTGCCGATAATCAATACACATGCGCATCGACCCATCCTTTCTTCTTCACGAAGAGAACAGGAGCACCCCAAGGTGACACACTAGGTCTAATAAACCCCTTAGCTAACAGATCCTGGAGCTGCTCCTTAAGCTCCCTCAACTCAGCAGGAGCCATACGGTAAGGAGAAATAGAAATGGGCCTAGTGCCCGGCTCTAACTCAATAGCAAAATCAATATTTCTCTCAGGTGGAAGGCCTGGCAGGTCGGTAGGAAACACATCGAGGAAGTCTCTAACCACATCAACGGACTCAGGAGAAGTAGGGTCAGCACTAACATCTCGGACATATGCTAGATAAGCTAAACACCCATGGGAAATCAACTTCCTAGCTCGAAGACAAGAGATGATCCCAGATGGTGCATGGCTAACAGAACCCTGCCACACAACCGGGGATACACCGGGCACAACTATGGTAATGGTCTTGGCATAACAATCCAAAACCACGCGGTGAGGGGATAACCAGTCCATGCCCAGTATCACATCAAAATCTAGCATATCAAGAATCATCAAATCACCCCAAGTCTCTGAATCACCAACAGATAACATACAAGATCTCACAATCTGATCCACTACTAAAGAATCTCCTACTGGGTTCGAAACAGAAACAGGAACAGATAATGGCTCACTAGCCAACCCCAAAAAAGGCACAAAGTAGGCAGATACATATGAACAAGTGGATCCAGGATCAAATAAAGTCATAGCAGACTGATGGCACACAGAAATCGTACCTGTAATCACAGCATCTGAGGCCTCTGCCTCTGGTCTCCTAGGGACCGCGTATAACTGACGACGACCTCCACCTGCCCGACCGCCATCCCTACCACCTGCTCTGCCGCGCGGAGCACTACCTCTACTCTGACGACCACCCCCTCTGGCCGGGGGCTGAACTACCCGTAAAGGCTCGGCCAACTGAACTGTACCCTGCTGAGGGCAATCTCTAGAAAAATGACCAATCGCACCACAAGTAAAACAAGCCCCTGACGGCCTACTCAGTCGAGATGAACCAGCAGATCCCGTATGACCACCACGAACTGATGCCCCAGAAACTGTACCCCTCGAAGACTGGCCGCGATAGCCCTGATGGTTGCTCTGACCCTGCTCGAACTGGGTACTACCGAAAGTCTGAAGGGAAGCCTGAACCGGTCGGCTGGACTGACCCTAGTACTGCTGTGGGTGATAACTCCGGCTCCACTAGCCAGGACCTCTACCACCATATCTGGAACCACTATAGACACCCTGATGTCGAGGCCTCTTATCTCTGGACCCCTGATCATGTCGCTGTAAGTCCTCCACAGTGTGGGCATAGTCTACAATGGCCTGGAATGACCGAACACTGGCAATCAATATCTCAGTTGGCTGCCTCATCTCAGGCCTCAAACCCCATACAAATCTGCGAATCCTATCAGCCTCGGTAGGAATGATCATAGCTCCGAATGGTGCTAGCTGATGGAAACGGGTCTCATACTCCAAGATAGTCGTAGATCCCTGCACAAGGTGAGTAAACTACTCCCGGCGACGCTCCCGATCACTCTGGGGTAGGAACTTGGCCATAAAGGCCTCATAAAACTTAGACCAGGTCAAAGGAGGTGACGACAGTGGTCTACAAGCAACCTGGGCCCTCCACCATAACTTCGCTGGGCCCTCCAACTGATAGGTAGTATAACCAACCCCATGAGTCTCCAACAAACCCAAATGATGCAACATCTCCTTACAGGTAGTAATAAAGTCATGTGGATCCTGTCCAGAAGTACCAGCAAACCTCGGAGGTTCTAACCTCAAAAACCTACCCAACGCCTTCTGCTCTAACTCTGTCATAACTGGGCGAGGAGCAAGAGGCTGTGCAACAGATGGAACCGGAATGACCTCCGGATAGGGAGCCATAGTAGCCGGCTGCACTCCTGAGACCTGTGCACCCAGGGCTGCCCCCTAAGCGGATGTCTGCGCTACCTCAGAAGGCCGCTCTCCAATCGCACCCAAAAGCTATAATAGTAATCCCCTAATATTTGGAGACTGAGCTGCGGCTGAAGTTGGCACAGAAGTGGGCACTGGAGCTGGTGCTGGAGCTGGTACTGGAGCTGGTAGTACCTGGGCTACCCCCTGAACCACATGCTGCTCGGGCTCTATCTCCACCCTAGCAGCTCTAGCAGGTGCCATTGATCGAGGGCGTCCTCGACCCCTAGCTGGAGTGGGAGGCTCATCTTCGCTTGATGCCGATGATCTCGTACGAACCATCTGTGGAAGAATGAAGTAGAATAAATGAGATCTCCAGAAACTTCAAGGGTAGTACGCACGACACAGAAGAAATGAAAGAGTCGAATTTCCTAAAATGCCACCGTAGTCTCCCAAAGATTGAGTACGGACGTCTCCGCCCCGATCTGCAGGACTCTACTAGACATTGGCTCCTATACCGATGACACCGGTGAACCTAAAGCTCTAATACCAAGTTGTCACGACCCAATTTCTCGGTCATGATGGCACCTACAACCCCCGGTAGGTGAACCAATCCCCGTAGCCCAGAACAGTTAGTAATGGGCTACTATCTAACAAATAAGAGAACAAGACGAAGAGAACATATAAAAGGACTATAAATATATACATATGCTGAAACTAAACCAAACCCCAAGACCTGGTATCATAGTATAGAGCCAAAACTACATACATTGAGTGCAAACGATCCCAAAAAATATATACAGATGTCTCTGAATGGTAATAGAGTACATGAAGCAAAAGATAAACTAAAGCTAAGCTCCGATCGCCAAGAGCTCACCCTCAGTCTGTAGTAGTCCCCAACAGATCTCCTAGCATGAATCACAGCGACCTAACGGCGATGGCCCACGCTAGGATCTGCACCCGAAGATGCAGGGGGTAGGGGTGAGCACCAAATGCGAAGCATAAGGTACCCAGTAGGTATCATAGGCCGACTGGGCATATATAAGATAAAAGTGTAGTAATAGACAGAATAGAAGCAAGCAGTCACAGAAATCAACGAAAGGTACACAGGAACTAGCCCAGAGGGAAAACAACAGAACCACATGTGAGGCTAGTAAGAAGAATATACACACCATAGGCACAGGTGAAAGTAAGAAACAATGCACCTGGGGTCCTTGCAACTACAGTGTATACAAAATAAGTTTACGAAATGGATGGTATACCGGTAACCTCAAGAGTAAGAAGAAGAGAGAAAGAGTAATAGTAGGCATGCTCAGAGACATGAATCAAACTCAACTAATCATACCAATCTCATACTTATCCATAATAGAGAACAATTCTGTAAGTAAATAGCAGAAGTCTACCTACAGTCCCCCGGCCTCCCATACAACCGAGGAACACAAACAAGTGAAAACAAACCTTCCGGCATCCCATACTACCGGAGCGTACAATCAACAAACAACAAACAAGGGTGGAGCCTCAAACAATGAATGATATGATGCATGAAGATCTCAATGAAATGGTATCTCTGTATGTACCTCCTCCGGCGCCGATCCGGCCCAGCAGGTAGGTTCAATGGAAAGACACTGCCCGTATACCTCTACTCCATCGTATACCCCTCCTCCGGCACACGCAGCCCGTAGCCCCTGGCCCAGATGGCAAGGTCCATAGAGGTCCCAGACCCCATACTAAAACTCAGTATCAAAACATGTCGTCCGGAAGCAAGTCCGATATCAAAGTAGAGACCCAGTCTCGAATATGCAATGCCCAGACCCTGTCCGGGACTAAAGTAGTAAGAAAATGTCTCAAAACCCCATCCAAGGGTGCCCGAGAATAACCGGGTTTAAACAGTAAAAAGTCATCTTAGGTGCTCGGTCCGACCGAGGCTAAAATCATCTCAAGTAAGAAGAAAACTCAACTAGCACCCCGGCCCTGCCGAGACTAGCGATAATCGTAAAACTGATGATTTTAAACATAATTTTACTTTCTTGCCCAAAAATATTCACAAGTTAAATCAAACCATTTCCAAATTATTTCCATCAAAAATGGGCCCCCCGAGCCATGCAAGGTTTAGAAAATAGTGCCGGTAGGCCCGAAACCAAAACCATAGTAAAACATGGATAAAACCTCTTTATATGCATGGAAATGGTATGATCACACACAATAGCTGCCCAGCAGCTCACAATCAACCTATCGACCCTGCACAGGCCCACAGCTACTCAGCAAGCATAACCAGCCTAGAAGGATATTTCTATGCCCGGGACTCGCGGACATTACCAAAATCCCACCTTCTATGTTCCAGAGTCAACAAGGCCTCACAGGACCGCAAGGGTAAATAAAATATATCGGCAAACACTACAAGCAACGGAGGAACAAAAGTAGGCGGACATGAATAAAGCGGTCGAGGTCTGTGGCACCAACCTAATAAACCAACCCAAGGATGCCCACTAATACAATTTTATTCTATATATGCGTAGTCTAGGGAAAATAAACCGTAACCTACCTGTCGTCCGATGACAAGCTCGAACCTCTCCGAAAAGAAGCTCCGAAACGAAATCAAACTTGAACTCGGGCTTGAATAACTTGACGTAGATAATTGATTTCCTTCCCGAAATTAAACACAACGTCAAAATATATCTAGTTCCACCTAATTCTCTCTGTATACGTATGTAGAAGGTGGCCTTTGCTGCTGCAACATCTCTTTCTAAAACATAGAAATGGAAAGGGACTTAAATGCTGCCAAACTTTGGAAGTTTGGCAGCTGTGCATATATAAGTATGTTGGATTTGCCAACATTAATAGCACTACTGCCACCGCTATCACTTGGCTGGCCACTCCCTCCACGTACACGTGGAGTGGAGGTGGCAATTACAAAGGACAAAAAGGAAATTCTTATCCCGTTATGTATATATTCGGGTATTGCATAAATTCGTGGTAAAATAAATATAATATTTTAAATATACCATAATTCATAGAAAATTATTTCAAACAAAACCTACTATATTATAATAATAATCTTCAACATAACTAAATTTACTATCTCCGTAAAAATATTACAATGTATAAAAACCATATAAAATAAATACATATACACTTATATCGTAACAAAAATATTTTTCATAAACCTTTAAAATATTTTGAGAAGGTAATAATAATATAATTTTTACCAAATTCAACTTTTAAATAAAATATTTTCAATTACACGCGCGATGCTAATAAAATTCTTAAGCTTAGGTTCGTAATTCACCAACGCACGATTTTGATACTCAAGAATTCTCTCGGGATCCTCCCTTATGTTTTATCACTATTTCGGAACTGAAATGGCGTTTTAAAACGTGAAATTGAGGCTTAAATCGAGTTTTAACCTGACCCGGTTCGCGACCCGGTTCGCAACCCGTTTTCTGCCAGACAGTCCGCGGTAAAACAGTCATAACTTTTTACTCCGAGATCAGTTGGATGTGAGGTTTTGTGCATTGTAAACTAGACTCGTAGACCTTCGATTTGGTATTTCGGGGGACTTCTAACTCTTTATATATTGGGAGAAAAGCCCAGAGACATTTTACCCAAAGTTCAGGAAATTTGTTAAAGATCTTACGATTACTTTTGCCGACTTGCTTGGCTTCAAAACTTATCATGCGGCCAAACAAATGGACCCGGCACCGAAATACCGGTCCCGACAAGCCTTAAATGACTTGGGTCCGCTACAACAAGCTCTAACAGCACAAGGAAAATGTGTATGTGGAAATGACCGGAAGGGTCATTACACTGCCAATGAACCCTTAGGAACCCAAGCCAACTAGGCCTGAATATGCAAGTTGACAACACCTTAATTGCTACTGAAACAAAACCAATCGATGGAAAACCCACGGCAATGTGTAGACGGCTGAATTTAATCACCGACACACAATCCCAAAGAAAACCTTCATCGCTACCTCAGGCATCTGCGAGGACACATAAACACATACAAAGAGTATCTCCCTTCTTTTTCAACTAAACAAAAATGCTTCCTTAGCACATACTAAACCTTACAAATCCTTTCTCGAATAAGAACCTGAAGCCATTACCTTACTACTCATAGCTACACGTCAAATTCAATAAGGCAGGAGAAGGATAGGCCGGATGCCCAACTCACCCAAAATGCATACAAATACAACCTAACTACGAGGTTATGATCAACACTTAGTCGGAAGTGCTTAAAGTCAAGACCCAATCACGATGCCAACATCCAGAGCTCATCAAACGAACTACGATCAAGATTCATTCCAACTGGAGCTAGGGATACAACAAAACACCCAACGGATCAGGAAGTGGAGGAGAATATGGGAACAACCCACATACCTACCAACCTCCTAAACCAATCAACAAAGAGGGTCGACTATAGACACTCGGGAGACCAAACCAATCTATGCACACTAGCATAACCAATATCTCCCAACTGAGGCAAAATGTTAACTCCATCCCAACTACCGGTAATACACTGAACCATCACACGGATCTCTAGCCACGCTAGATAACGGCCTAGGCAACAACCATCTAGGACTTCTCAACAATGGCAACTCAACCACAAGTCCAAAATCACAATGAAATAGGGATAACCCAACTAGAAATAGACTAACAAGAACTACCCACGAGCTACAACTCCGGGAAAACACCACTCAAGGCTAACTTACCCCCATCCACTACTGAAGAATAAACTACCAATAAAATAACATATCGGTACTACAAATAACAGGTAGGTATATAAGAAAATAAATGACAGAAGGGATAGAATCGCAACGCGAGCAGGACTATCACAAGTCGAAGGTAGCAAAAGCCTAACCTGGAGCAACGATATCAGGAACCTCTACCTCTGGCCCACCAAGAGGAGTATCAAGCTGATGGGATATAACTCTAGACTGAGTAGTCAAAACTGAAGGCCCAACCGGCCCTCACTGGGGGAAAAGCTCTATAAAGGTGACCAATCTCTCCACAATGATAACAACCAGGCTGTCCGGGATACACAATCGTGGGGCAATTCCTAGAAAAGTGCCCATGCTCACCACACCAAAAATAGCCTATACCATATGAAGTCCGACGGGAAAATCTTACTTCGTACTCCAATACCGACAGACAACCTTGTTGAAGAACTAGAAGCTCAACTATAACTGAAGCACCACTCACAGAACCAGGTACTGAAACACTCACCGGAGGGTTCAGTGTCCTAGCCACGGTGTCCTGAAGCACTGAGGTCGCTATAAATCCAATCATAGGTTGGGCTGACCCCACACCCCCTATTTAGTGCGGTAAAGCCTCACTCTGGAGTTCTGGTGCTGATAGAAGCACTGAAGCAACAGGCACAGAAGCCTCGGCACCAACCGCTATTGAACTCATATGAGGCATCTCAGAATTAATGAATAACTGAAATCTAGAAGTCAATAGAGCCAGGAACGCACGATGAGGAGCCAAAAAGATAAAACTTTTCCTAACAATGCCCTATAGCCTCCCGCAGATAGGATACGGACGTCATCGTACCGATCCACGAGACTCTACTTAGACGCTTGCTTCTGTACCATGACACCGGTGAACCTAGAGCTCTGATACCAAGCTGTCACGACCCGATTTCTGAAGTCATGATGGCACCTACAACTCCCTAGTAGGCGAACCAATTCCCGTAGCCTGGAACAGTTAGTAATGGGCTACTACCTAACTAATACGCTCAACAAGCTGAGATAAGCAGAAGCAAAATGTAAAGATAAGACAACGCGGAAGCAATTTACCCGAATATATACATCATGAAACTACACCAACCCCAAGACTTGGTATCAATAGTACAGAAGCTTCTAATAGGATACAAGTGCTAGTAGTAACAAAATACAACTTAAATTGCCTCCGAAAGTACAAGGAGCAACAGTACAACAGATGAGATGTAGACAAGCCCCGACCGTCAGGCGCTCACCCTAGTCTCAAAGATCCAAAAGCTGCACGAGTCTCCAATGTGATCAAAGGTGAAAGCTCAGCTAATATCTGCACTGAAAAAAAGTGCAGAAGTGTAGTATGAGCACCAAAACCACGGGTACTCAGTAGGTATCATAGGCCGACTGAGCGCATATGAGGTATAAAAGCAGTAAGTAACAAATAGCAAGAAATCAGTTACTGAGGTAATAAGCAAGGCACAAGGAGCTAGCACAGATAATCCATAACCAAGAGCTTCAAGTAACACATGCTAGCACATAGATACAACTACATAGAATCACAGGTGAAGGAAAGGAGAACACACCTGGAGTCCTTGCACAATAATATAAGTAAGTAAAGAGAGAGTTAAGAAAATGGTGGTATATCGATAACCTCAAGTAAAAGGAAAAGACAGAGAGCAGTCAAACATACTCTAAATGGAATCAACGAGTATAAGGGAGTCATAACACCAATCCAATCACATGATATCATAACCAGGAAATCACCTCACAAGTGCAACCCTAGGATGAAATAACTAGGCCACAATAACTGAGAGATACCACTCAACTTCCCACAAGGATAGAGCCAGAGTCTCACACTCTGCTCAGAAGGTCACACAAAAGTGCCTCAATAAGATAGGACTCTAAATACCTCTCAATAATAAAAAATCCCACAACCAAAGCCTCAACAGGCTAGCCATCACTAATCTTTCAAGAATCGGGTGCCAAGACAAGCTCTAAATAAAGACAGGAGTAAATATAGTCTACCTACAGTCCCAACGGCCGCCCACACAACCGAGGAACACAATCAAGTGAAAGCAAACCCTCCGGCATCCCATACTACTGGAGCGTACACTGAACACACAGCAAACAAGGGTGGAATCCAATGCATTATATGATATGATATGATGTGTGAAATAGAACCTCTATATGTACCTCCTCCGGTGCCAATCAGGCCCAGTAGGTAAGTTCCATGGAAGAACTCAGCCTGTATACCTCTACTCCACCGTATACCCTTCCCTCTGGTGCACGCAACCCGAAGCCCCAGGCCCAGAGCGACAAGGTCCATGGAGGTCTCGGACCCCATACTAAAACTCAGTATCAAGACATGTCATCCGGAAGCAAGTCCGGGATCAAGATAGAGACCCAGTCTCGAATATGCATGCCCAGACCCCGTCCAGGACTAAAGTAGTAGAAAATGCCTCAAAAACCCCTCCAAGAGTGCTCGGGCATAACCGGGTCTAAAATTGTAGTAAATCAAGTCTAGTGCTTCGCCCCGTAGAGACTAGTATAAGTAAGAAAATCAAGACTGGTGCTCTGCCCCGCAGAGACTAGTATCAGTAATAAAATCAACTTTGGTGCTCTGCCCCGCAGAGACTAGTACCAGTAATAAAATCAGTGCGAAAACATCCAAAAATCCCTCTTTCTACCAACAACAGTACCAAAGATGGTCCCCAGGTTCATGCAAATTTAGGAAAACTTTCAGTAGTGGCTCACAGCCAAAACTGTAGTAAAACATGCAGGGGAAAACCTTTTTCATGGATGATATGCTCACACAAAAATATAAAAGTAGCCCAACGGCTCACAATAATTCTTATCAGCCCTGCACAGGCCCTATAGCTACTCAGCAGACATAACCAGCCTAAAAGGATAATCTTTATGTCCGGGACTCGCGGACATTCCTAAATATACCACCATCTATGTTCCAGAGTCAATACAAGGCCACACAGGACCACAAAGGTAATATACATTACTACGCGAATACTACAAACAATGTATGAAATAGACGGACGAAAGGCGGACAAGGTCTGGGGTACCAACCTATAACAACCCATCCAAGGATGTTAATTAATGCAGTTATAGCCTATATACGCAGAGTCTAGCTAGGGGAAAACCATAACCTACCTGTCATCCGATGACTAGCTGCGGGAACGGCATCGTCCAGACTCGAACAGCTCCGGGAAGCTTTGAATCACATAAAACAAATAATTTTAACTGAATCCCCAAAGGCGTCTCTATGAAGCCTGACCAACGAAGGTAATGGAACAATTGCTAGAATCGACAAGGCTGCAAGAACGAGCCATAGCCAATTGATAAGGTGTTAATGTCACACTCGTGACCAGCCAACTCCAAAGCGTAAAGTTGAGGCCAATAACAATATCAAATGGCAGCTAAATCCAACAACAATACATTAACCACATCTCAAAGGAGCGACGAGCTCCCGAGGCACTATTTCAAGGCGTACTTCATGTCATTCAATCCAATAACTATCGTACGTGACTCCAATAAGAATCACACCAACTCCCAGTACCTCCAAAACCTTAACACCATCAACATACAACAATAAAAACCCAATTTAATATGACAAAGGGGCTGCCCAGAGCCACAGATCCAAAATACCACTTCGTGGCTCAGAAATCCATAAAACAATACTAGAACATTTAATAACGAAGGAGGGTCATAACCAAGCTAAACATGCTTTTATAAGGAC
The DNA here is from genome assembly GCA_003996215.1 of Jaltomata sinuosa. Lineage (NCBI taxonomy): Eukaryota > Viridiplantae > Streptophyta > Magnoliopsida > Solanales > Solanaceae > Jaltomata > Jaltomata sinuosa. Next base: position 357,286 of record QJPP01002394.1, read on the forward strand.
CCACCACGAGCTGTAACAATATACGGAAAGAAAACACGACAAACATGCCGATAACGATAAGTTCTCCTTAGAATTGATTCTAAAGCTCAAATTAAGAATGAGTCGAGGATTTAGAATCCTTACCTTCCGATAATCAAATTATAATAACATAAAAATATCAGTTCCACGAACTTCCTCCTTGCAGTAGCAACAAACGTATCCAAATCCAACAAGAAACTACTACAAGTTATCGAAAAATACAACTTTTCGTGACTAGAAACTTAGAATCTTGATTCAACAAATAGATAAGTGTACGGGATCCATACCTCGCCAATATAACTCCGTAGCTATTTCCAAATACTCAGAAAACACTTGCTGGCTCGCTGCATCAACACCCACGAAGATACGCCATGAAATCGACGGGGAAAACTATTCCAAAATGACGAGCTCGCGACGTAGAGCAACTTCCGTTAAACTTCCAAATTGAAAGGATCAAAGTCCATGGAATATTTATGGACTCTCCCTCTGATTTTCTGAAACTTTTGGGTGATTTTTATGAATTAAAACGAAGCTGGAACATCTTTTATAAAGCAAAACCGACTTAGGATGCGGGTCCCACCTTGACGTGTCTGCTTGTGCGGTCTTACAAAAACGTGAATATCTCTCTATTCTGAAGTTGTATGGATGAACGGTTTAGTGCGTTGGAAATTACACTCGTAGACCTTCGATATGGTATATTGGGGGCCCACTAACTCTTTATAGATAGGGAGAAACACCCCAAGACATTTAACCCAAATTTGAAGAGAATTCCTTAAAGGAATTTACAATAACTTTTTCCGACTTTTGTTTCGCAACTTGCTTGACTTCAAAACTTATCATACGACCATTTTGCAATTAAAGAAATGCCTCGTGTAACACCTCACCCGTTTGGAAGGTTTGAAGTAACCCGTGCCTTAGGGCTAAGAAGGATGTGTTATGACTTTTCCGACTTTTGTTTCGCAACTTGCTTGACTTCAAAACTTATCATACGACCATTTTGCAATTATAATACCTCATAACACATCCTTCTTACCCCTAAGGCACGGGTTACTTCAAACCTTCCAAACGGGTGAGGTGTTACACGAGGCATTTCTTTAACTCAAACTTTCGAGTAAGGGATTCCCTCGACCTAGAACCTTGGTTTAATTCTTTGATATTACCAAGAATATTTTTGAAAGTCAACGATTTCCAAAGTTGAAGCTCTAAAATGAGGAACGGCCATAAAGACCAAACAAACGGCTCGGGCACCTAACTACCGGTCCCGACAAGCCATAAATGACTTGGGCCACTACAAGTAAGCTCTAATGGTACAAGAAAGGAGAAAACGTGTAAATGACCGGAAGGGTCATTACAGACATAGTCAAAAGAAGAATATCAAACTCTTTGGGTGCGATTTAAGGATTGACTTCCACCACAATCAAACCACACCCCTGTGAGAAGACATGTGGGTTATTTCTTTTGTTTTATCAAAACCTAGTTTTCAATTTTGCTACTAGGGTAATCTTTGACTCACACTGAAAGCAATATCCATCGCTTTTTTCAAATCTAGGTGATAATGTACCTAGAACTATTGATGTTTGAGTAAGTTCTAACCAATGGATGTGAAGAACTCCAAATTCATGGTTGAGAGGTTGGAAGCCTCTTTTCCATAACTTGATTCATTTGTCACTCATCCAGAGCCAAGGGTTGTCTTAGTATAAACATCACTTTTTCAATTGATTGAGTCAAACTACAAACAACCTGATTTCCAAAGTTAAGAGATATATAGAGGGGCTCCATGCTGAAAACTCAGTTGTACTCCAAACTTGCCCTAATTATCTTACTTCCCAGCTTTTTGATCTCTCCATAAACTGAAACTAGAATAGCTTTGAAATCATTGAAAATCGTGCTTAAATCTAGTATTTTGAGCTACAAGTGGCCTGAGTTATCCTGTCACCTCAGATATGTAGGAAACTCGATACCAGGGTTTGGCCATGATTCTTTGAAATTTATGCTAAAACCAATTGCTTCCAAGAGTTAAATTTGTGGTTGGATAAAATAGGGATCGTCAATTCCTTTGTCCAAGGTTCCTTGCATCCACCCTACCCAAATGGAAGGGCAGTTGTTGACACCTAATTTTCACCCTTCACATTCTGAATTAATTTTAAACTTCTACTGTTTTAAAAAAAATTAAAATAGTTTTTATATAAAGTTAAATATTTCCAAAATTAATTTAAGGATAAACTTTGTGATTTAAGTGAAATATATATATATATATATATATATATATGTTGACACCCAATATTTACCCACCACATTACGAATTAATCTTGAGCCTTTTCTAATTTTTAAAACAATTTTAAAATAATTGTTTTATAAAAAGGGATAAAACATTTTTCAAATAAGTTGTATCATAGTTCTGAGTAATAATTTATATCTTTCATGTTTAATTATGTGAGATTTATATAAGTTTACTTAAAGAACTATTTTAGAGTTTAATTTCATAAGAAAATCCTTTTAAAAGATTAAACTTTCGATTTTCCTTCGAATTAATTCAAACGAGAGATTAATTAAGAAATTAATTTTCATAATTGTAAAAGGGGTAGTTATATGTTAAATACAATAATTAGTTCAATTTTTTTAAATTTAAAGAAAGCTCTAGTAGTTAATTGTAATTGGTTCATATTTCAATTATAGCAAAAATTTGGCTGTCTACTTAATTTAAAATGGCCACATTTTTGCAAATGTGGAAATATTCCAAATAGCCCTTCATCAGCCTTGCTTCAGCTGAACACTTTGGGCCAACACTCAAATGACCCGTCCGGCGCACTCCCTTTTACCCTCTCAATTTCGATCCAATCTGCCCAACCCGACCCAAGTCCAACTCACACCCTTAAACTCAACCCACCTTCTCCTTTCCTTATTTACACAGACTCAAACCAAACACCCCTCATCCTCTCTCTTCTCTCTAATAACAACGAAACCTTAATAGTACAACCATCCATCCAACCCAGCAACAACGCAGCTTCAACAGTTAACAAACGACGCCCAAATCATTAAAACTCCCAAAGCCATCCGTTCTCCATCAAGATGACGCGCTCGCAACCCAGAACATTCTAGAAATCGCCCAGGTGTTGTTGTTGGCCAAGCTTATCCACTCAAGAAATTCGAATTTCCCCAAAAAGATTTCCCAGAAATACCCTTTTTTCCCCTCCATTTCAACCCTAAAATTTCCTATATAAACCCTCCCTTTTCATTGAGGTGAAGGGAGTTCTTTTGGGGAAAATTTGGGGACTCTGGTGAGTCTTTTCTCTAATCTCACGTAACCAAAAGAATTTCAGAGATAAATATACAAAAATGGGTCTCCGACAAGTCGAAATTAAACTCCGGTGGTGGTGAAGTTTCTAACGAAGTTTCTTTGTCTAAGTAGCTGCTCTAAAGAAGGTAAAACCCCTCGTTCAGTCTTTCTCTCATCTTTTTCTGTTTGTTTTATTGTTCCTAAGAAATTTTCATATGGTTTTAGGGTGGTCTTGTTTTGATAATATTTGTGCGACATTAGGATGAATGATAGGATCATTTTCTGTGAGTCGAGGTTGCTGTTAATTTCCATTAAGTCGTTGAAATCTTCACCTGAAGATGTTCACTGTTTCATGGTTGTTATGTGTTTCCTTGAGTTTGTGTAAAGATTTTCCTCAAAACTAGCTTATTAAGTGTAACCAAGGCTTAGGAATCTACTTATATGAAGTCGGTGTTAATCGTTCTTGGGTCTTTATTTGATAGCTACTTGATGTGCATTGCTGGAATGCCAATATGATGTTGGCTTTCTATTTAATTAAATTCACTAACTTATTCTTTCATAGAGTGAAATATCCATTTTCGTTTAGATTCAAATTTCATCTTTGCTGGTGTATCTTTCGTAATGTGTTAACTTTGCGTGAGTAACCATTTCTAGCTGTTTTAACAACCTAGTTATGAGTTATCTTAGTTATTTTTGTATCAATATAGGTAACTGATATTAGCTAAATATTGTTGAATTAATAGTTTAGTACATAATGATTTTAAAGTACTCGTCGCCTTATTTTTGTAGCCTATAAACTTGTGTGTATCCTGATAGTCACATATTGATTTATGTTTTGAGCAAAGAGCTGTGTTGCACAATTTAAATGTAAATTTAGCTTCCGTCCCTCTCCCCCTTACCCCTCATGTGTCATTGCTAGATGAAAATTGTTTCTTTTGATATCTTCCATTTTGTCATATTGGGTAGCTTTAAGTTTGGAACTGATTGCTGGTACTTCTCTAATTTAGATGCTAATTGATTATCCTACACATTTTTTTCCCTGTTCATGTTCTAGATTAATTACATGTGATGTTTCTAAACACATCATGTTTGAGAAATAGTTTCTAGCCATATGCATATCCTTGTTTGTCATATATGATCTCCCTTTCGTCCACTTTTAGGATATGTGTGTCACTAATCAAGATACTCTTTTTCTAGCATTGAGGGTACCCTGTACATGTATTATTCATCCAAATACTTTGCCTTTTTCATTGAAATTTTACTTGAGATTCAATAGTGATCGACCATGTGTACAACCTGATTGTTTTAGTCAAAACATGTTCAATTCATCCTCATATTCACATTCATGTTCTGTTCATTGCAAGAAAAAATATGAGAAATTGAGTATGTCATCCTATAAGAACGTACATCAAAGTGATTTAAGAAATTCCCCATGTGCTCTTCATTTAAAAAATGCTTTAGGCTGTGCATTGCTTCTATTACTGCCTTAACTCAATTTTGTTTTGAAATTTAACAATCTCAGTTTGTTAAACAAAGCGCTAATTCATTCTCTTTTTATTGTTGTTTGGTGCATACGATGATCTGGGAATCTATTCGGATTCCCTACGAGCCTCATCCTTGCATTTCATCGGATATAAGACCCATAAAGTCCTCAAGTCTTCCTAAAGAATAGGTTGAGATCACATAAGTGGTCCAAAGCCCAATACTCAAGTCCGTAGCAGTAACAAGTCCAAAATGGACTAAGGGAAAATGGGCCAAAGCCCATACATCAGCAGAAGCGATAGATAGCAGCCCAAATGGGCAGAAGATAAAAATAATTGTACCGAAATCCAAACAAACGACGATGGGCCTAAAGAGGGCCCACACATTAGATTTAGGACAGGTTTCGGACTAAAAGTACAAGTAATTTACGCCAAAGGGATTAATTATTTCCTTTCCTTTAGACTTGTTATAGTTTAGATTATTTTCTTTGTATTAATTGGACTAACTCCTTAACTTAGTTGAGTTTTCCCCAAATGAGTAAACATTCTTGTTGAGTCACTTGTCTTTCTTTCATATCATATGGCCAAATGTCTTGTACTTGATATTATTAAATAAGCACTCTTCGTAGGTTTTCCCAAAACAATTCTTAAAATGTATATCAAATCTTCCCTTTTGTCAAGTTTTATCACTATGTTTCTTAAATTAAAAACAAGTGTTTTTTCTCAAGTTAATCAAAACAAGATTTTTTCCAAGTTAGTCAGATAAATTATTTTTCAAACAAGTCCGGACAACCGCAAGTTAGCGGATATTCCGAGTGCCTTCAAAACCTTCTAGGGATATTAATAGGAACCTCTTACCCTTAATCTCTCTATTTTTAAAATCTTTATCTGTTTTAGATTTTAGAAATGTTTAAAGATTTTCTTAAGTTTTTCTTGGTTTTTACTTTTATAAAAACTAAGTGGCGACTCTTGCTTTAATTGAAAACGTTTTGGAAACTTTAACTTGAGATTTTTGAAATGATTTTCAATAAACAAGTCATTTTCCCCGAAAACAGAAATGGCGACTTAGCTGGGGACAATTCAACTAGGTTCTAACCTTATTGTTTGAAATTAACTTATTTGACTAACTATTTGGGTTGTAATAATTAGTAACTTTATTGCTTTCCTTATTTGTTTACTTTTCTGTAAATTGTAACTGTTCATGTCATATTCTGCCTCCGTTGGCAAATCATTAGATTGCATTAGGGGTAAAAAGGCGATTACGCAGGTATTTGCGGTCGTTCTTAACAAAACATACAATTTTCAAAACAGACGAGTGAAGTAGTTGACCCGCGGTCGGTTAACGGTCACTTGTTGTTTTAGCCCTGGTTGTCCGCCCGGGTTCCCACTCAATTTCAAAACCTATTCTACAAACTCAGGATAGAGCAAAACCAAATCCCAACATAGGCCATTGACCTAATATGTCTTAATATCCAAGGGATGTTAAGTCCATTAACAAAACCACCTTGTGTTCGAAAGGGCCCACGACCTGAAAGAACAATCATCCCTTACGTGCTCAATTGAAGGATGTGATGTTCAGTTGTACGAACCATTTTCCCTCGAGATTGGGATACATTTAGATAGTCTTTTATTTTTGAAGATTGTCATCCGAAAGGCGTTCAGAATTTGCAAGAAGTCTGAGAAGTTCGAGGATGAAGGACCAACTACGGTGGCCTAGCTTAGAATTGTACCACTGCGCGGGACTGATTTTGATGTACATTCCTTTTCCCGTAATTTTGTACCCCCATTTTATTTAATCAATATTATAAATATATTTTGGGGCAATGGAACGTTTACAAACGACATACATATCCTTCAATTCGTTAGGTCTACATTTGGCATAAAAGGTCACATATCCGCATAAGACGCGCTATGAACTGTTATGTGATATAACTGTATTACGTGCTTACGTGTGTTGCTCAAATCAAAGGAAAATTGATCCACTCCTATTTTAATATTTTAGAACCCATAGGCAGGATAAAATCCCACCGCAAAATCCGATCAAAATCGCCCTTGGAGTTCTTCAAATTTCCCCAGAAAAATCCAAAGACTTTTTAAAACTCTTTTAAGTCTTGTTCGGAAAATGAACTTGCCTTATCAAAACTACAAAAAATTTCATTTCCCCACTTCAAAGAAAATGCCAAAGATACATCAAGTGCTGAAGACTCAACACGTCAAACCTCCTGATAGAATTTAGCTACCCCAAAATCGATCCTATCCATTGAGCCCTCAAGCCAATGATTACTCGTGGATCAATCCGCCTTGACAAAAGAAACTTTATGTGTTTATTTCCAGTCAAAAGTCTTGAGAAAACATATAAAGAAACTGATCTGTGTTGAGAAAAGATGGTAGAATACTCTTACCTAATAAAATTGAGAGAAAGCAAGGTTTCCTCCCCTGATCGTAACTTTGGGAAAACAATAATGAATGAGGATACTGAGAACATCGCTTTAACTAGGATGACTACTCTCCTATCTAAGCAAAGTGAGTTGATTGTGCTACTGACGCAACAAGTTGATAAGATGATAAATGAGATGAGAGAGACAAGAAGTATGATTAAATTGATCATCCATGCAAAATTACCCACCCCAAGAGAAGGAAGGTCTCTACTTCATGTCCCTCCTTTGAATACGGCAGCACTTGAACACTCTTCCAACAATACCCTTGCATTTTCTTATAACTGGAGAACGGAAAAGTCTCTCAAATACGACTCGATAAAGCCTTTGCCATAAAGAATCTACCTTCAACTTTGCAAATCCCCTATCCCCAGAGTACCAAGCTCCACCTCCAAATTACCAACCACCTCCACAAACATGACAAAACATTCAGTCAAATGATCATTCACCAATTAATTTCTACTCAAATCCTCAAACATACCACGAAGTAGCTACCCCAACATACCAAAATAAGATATTTCATCCAAGTCATAAGAAGAAGCCTTCCCGGGTCTTTACTCTATTAGCTGAAAGCCGAACTCTACTCTTTGAGAGACTGAAAGCAGCTGGAGTAATTCAACCTATCGAACCAAAGGCTACTAACTCAGCATCTAAATTCTTCAAACCCAATCGATATTGCGCATATCATTCAGGAAGTATTGGACATACCAATGAAAATTGCATCAATCTGAAACACGAAATTCAGAACCTAATCGATCAAAGAGTCATCATTCTCCAAACAACCTCTCCTGGTAGAAATCCCTCACCAAAATATGGAGGGGTGACCATTAGTATAGACAAAACTGATGACGAATCGTATGCAAGAACTATTCTTAATAAAGAGGATGATCGAGAATTGCCAAGATCTTTGACTCATCTACCCCAGTCTTTCCCTAAAAGTGATGATCCAGGGGATGGAATAGGAGATCTATTTAAAGAATGTGATGCCATATTAGAAGAAGTCCCCGAGGAAGCCATGATCAGGGATGCCAAGCCCGGTGAAAAGTTACAAAATTGGGTCGCAACTCCCCTCGTGACTCTCCACTCGGCTGGATAGAAAAAAGATTTTGTTTTATGAAAATCGGTGATGGTCCGGATGAGGCTCCGAACCCACCCTTTATATTTTAATATCGCTCGCACTATTTTACTGCTTTCCAAAAGACATGAACCTGCATTCGTGTGGGTTATATCCATGGTTTATAAATATTTTGGATTTCAAAGAAAAGCCTCCCTTATTGCAAAAACTTTGCTATATGATTGTTGGTCATTATTTAACTTGCTTTGTTTATGATTTCAATAATAATAGCTTAAAATCTGCCACGGTCATGTCGTGTCAAGAGCTTAACTAACAAACCGAACTTGACGATAATGATTATGAGGGATATGTTGAAGACATCATTGTCCTTGAACGAACAACCGAGAAGTCAAAGAACATTGAAGACCAGGAAAGGCCCCACCTAAAAGAGTTTAAGGTGGTCAATCTGGGAGGCAACAGTCAAGTTGAAGAAATCAACATCAGTGTTTATTTGTCAAAAGCACAAAAGAAAGAGCTTAACAGTCTTCTCAAGCTATACATCGACATCTTTAACTGGTCCTAAAATAATAAGATGAGTATGAGCACAAATATCATCTCCAAAAATTTATTGGCCAATCACGAGAATGGACAGTTAATCTTTCCCTCCCATAAGACGAAGGAAAGTTTGCACCTAATTGGCAAGGACCATATGTCATCCACAAAGTGTTTTAAGGAGGAGCCTTAATTTTGTCCAAGGTGGATGGCCAAGTGTGGCCCAAGCCTATCAACTCTGATGCCATGCCTGAAGATAGTTTTTCCTTCATATTCTTTCCTTGTAATCGTATTTTCTGATTGTAATCGTTTTGCACTTAGAATATCCCCTATCCTCTCCCTATGAACTACGTTTGTCCTGAATTCGGAAGAATGAGATACATAAGCGGCCTGTGTCAGCTTTACTCAACCCCTTAGAAAAATCTATCTTTCCCCTTCCTATCTTGAACTACGTCTGACCTGAATTCTCAAGAATGCGATACATAGGCGGCCTGTGTCGGCCTCGGTCACCCATTTATTTATTTCCAACATTCTCTCACTACGAGCGTGGGAACTACGTTTGACCTGATTCCTGCCTCAACGGGATACGTAGGTGCCACAACGGCTGGGTCATATCACCCAAAAAAATGTAAACTAGGGGAGAATTTTGGATAAAGGAATCTCGAAAATTCAGAAGGCGAAGATCATCTCCAAGGAAATCAAAATAGAGAATGTATATCGAGAAAGAATCTCGTAATCCCACAGAGTCTCAAGTCCCTTGCCAATGGAGTGATATTCATCGCAAAACCTTTAACTGGGGCAGAATTAAACTCCGAAAAGTTCCCCAACACCGAGGGATCAGAATATACTTCAAAAAATTCCTAGTTATAACAAAGTTTGAGAGCGATTAATCCCCAGCTATGATAGATTTTCGAAAAAATATTTCAAACTCCCCCAGCTAGGACGACAAAGGATCTCCAGAGTACACCAATGATATGTCAGAAACTTCAAGGCCTCGAGTAAAGGACATTCGTTGAGCTAGCACATGATATGACGGGCAGAGATCTTTTCAAAGTATCCTTTTTCAAAAATTTTGTTTCCCAAAGAACTTGTTTGACAAGTCTTTACAAAAGATTAGTTTACTTCTTTGTAATTTGATTTTGTCTTATGTCTACCGTAACCAGGGAGTCGAGGACGATGAGCACCCGAGAGAGGAAAGCACTCGGAAAAGACAAAGCAAGGAGCATGAGATCGAAGGAGGTCAACACGGACCAGTTTTGGCAAAAAACTAACAATTTTCTATGGATGCAGGTTGTCCCCAAAAGTATGTTAGAAAGCATTCCCTCTTTATCCAATGCTTTCAAAGAAACAAAATGAGACCAGACGCCCCAAAATTTGGCGAGAAAAGCCAAAGCAGCGGAAAGATGCTGAAGATGGCAAAAGTCCCTAGAGCGGGCAAATCTTCTTGTAGTTCACAGAAACTACCAGATAAAGAGAGACTGACAACGTCCTCAAGTCCTTAAATGGATCAGGACATTTCGGTGAGTTTCAAATTGGGACACTAAACAAGAGATCAACGTCATTCTCTGTCAATCCCCGACAAGTCAGAAATTACCACGAACAGACAATGTTCAAAGACGATATTTATGGCTGTCCCCTAGAAATGGACACAACCATTTCATTCACATTTCAAATGAAAGTCTATTTTGATTAGCTTCATAAACGTCGTCTTTAAATTTTTTCAAATTTGACTGTAGTCACTAGTAAGAGCGACACCGTGTCTACTAACCGTTTGCCTTGAGCACAGGTACCCATATAGAAGTCGACATTTCAAAATAAAGACAAGAGGTGATGTTTTTTACGACTTTCCCATGGGCAATTGCATCACATGGCACTACATTGAATCACATTTTGCATTCATATTGCACCATGTCACATTGCATTTTGCTGCATTGCACCACTTTGTATCATATTCCATTAAATGACATAAGCATTATGTCATACCGTATTACATCATATCATATTATGTTGCATTGTATTGTAAGGCATTATCTCGCAGGGACCATGCCGCGAGGGCCATTATATCTGCACGTCGAGAGGACCATGCCATGAGGGCCATTATATCTACATGTCGAGAGGACCATGTCGCGAGGGCCATCATATCTGCATATCAAGATGACCATGCCGCGAGGGTTATCAAATCTGTATGTCGAGAGCACCATTCCATGAGGGCCATCATATCTGCATGTCGAGAGGACCATACTGTGAGGGCCATCAAATCTGCATGTCGCGAGGACCATGCCACGAGGGCCATTATATTTGCATGTCGCGAGGACCATGTCAAGAGGCCCATTGCATGATCATCCATATTATCATTCAATACCGCAGATACACATCCCCTGCAAAGACTATTTCCCTCTACCGGCTGGTTTCAAAGAGGATGACATTAATAGGCGTCCCTAAGTTGCACTTGCTGCGCAGGATCGACCCTAAGCATTCTTATATTCGAGATCGCAAAAGGCGGTGGAGTCTAACGTTGAGGATATCATTATCATCATTATCATTATCATCAATCATTATGTCAAGTTTGGCACTCATCATACTTATATTTGAGATCGCGTGAGACGGTGGAGTCTAACGTTGAGGATATCATGATCATTATCATCAATTATTATGTCAAATATGGCGTTCAACATATTTATATCTGATAACGCATAAGACGGAGGAGTCTAACATTGAGGATATTATTATTATTATCATGCCAAGTCTGACATTCAACATATTTATATCCGATATCGCGTAAGATGGAGGATTCTGACGTTAAGGGTATATTTGCTCCTTTATTATGCCAAATCTAGCATTCAACATATTTATATTCGATATCGAGTAAGACAGAGGGGTCTGATGTTGAGGATATTTATGCACTCTTATTCGAAAGCCTCAATTTCCGAAAGAGGCAATTATATTTGATCAAGCGGCAAAAAGCCTTATCACCATCCAATAATCAAACACCGCTTCCCATCAAGGCCGAAAGCATATAGTCTGAGAGATGTCTATAAGACTCCATCAAAACCAGACAATGAACTAGATTTCCCCAAAAATTGGAAGGCCAAAGGTCATTTGTAGGTCACACTGATATCTGAAATTGCATAGTGTGCAAGATTGCCCAAAACTTGACAGTCTAAGAGTTATATGTAAGACGCAGCGATGTATGAATATTTTGGATTTCAAAGAAAAGCCTCCCTTATTGCAAAAACTTTGCTATATGATTGTTGGTCATTATTTAACTTGCTTTGTTTATGATTTCAATAATAATAGCTTAAAATCTGCCATGGTCATGTCGTGTCAAGAGCTTAACTAACAAACCGAACTTGATGATAATGATTTTGAGGGATATGTTGAAGACATCATTGTCCTTGAACGAACAACCGAGAAGTCAAAGAACATTGAAGACCAGGAAAGGCCCCACCTAAAAGAGTTTAAGGTGGTCAATCTAGGAGGCAACGGTCAAGTTGAAGAAATCAACATCGGTGTTTATTTGTCAAAAGCACAAAAGAAAGAGCTTAACAGTCTTGTCAAGCCATACATCGACATCTTTAACTGGTCCTACAATAATAAGATGAGTATGAGCACAAATATCATCTCCAAAAATTTATTGGCCAATCACGAGAATGGACAGTTAATCTTTCCCTCCCATAAGACGAAGGAAAGTTTGCACCTAATTGGCAAGGACCATATGTCATCCACAAAGTGTTTTAAGGAGGAGCCTTAATTTTGTCCAAGATGGATGGCCAAGTGTGGCCCAAGCCTATCAACTCTGATGCCATGCCTGAAGATAGTTTTTCCTTCATATTCTTTCCTTGTAATCGTATTTTCTGATTGTAATCATTTTGCACTTAGAATATCCCCTATCCTCTCCCTATGAACTACGTTTGTCCTGAATTCTGAAGAATGAGATACATAAGCGGCCTGTGTCACCTTCACTCAACCCCTTAGAAAAATCTATCTTTCCCCTTCCTATCTTGAACTACGTCTGACCTGAATTCTCAAGAATGAGATACATAGGCGGCCTGTGTCGGCCTCGGTAACCCATTTATTTATTTCCAACATTCTCCCACTACGAGCGTGGGAACTACGTTTGACCTGATTCCTGCCTCAACGGGATACGTAGGTGCCACAACGGCTGGGTCATATCACCCAAAAAATGTAAACTAGGGCAGAATTTTGGAGAAAGGAATCTCGAAAATTCAGAAGGCAAAGATCATCTCCAAGGAAATCAAAAGAGAGAATGTATATCGAGAAAGAATCTCGTAATCCCACAGAGTCTCAAGTCCCTTGCCAATGGAGTGATATTCATCGCAAAACCTTTAACTGGGGCAGAATTAAACTCCGAAAAGTTCCCCAACATCGAGGGATCAGAATATACTTCAAAAAATTCCTAGTTATAACAAAGTTTGAGAGCGATTAATCCCCAGCTATGATAGATTTTCGAAAAAATATTTCAAACTCCCCCAGCTAGGACGACAAAGGATCTCCAGAGTACGCCAATGATATGTCAGAAACTTCAAGGCCTCGAGTAAACGACATTCGTTGAGCTAGCACATGATATGACGGGCAGAGATCTTTTCAAAGTATCCTTTTTCAAAAATTTTGTTTCCCAAAGAACTTGTTTGACAAGTCTTTACAAAAGATTAGTTTACTTCTTTGTAATTTGATTTTGTCTTATGTCTACCGTAACCAGGGAGTCGAGGACGACGAGCACCCGAGAGAGGAAAGCACTCGGAAAAGACAAAGCAAGGAGCATGAGATCGAAGGAGGTCACACGGACCAGTTTTGGCAAAAAACTAACAATTTTCTATGGATGCAGGTTGTCCCCAAAAGTATGTTAGAAAGCATTCCCTCTTTATCCAATGCTTTCAAAGAAACAAAATGAGACCAGACGCCCCAAAATTTGGCGAGAAAATCCAAAGCAGCGGAAAGATGCTGAAGATGGCAAAAGTCCCTAGAGCGGGCAAATCTTCTTGTAGTTCACAGAAACTACCAGATAAAGAGAGACTGACAACGTCCTCAAGTCCCTAAATGGATCAGGACATTTTGGTGAGTTTCAAATTAGGACACTAAACAAGAGATCAACGTCATTCTCTGTCAATCCCCGACAAGTCAGAAATTACCACGAACAGACAATGTTCAAAGACGATATTTATGGCTGTCCCCTAGAAATGGACACAACCATTTCATTCACATTTCAAATGAAAGTCTATTTTGATTAGCTTCATAAACGTCGTCTTTAAATTTTTTCAAATTTGATTGTAGTCACTAGTAAGAGCGACACCGTGTCTACTAACCATTTTCCTTGAGCACAGGTACCCATATAGAAGTCGACATTTCAAAATAAAGACAAGAGGTGATGTTTTTTACGACTTTCCCATGGGCAATTGCATCACATGGCACTACATTGAATCACATTTTGCATTCATATTGCACCATGTCACATTGCATTTTGCTGCATTGCACCACTTTGCATCATATTCCATTAAATGACATAAGCATTATGTCATACCGTATTACATCATATCATATTATGTTGCATTGTATTGTAAGGCATTATCTCGCAGGGACCATGCCGCGAAGGCCATTATATCTGCACGTCGAGAGGACCATGCCATGAGGGCCATCATATCTACATGTTGAGAGGACCATGTCGCGAGGGCCATCATATCTGCATATCAAGAGGACCATGCCGCGAGGGTCATCAAATCTGTATGTCCAGAGGACCATTCCGCGAGGGCCATCATATCTGCATGTCGAGAGGACCATACTGTGAGGGACATCATATCTGCATGTCGCGAGGACCATGCCACGAGGGCCATTATATTTGCATGTCGCGAGGACCATGTCAAGAGGCCCATTGCATGATCATCCATATTATCATTCAATACCGCAGATACACATCCCCTGCGAAGACTATTTCCCTTTACCGGCTGGTTTCAAAGAGGATGACATTCATAGGCGTCCCTAAGTTGCACTTGCTGCGCAAGATCGACCCTAAGCATTCTTATATTCAAGATCACAAAAGGCGGTGGAGTCTAACATTGAGGATATCATTATCATCATTATCATTATCATCAATCATTATGTCAAGTTTGGCACTCATCATACTTATATTTGAGATCGCGTGAGATGGTAGAGTCTAACGTTGAGGATATCATGATCATTATCATCAATTATTATGTCAAATATGGCATTCAACATATTTATATCTGATAACGCATAAGACGGAGGAGTCTAACATTGAGGATATTATTATTATTATCATGCCAAGTCTGACATTCCACATATTTATATCCGATATTGCGTAAGATGGAGGATTCTGACGTTGAGGGTATATTTGCTCCTTTATTATGCCAAATCTAGCATTCAACATATTTATATTCGATATCGAGTAAGACAGAGGGGTCTGATGTTGAGGATATTTATGCACTCTTATTCGAGAGCCTCAATTTCCGAAAGAGGCAATTATATTTGATCAAGCGGCAAAAAGCCTTGTCACCATCCAATAATCAAACACCGCTTTCCATCAAGGCCGAAAGCATATAGTCTGAGAGATGTCTGTAAGACTCCATCAAAACCAGACAATGAACTAGATTTCCCCAAAAATTAGAAGGCCAAAAGTCATCTGTAGGTCACACTGATATCTGAAATTGCATAGTGTGCAAAATTGCCCAAAACTTGACAGTCTAAGAGTTATCTGTAAGACGCAGCGATGTATGAAACCGGATAGTGTGCAAGATCACCTGAAGATTGAAAGTTCAAGGGTAATGCATAAGTCGCGACAATATCTGCAATTGGATAAAGTGCAAGACTACCAAAAATTGATAGGCCAAGGGTTATCTATAAGCCACGATATATCCACGTTGATATTGTGCAGGACTACCCAAAGGCTATTAATTCAAGGGAAATATATAAGTCGTGTTACATCCAAGATCGGATAAAAATGCAAGATTAACCAAAAAACTTGAAATTCAAAGGACGTCTGTAAGCCGCCTCTATCCAAAGTTGGATGATGTGCAAGATCACTCAAAAGCTGGCAAGCTAAAGGCATCTATATGCTGCCTCTATCCAAAGTTGGATGATGTGCAAGATCACTCGAAAGCGAGCAAGCTAAAGGCATCTGTAAGCCGCCTCTATCCAAAGTTAGATGATGTGCTAGATTAACCAAAGCCTGACAATTCAGGGAATATTTGTTAGTCGTGTCGATACAGATGATGCTCAAGACTTACCCTAAATGAATATGCAAATACTGTTGTCACTAGCCACGAAGGCTATCACATTCAAGATAACGTCACAAATAGTTGCAAGGATCGTCACGTCAAGCGGCCACAAAGGTCGCCTTATTCAAAGATCACCACAAAGGCAACCTAATCTGATAGCTATGATGGCTATAACATTTGATTGTCATGAAAATCGCTATTTCCTAAGACAGAGACAGGAAATCACGACATCGTCTTCAAGAAGCAATAAACACGAAAAATAAGGTACAAAACTATCTCTCTTTATTAACCTACTTTACTACTAACCATTTCATTTCAAAATATTGCCAAGAACATCCAAGAGGATGAAAATCTCGAACCAGAACAACAGGTAAAAAAAATATCAAAAGGACGTCACAACACAAGATTCGAACGTAACCCCAGGATGAGGTATGACAAAAGACTACCTCCCTGAATGAAATTAAATTACTACTAAATTTTTTGTTTTGAGATCTTGTCAAGAGTATCCGAGAAGTATGAAATTCTCAAAGCAAAACCAAAGGTGTGGAATACACAAAAAAGGATGCATCACAACGTGGACCTTTTTCTTAGCAGCAAACTGGGACATAGTCTGGAGAGGAATATCAAAATCTTTGGGCGCAAGTTGAGGAACAACTACCACCGCCATCAAACCACACTCCTATTAGAAGGCATATGGGTATTTCTATCTTTGGGTCTTAGTTCCACATCCAGGGTATTTTCTAAATCACGCTGGATGTAATATTCTTTCTTTTCAAATCTGGGTGACGATCTACCTCGGGCTTTAGAAATTATGTACAACTAAGATCTTATTTATGAGTGTGAAGTGCGCCACATTCATAGTTGAGAGGTTACAAGCCTCTTTTCTATAGCTCAAATTATTCATACTCATCCCGAGCCAAAGGTTGTCTTAACATAAAGATTACCTTTTCCACCAATTGAGTCGAACTACAAGCAGCCTGATTCCTCGAGTCCTGGGATATGTAGGAGGGATATGTTTGAAAACTTGGTTGCATTTCAAACTCCCCCCCAATCCTCTTACTCCCCATCTTTCCGGTCTCTCCGTACTCTAAAATTTGAATAGTTTGGAATTCATTGAAAATTGTGCACAAAATCAAGCATCTTAAACTACAAGTGGCCTGAGTTCTCATATAACCTGAGATATGTAGTAAACTCGATACCGGAGTTCGACCATGATTTCTAAATTCGTGCTAGAAGTAATCGCTTCCTTAAGATGAATATGTGGTCAGATAAAATTGGGAACGTTTATTCCATTTGCCCAGGGTTCGTTACACTCACCCTACCCAAAGGGAGGGGCAATTGTTGACACCCAATTTTTACCCACCACATTACGAATTAATCTTGAGTCTTTTCTAATTTTTAAAAACAATTTTGAAATAATTGTTTTATAAAATGGGATAAAACATTTTTCAAATAAGCTGTATAATAGTTCTGAGTAATAATTTATATCTTTCATGTTTAATTACGTGGGATTTATATAAGTTTACTTAAAGAACTATTTTAGAGTTTAATTTCATAAGAAAATCCCTTTAAAAGATTAAACGTTTGATTTTCCTTCCAATTAATTCAAACGAGAGATTAATTAAGAAATTAATTTTCATAATTGTAAAAGGGGTAATTATATGTTAAATACAATAATTATTTCAATTTTTTTAAATTTAAAGAAAGCTCTAGTAGTTAGTTGTAATTGGTTCATATTTCAATTCCAGCCTATCTCTTTAAAATCGTTTAACAATTAGCCGAATTTCCCTAAATCTTTCAAATTTGGGTGTCTACTTAATTTAAAATGGCCATATTTTTGCAAATGTTGTCATATTCCAAATAGGCCTTCATCAGCCTATCTTCAGCTAACCACTTTGGGCCAACAATCAAATGACCCGTCCTGCCCACTCCCTTTTCCCCACTCAATTTCGCTCCAATCTGCCCAACCCGGCCGAAGTCCAACTCACACCCTTAAAATCAACCCACCTTATCCTTTCCACATTTACACAGACTCAAACCAAATACCCCTCATCCTCTCTCTTCTCTCTAACAACAACGAAACCCTAACAGTACAACCATCCGTCCAACCCAGCAACAACGCAACTCCAACAGTTAGCAAACGATGACCAAATCGTTAAAATTCCCAAACGCCATCCGTTCTCCATAAAGATGATGCGCTGGCAACTAAAAACATTCTAGAAATCGCCCAGGTGTCAATTTCTCCATGAATTGGTGGGATTTTTGTACAATGTCGTTGCTGGCCAAGCTTATCCACTCAAGAAATTCAAATTTCCCCAAAAAGATTTCCCAGAAATACCCTCTGTTTGCCCCCCATTTCTACCTTAAAATTTCTTATAGAAACCCTTCCCTTTCATTGAGGTGAAGGGAGTTTTTTTGGGGAAAAATTAGGGATTCTAGAGAGTCTTTTTTCTAATCTCACGTAACCAAAAAAAATTTGGAAGGTAAAAATTAAACTTCGGTGGTGGTGAAGTTTCTGACGAAGTCTCGTTGTCTCAGTCGCTGCTATAAAGAAGGTAAAACCCCTCGTTCAGTCTTTCTCTCTTCTTTTTCTGTTTGTTTTATTGTTCCTTAGAAATGTTCATATGGTTTTAGGCTGGTCTTGTTTTGATAATATTTGTGCGACATTAGGATGAATGATAGGATCATTTTCTGTGAGTCGAGGCTGCTGTTAATTTCCTTTAAGTCGTTGAAATCTTCACTAGAAGTTGTTCATTGTTTCATGGTTGTTATGTGTTGCCTTGAGTTTGTCTAAAGTTTTTCCTCAAAACTAGCTTATTAAGTGTAACCAAGGCTTAGGAATCTGCTTATATGAAGTCGGTGTTAATCGTTCTTGGGTCTTAATTTGATAGCTGCTTGATGTGCATAGCTGGAATGCCAATATGATGTTGGTTTTCTATTTAATTAAATTCACTGAATTATTCTTTCATAGAGTGAAATATCCATTTTCATTTAGATTCATATTTTGTCTTTGCTGGTGTATCTTTCGTAATGTGTAAACTTTGCAGGAGTAACCATTTCTAGCTGTTTTAACAACCTAGTTATGAGTTATCTTAGTTCTTCAAGTATAAAGATAGGTAACTGATATTAGCTAAATATTGTTGAATTAGTTGTTTAGTACATAATGATTTTAAAGTTCTCGTCGCCTTATTTTTGTAGCCTATAAACTTGTGTTTATCCTGATAGTCATGTATTGATTTCTATTTTGAGAAAAGAGTTGTGTTGCATAATTTAAATGTCAATTTAGCTTCCTTCCCTCTCCCCTTTAGCCCTCATGTGTCATTGCTAGATGAAAATTGTTTCTCTTGATATCTGCCATTTTCTCATATTAGGTAGCTTTAAGTTTGGAACTGATTGCTGGTACTTCTCTAATTTAGATGCTAATTGATTATCCTACACATGTATTTCCCTGTTTATGTTCTAGATTAATTACATGACATTTTTCTAAACACATCATCTTTGATAATAGGTTCTAGCCGTATGCATATCCCTGTTTGTCATATATGATCTCCCTTTCGTCCACTTTTAGGATATGTGTGTCGCTAATCAAGATAGTTTTTTTCTAGCATTAAGGGTTCCATGTACATGTCTTATCTTCCAAAGACTTTGCCTTTTTCATTGAAATTTTACTTGAGATTCAATTTTGATCGACCATGTGTACAGCCTGATTGTTTTAGTCGAAGCGTGTTCATTTCGTCCTCATATTCACGTTCATGTTCTGTTCATTGCAAGTCAAAAATTGAGAAATTGAGTATGTCATCCTATAAGAATGTACATCAAAGTAATTTAAGAAATTCCCCATGTGCTCTTCATTTCAAAAATGCTTTAGGTTGTGCATTGCTTCTATTACTGCCTTGACTCAATTTTGTTTTGAAATTTAACAATCTCAGTTTGTTAAACAAAGCGCTAATTCATTCTCTTTTTTTGTTGTTATTTGACGCATAAGATGATCTGGGAATCTATTCGGATACCCTACGAGCCTCCTCCTTGCATTTTGTCTGATATAAGACCCATAAAGTCCTCAAGTCTTACTGAAGAACAGGCTGAGATCACAGAAGTGGGCCAAAGCCTATTACTCAAGTCCAAAATGGACTAAGCAAAAATTGGCCAAAGCCCATACATCAGAAGAAGCGGCAGACTGCAGCCAAAATGGGCAGAAGATAAAAAAATTTGGACCGAAATACAATCAAACGGTGGTGGGCCTAAAGAGGGCCCACACATTAGATTTAGGACAGGTTTCGGACTAAAAGTCCAAGTAATTTAAGCCAAAGGGCTTAATTATTTCCTTTCCTTTTGTAATGACCCTTCCGGTCATTTCCACGTTTAAGTTTTGAAGTCAAGCAAATCGACAAAAGATATCGTAAGACCTTTAACAAATTTCTGAACCTTGGGTCAAATGTATCAGGACTTTTCTCTCAATATATAAAGAGTTAGAAGTCCCCCGAAATACCAAATCGAAGGTCTACGAGTCTAGTTTCCGACGCACAAACCCCCACGTCCAACTGATCTCGGAGTAAAGAGTTATGACTGTTTTACCGCGGACTGTCTGGCAGAAAACGGGTTACGAACCGGGACGCGAATCGGGTCGGGTTTAACCCGATTTAAGCTTCAATTTCACGTTTTAAAATGCCATTTCAGTTTCAAAACAGGTATAAAAAATAAGGGAGGATCCCGAGATAATTCTTGAGCATCGAAATCGTGCGTTGGCGAATTTCGAGCCTAAACTTAAGAACTTTATTAGCATCGTGCGTGTATTTGAAATATTTATTTAAAAGTTGAATTTGGTAAAAATTATATTATTATTACCTTTTCAAAATATTTTAAAGGTTTATGGAAAATGTTTTTGTTACGATATAATGGTATAAGTATTTATTTTATAAGGTTTTTATACTCCGTAATATTTTAACGGAGATAGTAAATTTAGTTATGTTAAAAATTATTATTATAATATAGTAGGTTTTATTGGAAATGATTTTCTAATAATTATGGGATATTTAAAATATTATATTTATTATACCACAAATTTATGCAATACCCGAGTATTTACCTAACGGAGAGAATTGGTTGCCACCTCCACTTCCACGTGGAAGTGGAGGCCTTGTGCAAACCAAGTTAGGCAGCATATAGTGGTATACGTGGCTTAGGTTAGTAATGCCACTAATATCTTTCCACTAACTAGTTACTATTTAATGATTAAGGATTCATTTATTATGTAGGTGAGGTTGATATATGCATCAGTACAAGTGCTTCCATACGGGGATACATATACGTAGAATAGGAAATTTGGTAGAAAAATATTGTGGCGTGGTATTTGATCACTGAAATAAATCAATTATCTACGTCAAGTTGTTTCATCCCAAATTCGATTCCGATTCCGATTTAGTTTTGGAATTGCTTGGAGTGGTTCGAGCTTGGACATCGTTGTTCTAGCAGCTTGTCATCGGACGACAGGTAGGTTACGGTTTAATTTCCCTAGACTCCGCATATATAGAATAAAATTGTATTAATGGGCATCCTTGGGTTGGTTTATTAGGTTGGTACCACAGACCTGACCGCTTTATTCATGTCCGCCTATTTTTATTCCTCCGTTGTTTGTAGTATTTGCGGATATATTTTATTTACCCTTGTGGTCCTGTGAGGCCTTGTTGACTCTGGAACATAGAAGGTGGGATTTTGGGAATGTCCGCGAGTCCCGGGCATAGAATTATCCTTCTAGGCTGGTTATGCTTGCTGAGTAGCTGTGGCCTGTGCAGGGTCGGTAGGTTAATTGTAAGCTGTTGGGCAGCTATTGTTGTGTGTGATCATATCATTTCCATGCATATAAAGAGGTTTTATCGATGTTTTACAGTGGTTTTGGCTTCGGGCCTACTGATACTGTTTTCTAAACCTTGCATGGCCCGAGGGGCCCGTTTTTGATGGAAATGATTTGGAAATGGTTGATTTCACTTGTGGTTTAAAATCATCAGTTTTACGATTATCACTAGACTCGGCAGGGCCGGAGTGCTAGTTGAGTTTCTTACTACTTGATATGATTTTTTTGTCTCGGTTGGACCGAGCACATGAGATGACTTTTTACTGTTTAGACCCGGCGACGCCCGGGCACCCTTGGAGGGGGGTTTC